>JAODYD010000004.1:911293-1093847 GCA_026262445.1 Bipolaris bicolor | reverse complement strand
ACAAGGGAATAATTAGAGTTTTTTTGAGATATGGGGTTATTTGTTGTAATGGGATATCGAATCTTCAAAAGGGACAAGAAAGGAAGAGATGAGATGTGGAGCTCCCCGCACCGCACGTAGCGGTGGGTGTAAATCATGTACCTGAATTTGCTAGACTACTAGTGTATATCTAATCTGGGGTATCTGTCGCAAAGCGTCCGCAACGCTTCGCTTGGTACATGTGTGTGTGTGTGTGTGTGTGTGTATCTCCCGACTGGTCTGTCTGTAGAAAGAGGAGAGAAAAGAAAAACCGCTACCGTATCCCATATCGTGACAGAAAAAAGGAACCAGAAAGATGACGAAGACATGACAAGAGGAAAGGAATAATTCTTTCATGGCTATAGAGATAAGAGAACAAGTCATGACGAGATGAGAAAAAGGGCGGAAAAAGAAAAAGAAGCGGCGAGAAAAAAGGGAACGCCTGTTTGCCCGTGCGCCAGTCAGGATGCGGAGTTGGTTGAGATAGCCTTAGGTAGAATGGGGTGTGGGCGGGCGGAAAGCGGGGGAAAGTCCGATTGCGGAATTCCCCCTAGTAACCCCTTACCCCATTGTGCACCGTAAGCGTGGGGAGGCAGGAAGGAAGGAAGGAAGGAAGGAGGCTGAGTTTCTCTTTTTTTGTTCCTTTTCGTTGCTATGCACACCATGTGTATAATGTGTGGCTGTGTTTCTCGCTTGTAGATACATGGCAAGCGAGATAACACCCTCCCCAAGGCGGCAAGCTGAGAATAGATGGAGCAGAAGGAAGTCGTCGATGATCTTTCTCAGCCTCAGACCTTTACTTCGGTGACGTTGACGGTGCTGCCCATGGGATTTGACGAAGATGCAGCAGAGGCGGAGGCCATCTTGTTTGCAACCATGTCGCTAGTCTTGACGAAGCCACCCGGGAGCAGGAAGACATAATCTTCTCGCCTTCCGGTGCGATCGACGGAGAATTGCTGCCAGTCGAGCTGGTAGCCGACGACGAGGTCGCAGCGGCCGCAGCGCTGGAGATAGCGCTTTTCGAAGCCTGAGTCGCTGGTGATGATCTCGGCTTGGCGCTCTTGGCGGGTGGACAGCAGGAGGCCATAGTGGTCGTGC
This sequence comes from Bipolaris bicolor, assembly GCA_026262445.1. Taxonomy (NCBI): domain Eukaryota; kingdom Fungi; phylum Ascomycota; class Dothideomycetes; order Pleosporales; family Pleosporaceae; genus Bipolaris; species Bipolaris bicolor. The sequence continues at coordinate 1,092,731 of JAODYD010000004.1, read as the reverse complement.
GTGGTGGCGGAGTTGTCCGCAGAGTTCTTGCGTGCTGCGGCGGGGGCTGGGGGAGGTAGGGGCATGATGTGTGCGGCGTCGTGGCTGTGGCGCCGTGTAGGCAGTGAGGGTAGAGGTGTGGTTGTTGCGAGGAGGAGATGGCTGCACAGGCAGTGGTAGGTGTAGACTGTGTTTGAGGCCTGGAGGGAGATTTTCTCATCTGGGCTGGGAGAAGGCATGGCAAAGTATGCGCGGGAGGTGGTGGCGATATCCATTGCGGTAGATTGTGGTTGTGTGTGTGTGTGTGGTGGGTGGTGGTGGTGGTGGTGGGTGTGTGATATATAGCAAGTCTGCTCGGGGTCCGATCAACGGGATCCGTAGAGTAGTAGTGGTGGGACGCCTGTTTTGTATGGGGCGAGTGGTTGTGTGTATGCGAGGCAAGTCGAGTCAAATGACAGTGACTTGAATGGGGTTAGACAGTGTAGAGTATGTAGTAGTGATGGCGGGCCAGAGAGTAATCGGAGGTCCGACCACGCTTCTTATACTCTGCGCTTAGTCGTTGTGTGTGAAAGCGGACCCTGATCCTAGTCTTTTCGCTGAGGCTTACGAGACAAGGGCAGGGAGTGGAACTGTGGGGATGCGCTGGGTGCACGGGCGGGCAGGTTGATCGACGGCGGACACGACTTTGAGGGTGCCAAGTCAATCAAAGGACGGAGTGGGATAGTCCGTGCAGGCGAGGCGGGCGGACGAGGTCGAGTGGGATGGGCAGTGTTGGTGTGTGATGATTTGTTTGGGAGGCCGCGTCGAGCGTGAATGGTCGGAGCTCGGTGCTTCAGCCAAGCTCGCTGATGAGACCCTTTTGGGCGCGTCCTGGGGTGGAGCACGACAGATGGCGTCTGGCAACTAGAGGGCGGCGAGGAGTCACAGGCTCCACTTGCGCAACGGGTGGTGATAAGAGCAGAGCAGTAGTCGTGGTCCAAAGAGGCTTGGTTGGTTGGGGTGGTGCAAAAAAAACGGGCGGGTACATTGAGCAGGACATGGATTTATAGCATAGCAACGGCATGCTGTCGTGAGCCAGGCCTGCATCGCACAGCGCGGCGTGGGCAATAGCGGCGGGCGTCGTCGGCGGCGGCGGCGTCATTACGAGTGTGCTGGTGTGGGCAAAAAAAAAAGACCGGATGGCGGGCAGGCCAAATGCGACGATGTCTCCCCACGGGTGTTTGTTGGCGTGGAATTGGCTGTGCGAATGGATTTGCAGCAGACCACCACGCGCTGGCCGTGTCTGGCTCCCGGCAGCGCCGCTCGTGCCCCTGCCAATGTGCTGCTGCTGCTCCATGGCCATGTGATGGTGAGAAAGCGACTAGGGGCCAAGTATGCTTCTGCTCTGCGCTGCGCTGCGCTGCGCTGCGTTGCTCTGCTCGCCTTGTCTGGCTTCGCCTCGCGTCGAAACCACCGGCCAGCGCCTCGTCCCTCCACGTATGCCCACTATGTCCGGCTGCACATGTCCCTATCGCCGTGGATAGGTCAGCTATTACACCACTATTGCAGCACACCCATTTACGGCGGACCGACATGGGCCAAGGCCTGGGAAACTTCCGTCCGTTTCACGACGCTGACGCGCGCCGCCCGGCCGTGTTCCGAGCTTGATACCGTCGCTGTCTTGGGGCGGGCCTGCTGGGTCTTGGGGGCACATGCTTGCGACGCTTCCGTGTCGACACTATCCAGACAGTCGCCAGAGTCAGAATGCCGCTGACCAGCCAGCTCATCACCTTTGGCTCCTTTGTCGTCACCACCCAGGTCCGCCTGCCCGCCTGCCCTCTGCCTCGTTCTGTTGAGCGCTGCAACTTGCCATGCGCCAGCCAGTCAGACCACTGACCGGATCCCCTAGGTCTTCCACCTAACCCGTCTGTCCTTTGCCATAGTCAATCTCAAGCCCCTCCTGCCCGGTCATGTCCTCGTCTCGCCCCGTCGCGTCGTGCCCCGCTTCAACGACCTGTCCGCTGCAGAGGTCCATGACCTGTTTCTTGCAGTCCAGCGCGTTTCGCGCATGGTAGAGCGTGTCTTTGCCGCTTCGTCGCTTAACATTGCCATCCAAGATGGTGTTGATGCGGGCCAGAGCGTGCCTCATGTCCACGTCCACATCATCCCCCGCAAGAAGGCCGACCTCGACCACAAGGGCGGCACCGATGCCATCTACGCCATGCTCGACAGCGACGACGCCAACCTAAGCAAGCAGCTGGAGCACAAGGCCCGCTTCCCCGCCGTCGACAACGACAGCCGCAAGCCCAGGTCCGACGACGAAATGCAAAAAGAGGCCGAGTGGCTGGCCCACGAAATGGCCAAGGATGAGCCTCCTTCTGATGCTGCTGCTGCTGCTGCTCCTCCTACTGTCTGAGCCACATACCCACCCACTCACTGCCTCCAACACTGCCGCTTCTATCTTTACCTACTAGAAATCAAATACCATCATGTTTGCTGCAACACTGTCGCTCCTGCAAAACGGCCGGGTCCACTGCTGCCCCGGAGTCGTGGCCCATGGTTGGCCTTTCTTGCACCCTCCCCACACTTCCCCATCCAGCTCAAAACCACCAGCTGTAAAATCCCCCTTGCTGCATTGTTCCGTACTTGCCCTTGCAAACACCTCTGACGTGCAACATGCCGGGCACCACCATGCCCTCGCGCGCGGCTTGCGTAGATATGCCTAGGGCAAACATCGACCCTGGCTCCTCTGGCAGCTCGGGGTTTCTCTACGCGAGATGCAACTACTTCCAAAGTGCTGCTCTCGACTGTGATATGGATAAAGACAAGGTGCACGTCACACAAGGAGCGCTTGATCAAACACCACAGTCCCCGATAGGCTTCGGTTTTCTCGCTCTGCCAGCAGAACTGCGATACCGAATCTATTCGCTAGTATTGCCAACCAATCTCACCATCGAATTCAAGGCTATCTGGCAAAAAGGAAAGCCTCTGTTTGTCGCCTATGATCTGGGACAGCATGCAGAGGATGCAGTCCTAATTGGTGGAGCGACTTCCCGCGTACCACCTCGCTGTCGAAACGCAACTATTCCGAGCAAGCAAGTTTGTCTCAAACGAGTCCCGGTGTAAGTACTAGGCCCCGGCAACGCACGTACCCTGCCCAGCTAAACAGTTACAGCCGTTCTCTATGGCATGAACACGTACAAATTCACCATCCATGGAAGAGCCATATGGCCCAAGTCGCTGAGGAGCCCATACATCTTTGGATCTCTTGGCCACCCTCTCCGACTCGTACTGCTACGCGACTTGCGTCGCATCCACATCGACGTTGTTGCTGACGTTGACAGCCACTGGGCAGTCAAGCGCCAACGAGCACGCCTAGAATACCTGGTCCAAATCCTCAAGGAGCATGCTGACGACCAAAACAAAGGGTCCTTGTTGGAGAATCTCAGGGTCGACTTGCGCCTCGCCCGCGTCTCTGACCCAAGGCTTCCTCCACCGTCTCAGTCGGCCGGATACTCGTATTTGCAATTCCTTCGGGCTCCGAAGAGCGTAGAAAAGTACATATTCGGCCTAGAGAGTCTGGCATCGCTTCGTGGTATCAAAGACGTGCAAGTCAACGGCCCACCTGATTGGTACGCAAAGTGCATGCAGCTTTGCATACAAGGCAAAGGCGGCCAAGTGCAAGAGACTGACTGGCCACAGCTTCAAGTGAAGCGCAGCCGGGGTAGGGGTAGGTTCGATAGTCGCAAGACGACGACACACTGGGTCACATTGCGCGAGTGGCATCAGCCTATGCTGAATTGGAGGGAGTTTGCCGAGCGCAATGATATTGCCCTTCCAGACGATATCGACAGGTTCTGGGCTGTAGAGTAGGACTGGGCACATGGCTGCAGGCAGGCGCCCCCCCCGCATAGTCGCCCTGAATGACATGTGACAGAGAGCCAGGATAGGCCCTTGACAGAGCAATAGCATATCCGCCATGTTTGAAAGAGCCGCATCTTGACTTACAATCACTGCTACACATGAACCGTGACCATGACTCCGACTCTGACTCTGTCGATATGTCTCCCGTCACACTCATGTGGCCGTCGCCGTTGTAGCTTATTGACGACAGCCTCCGCCCCACGTTCGCTAAATGATTGGCTCCCGAGCATGACGCGAACATCCATGACATGCTCCGACCGACCGGACTCCCTATCGCGCCGCCGCACTTATCGCCATCTGTCCCTCAGACACATCCTCCCCACAGCTTGGTGATAGAAGCTTGGTTACTGTCTCCCTTGTTTCGTCATCTTCTATTCCCGGCTCTCCAGCTATCCGTCTCCTCTAGGCACTGTCCTCACCTCTTGCTCCCCCGCCTCCCCCCCCTTTCAATCGCACTATCCAACGCCACCATAATGGCTATCGGCGATGTCCCCTCCAGCCCCCAGCAGGCTACGGTACCGCCTCAACCCATCGACATTGATGCTTGGACTGAGCAAGCAACCGTTGCCCTGGGCTCTGTAGCCATTTCCGTCACTGGAGATGCGCCCCGGACTGCCTCGGTTACGCTTGCCATTCCGCTCGATGAGCACGATGCGCCTGCAGCAGCTGCACACCCTGTAGGTGCTTCAGCAGCCGCAAAAGAAGGCGGATACTATCGTCGCAAGGAGCCGCTTCGCCGCGACAGCATGAAGCGGCGCGAGGCCCTGCTAAAGGGGAAGGAGGGCTCCAGGCGCAGGCAGAGATGGGAGAATGGTACGTTTGCCCTTCTCTTAGATACTCGCTTTGCGCATAGCAACTGTCCTCCCCATACTACCTTTACCCATGAAACATGCCCATAAATGCAAAATGATTGATGAGTGAACTATCAGATCGTCTCCTATCCAACCCTCACGCCGAGCCCCCTCTCCCAAGAGACTGGGAAGTCCACCCAACCCACACTCCCAAACACGTTCCGTACTACCTCGCCCCGCTCTGGGACCAAGGCCTAAACCGCCAATCCACCGACCGCCGCTCCGCCGCCCTCGCCCAAAAAGCATCCCAGAAAACAGTCGCTACAAACCCTTCTGCCCCCGGTATCGTGCCCAAAGAACTCCGCGACAAACTCAAGCGCTCCCGCGGCGCAAAGGGCTTGCTGATGGATCTCGAGAGCCAAGTCCGAGGCTTCGTCGCCGAGTGGCACGAAAAGGAGCGCGAAGCCGCGCAGCTGGGTGTCCCTACTGACCCCGACAGCGAGGACGACGAGATTGTTTTCGTCGGCAGGAATGGCCATATGAATGATCTTTCCTCCCCTTCCTCATCTGCGGTGCTTCCTGCGAAGAAGGAGCTTATGCTTTTTGATACCCCCGAAGAGGATGTAGGCGGGTGCTTTGGACGGTGGCTGGTGCATCATATTGGGGTCTATTATGGGCTGAGGACTTGGAGTGTTACGGTGGGTGATCCCGCGAGGAGGGAGGCGTATATTGGGGTTAAGAAGGGGGTTGAAGGCGGTTTGCCTAGGCCGTTGTATGGCTTGGTGTAGGGGTTCATTTGCATGGGGTGTATTATATAGATGAGTAGACACTATGTTGGGTAACAGTACACATATTCCACTCTTCCTTCGGATCAAGACTACACAGTAAGTATCATAAAGACTTGGGGCAAAACCATCATACACATGTTCATTTTCTTCATACCAACCCCAAACACTAGTGTAAAAAGGGGGTAGGAATCAATATACGTAATATCCAAACTCGTTGCCTTGTATATACTTCAAACCCAGACTCGTTATCTGACTCAAAACGACGCAAACGCCAACTCATACGCGAGCGCAAGCGTCATCCTCGCATGCTGCAGCATATGATCAAAGCTAAGATACTCAATCTTATCCTCGGTCGTATGAATTTTATTATCACTGTATTTGAAATCTGACTCGATTACAAAGGCAGAGGGGTAGCCTGCCTTTGATGCACTGGCGTGGTCTGAGCAAGCATAGCCGCATTTCGTTAGGACGTATGGGATACCGCAGTAGGTGGTGATGATTTTCTTGATAAAGTCGGTCAGGCCGGGGTCCACGAAATCCGTGATGACGCCTACGGACTCGGGTTCGCCTGCGTCGAGCGTCTTTTGCACGTAGCCCGTCATGTCTTGCTGCAGCATGGCTTTGACGTTGCGGTCTGCGCGCTCGTAGGATTGGAAGATTGCTTGGGAGCCTAGCAGGCCGCCTTCCTCGGCAGAGTACCAGTGGAATTCTATCGTGTTTTCTGCTTCTCCCGCTAGGATCTCGGGGGATTGCAGCAGCACGCGGAGGGCCTCGAGGATCGTGACCGTGCCGCTGCCATCATCGTCGGCGCCGGGTGCGGCGAGGAAGGCGGGGAAGTACAGGTTTATGCTGTCTTGGTGTGCGCCGATGACGATGGTCTTGTCGCTTTTTCCCGGGATCGTGGCGATGATGGAGGATTGGCCCCACGGGTGGGGGAACGGTTTTACGGTTGCGTTGGCGGCGCCGGCGTCGACGAGTGTTTTGTTGACTTGGCTTAGCAGCCAGGCTGAGCTTTCGGCCCCGTAGTGCGACTTGTAGTAGCGCGTGTGGAACGAAGTGAAGGTCTCCAGGTGGGCGCGCATGTTTTCCTTTTTCAGCTCCTTGAGAAGCGGGTCGATGGCCTTTTGGTGGATGGGCTTCTCGGGGAACTTGACGCTCTCGGCGGAGACCTTGCGGTTCAGCGTGCCGAGCTCTTTGTTGTGCGTGATGTCGAAGAAGTTGATGTTTTGCTGCAGTATAGTTAGTACCTGGTTTTTATACAGTGTCATTTGAGATGACATACTTTGCGCAACTCCCACTTTTCGTTTTCAGTCACCCAGCGCGTCTCGCCGGGTGAGAGCTCGATGAGATACTCATCTGGCTCGGCGATAGTGACCTGCTGCTGGTCCTGGAGCACAGCTTGATGGTCTTGAGGCGACGAAACAGCTGCCGCGAGGGCAGCAGTGTAGAGCGGTAGCAATAGCGTTGTTGACTTCATGGTTGTTGGGTATATGATTTTGAAGGACGGTGAAGGTTGTATGTTGTAAGGTGACTGGTTGACGCGGTGATACGGAGATAACGGCCAAGCCGCCCCAATGACGCGCCATCAGCTGTTTGGCGCTAGTGCAAGTCTAGCAGGAGGTCGTTGGTGTAGATTCTGGGGAAACTCAAGTTGAACAGATGTCTTGTTGATCACATTGAACCTCTAATGATTCATACGGGTTCTTTCATAACTATCTATGTATACCCCTCATGTGTCGATGGCCATGTTCTGATGATTGGATGGCTGAACTAGTAAAGTGGTTCTTGTCAATACACGGGAGTCGGGCGTTCAGCCTCACAACTACTACTCAGGGTAACAACATGTACGGTCGAATATCATATCCACAATGTTACCCTTGTGAGGCATGGTACTATGTTATACGTACACACAAAGTTTCGCTAACCGTCTACAACCCATGTCCGAATGTCGTCATCATATCACTTGTCAGATTAGGCCCCCAGATACCTTCATCTATTCATCCCCAAAACCTATCAGCTTATGCGTGTGATCTCTTTAATTGATTGTATCCGGATAGAAATAGCCCTGATTCTCGCTTTTTAGAGCCTATATCTGACCCCGAGGTCAGATTCATCTGTGCATAGAAAGGACATCTCCCTCCACCACAAGGAAGCATCAAATCACGAAGATCAGTAAACTACTACATACTGCTACTAGTCCGAACTACCATGGCGGAATCTTCTATCGTCCTTGTTAGTAGTGTTATTGATACGCTAAAAAGCAACATGTGCTAATCCTTGGCCGCACTTGGAGGTTACCGGCGGAAACACCGGCATTGGTTATGAGACCGTCAAAGCATTGTATGCTTCGTCGAAACCCTACAAAGTCCTGATGGGGAGTCGCTCTCTGGAAAAGGCCAGTGATGCAATCTCTAGGCTCAAAGCCGAGGTTCCCGAATCAAAATCTGAAGTTGAGGCACTTCAGCTCGATATCGAGAAGGACGAGTCCATTGAGAAAGCGTTCGAGGAGGTCAAGAGCAAGTATGGTCGTCTCGACACCCTAGTAAACAATGCAGGTATGACATATCTTGGCTGAATGCAATAGCACTAGACTCGTTTACTCAGATGGACAGGTGCATCCTTTGACAACGACCTGCGCAACGATTCCAGTCCCAAAAATATTCGCGCGGTCTGGGACAGAGCCTACTCGCTAAATGTCACCTCGACTCAAGTCATGACGTATACCTTTGCGCCCCTCCTGATTGCTTCGTCTGAACCCAGGTTACTCTTTGTAACCTCCGGTCTATCCTCCTTGGAAACCTGCTCTGGTGGCGTCGACTCCAAACTTGTCGGCGCAGGCAAAGCAAAAGGCTGGCCTAAGCCTCTAAACCCAACTCCAACAGCCTATAGAGCCAGCAAAACGGCGTTGAACATGCTGATGCTGAGCTGGGCGATAATGCTTCAAGCAGACGGCGCAAAGGTCTTCAGTATCAGTCCGGGGTTCTTGGCTACGGGGCTGGGAGGAATGGGGCCTGACTTCTTGAAGAACTACGGCGCAGGGGATCCAAGCATTGGTGGAGAACTCATCAGGGATGTTGTCGAGGGGAAGCGAGACGAGCATTCTGGCAAGGTTATCAACAAAGATGGTGTGCAGCCTTGGTAGATATGCTGTATCAGGTCATGAGCGAGGTTGGGATGACAATTCTCTCTCGGAGCATAAGACCCAACCCAGTTCAATATCACACTGCATGCATGCGATCAGTCTGTAACAACATGTAGAATGTGGCACCTCTTCTATCTGTACTCTCTTTGCGTTTCTTTGGCTCATCTGGTCTTCTTGGTATGCGAATGACTTATTATCTAGTAAGCACTTGTACTGCACAATGCGGTCATGTCAAACACCCTAAATCTAGACCCATTGTGTGCTACGTGGGGGCAGCCGCGTTCGCCTCGCCTCGCCTGTTCAGGTCGGAATCGGTAATTTCTTGCTAAAGCTTGCTTGATAATAGAGAGGCGATATCTGCAGGGAAACCGCTCTGGGTTGTCAAGATATACGTACTATGCAGAAGTCACTCTAGTCCTGTCTGTCTCCGTAATCACATCCCAATCCACAGCGACAGTGACAAGTCTTGTAGATTTTCTCACATGCATCGGTATATCAGCTGCAATTAAGATGTGTTGCATAATAAGAGATAAGGGGGAAACTAAAAAAACGGTGGAAAACGGTTCCCGTCGCCATGACCCACAGCGGACCAACTACCTGATTCTCGAAAACTAAATGGCGCCATAGGTTGGCTGTTAGCTGTGGAGCAAGACTAGTAAGCCGTTTAAACAATTCAGCCCTGTATTGGATCAACCCTCGAATTCTTTCCAACCTACAAAACCTCTACCTTCTCATTCTGGTGATTTGTACCCATATTGCCCAGACTTGCGTGCAATTCGAAGACTTGGGCTACAATGTACCTTGGGAATAGACAGGCCTTGTTGCAATCGACGCACCATCGGGGGCCGTGAGCTAGCGATTCACATACATTTAGGAAGAATCAACACAACAGGTCTTGCTAATGCTTCGATGAAGGATTTTTGCAAACTGAACTTGCGCCCTTTTCAAATCGAATCTGAAGTTCAAAGTTCCGAGTTTTGCGGCTCGTTGAAATTTGGCCCCCACCCAGCCATCTTAACCGGGCATCTGGCCCCCAAAACACGGCAGGCAGACGGGCAACTTGCAGTAGTACTACACAGCATTGACATTAGTTCCCTGCCAGCCAAGTACCTATCAGGCTTCACATATAACTGTATAATGTATGATGAGCTCTGCGGACTAGGCTCCGGCCCCTGCCTCAGCTTTGTACGATACCGAGGCGCATAACTTTGCACCAATGAGGGGATTCCCAAGAGGTAGGATTGGGAAAGTGCTTATGAGAATTACATCAAGCCGGGGAGTACGATATCGTCCCATCTTCCGGCGGTTACAAAAGCGACCGTTGGCAGGCTTTATTCCAGTCTAACAAAATAAATACAGCAGATCCCCAAAAGCTGGCTCATACATTGAGACGAGGTCTCCTTCCGCCATGTCATCAGAAGACAAGTCGATCTATCTTGGACTCTGGACCAACTGGTCTCACGGATCGGTAATAGGTCTAACCTACACGACTACACTAGACAATGGTGGTTTGTTCATCGCTTTTCTCGCCCTTTTCGTCGCGTTTACCGGTACCTGTTTCTGGAGCATCATCTCCTTCGCCGTCCACCAAATCCTGAGTCGACCCTCTCCACAGAATGCCATTTACCACCAACAACAAGCTATTCTTCGCAGCTCTGACACCAGCTCTGCCGCACTATGGAGGTTGATAAGACTGTCATGGGCTTGGCGTAAGATATCGTGCGCCGCCTCCTTGAAAGCAACGTCAGTACCGCTAGTTGCGAGTCTACTTACCTTTACTGCATTTACTGCAGCTGGTATCTTCTCTTCGCGCGTTGCCTCATCTAGAGGCAGTGAAGTCCTAGTTATTGGGAACAATTGCGCTACTGTAAACGGTTCCCTCATAACAAGGGACAATATTGCTATGACTCAATACTACATCGCCAGCCGAGTCAGATCGAGCCTCAATTATAAGGCAAACTGCTATTCAGGGTCAGATTCGACAGAGCTCTGCCGCACGTTCGTTCGAAACAGCCTTCCCGTCACAGTCACACGTAGCGATTCTTGTCCTTTTGCAGGAAAAGATGCCATTTGCCGCAAAGAGAACGGGGCCATTCGCATCGACTCTGGATATTTGAACAGCCACCACGATCTAGGCATCAACGCACCGCCTTCATCTCGATTTCTCTACCGCACTGTCAACGAGTGTGCCCCTATACGCGGCGCGGGCTACGCACGGTTTAACACCACAAGTATGCCAAAAACTATGCAGCTGTTATATGGGAGTAATCAAAGAATATGTCCAAATACAGAGAATTGTACTATGACATTTGGTTATGGAGTGCGAGTGGGTAGTACCATATCACGCAACCAATATACAGTCACGTGAATGCTCCTCCTCCATTATATATGTTTCAATCACTGACTTCATACGATAGGGCCTCAACTAGATGGCAGGTCAACGAAGAACTGTCGTACCTTAATGAATGGGAGCCAATACCTGAGCTGGAGGTGCCCAACGCAGATATCAGTACCCTTTTCTTGGAAATCAACGATGTTTTCTTCTCCAGTCCGGTGGCTGATCCTTGGTACAACGCACAAGCAGGACCTCGAAGCGGATCCACAGGTTTGGGCAACACGAGTTTCTACTATAGCGATCAGATGGTGAGGACTCTTGGGTGCGCTCAGCAATATCAATTTTGCAATCCGTCGCTTCCCAAGAATATCAGCTGTACGCCACTGATGGGGATATTTGAAGCTTCTAGACTGGCTGAAACAACCCTTTTCACAGACCCAAAGATTAGGAACACCTTCCATTGGTCCTCGCTGGCGATCATGAATATGGCAAATGGTTTTAATGAGCTCATCACCATATTGCGAGGTGGAGCCCTTCTCGCAAGCGACACCCTCTCTGGAGTTGGACAATTTGCTCTACCTGACAACCAGTGGGAGCTTGAACTAGAGCACTGGTTCAAAACTACCCTTGCGGATCTTCAACGAGCAGTGCTCGACCAGGCCACTGGGCCAACAGACAAAACGGCGGCTTCTTTTCATTCTGGACCTACAACCGCAGAGGCACGCGCTGTCTGTCAAAATCAAAAGATTTTATCCGACTCTTACACCTCTTTCAACGTCCTCGGTATAATACTTATCTTCTCTATTGGCGGTCTCATCGTCCTCATCTCGGCTGTTCTACCATCAGCGACTGCGCACTTGCAGAAAAAGCGAAACCCCTTCGCCAACCTGGAATGGGTCTCAAATGACACATTGCAGCTTCAACGACTAGCACACGAGGCCGTCGGTGCAGGGGAGTGGAAAGGCGCATGCGACGATTATCCACGTACGCGAAAGAACGATCTTTTGGCCGTCCTCGATGTAGCCGACCGAAAGCACCCCGTGCTCAGAGTAGCACCGAGGGCAGCCGACACCATGGAGACAGTAGTCGAAGAACAACACTATGGTGTGCAGAAAGAGGACGATAGCATGAGGACACGAACATACGATTCGGCACAGACTTCTCTCCTCAATGTCGAGATTCCGCGCACGTCTTTGCAGCTTTCACGGCGGTTTACAGACGATGCATGTTAGTATGTACTAGTAGTCCGGCTTAGGTAGACTAGTCCAGACACTTCCACCAGATGGGGAAATACAATACGAGCAAAACTCCGAGTCGTAACGAAATAATAAAAATGTATATTAGAGCAATAACAACGCTGTACTAGCTGCAAAGCACGCCAATCGCGCTAGATAATTACGTGACATGTGCCTCGGTTGATGCGACCTACCATTCCGATAAGCCATACTTGCATACATACATAAACATACATACTACATTTACCCTGTACCTCCACTTACACATTTCTTACTCGAACACCCTTACCCACAAAACAAACTTTCCCAAATGCCAACAACACGAGGCCAGCAGCACGCCGCAGACATGGAAGCAGCGCTAAAACTCTTCTTCTCCTCCCCACGCTTCGCCGTCGCAGGCGCATCATCTGATCCGCACAAGTACGGCCACAAAAGTATGCTCCACATTCACCTCCCCTCCTCTTTACAGTCTTTCCTCAAGCGTGTGCGTGGTTACATAATCCCCTAACCAACCCCCCCACCCTCAGTATTCGCATGGTACCTCCGCCACTCCCTCCTCGCTGTGCCCCTCAACCCACGCTCTCCCACCGTGAACATCCTAAACAAAGACCACGCCACCGTCGCCTCGCCAACCGCGCTTACCGACCCCCCTGCATCTGACTACTCGCTCTCCGTCATCACGCCGCCGAGCGTCACCAAGAAGTTGCTCAAAGAAGCGAAAGAGGCGGGGATCCCCGCCGTGTGGTTGCAGCCGGGCAGCTTCGATGATGAGGTTTTGGAGTATGCGAGGAGTAATTTTAAGGCGGCGATTGCGGGGGATGGGGGATGGGGGAGCGAGGGCTGGTGTGTGCTCGTGGATGGGGAGGAGGGGATGAGACTTGCGGGAAGGGAGTGGTCGAGGCTTTGAGGGGTGTGTGATTGGTTGGGTTAGGAAGGGATTTGTTATGGGTATAGGTAGATGGTTAAATGAAATTCAAATTGTATTGTGAAATTTAATTGCGGAGGGAGGTTTTGGTAATTTGATGTTGTGATTTGCACGAAAGTGCGGAATGTTGTTTGCATTGCAATATGAGTTGAAGGCGCTTTGATCTGGAGAAGAGAGGAAAAAGTGCGAGTTATCGTGATTCAAAGCGAGATCTAGAATCACAATTCCTCAAGCCATCTCTGCTTTCTTGGCGGTATAAAGATGCTAACATTGTGAGAAAACGTACGCGGTATAGTGTTACATCAAGAATGGTTCAAAATGAAATATACATTCAATCATAACTCATCGCTATCTAGGTAAAAATATTTTCGAGCAGGTAAATTTGTTTACAAATCCTTGGCAACAGCCTCCAAGGACTCCTTGAAAATGTTGCATGCGTCCGTCAATTCCGCCTCAGTGATAGTGAGAGGCGGGATGAACCTCAGCACATCGAATACCGAAGTGCTGAGAAGAAGCATATTACGCTTCACACACTCCTGAACGATCTTTGGCGCTATCTGTGGCTGGCTTTGCGCATGTGTTGATGCAGTATTCGAAGACTCGGATTGGAGAGCTGGGTTCGCAAACTGTACACCAACCATAAGACCAGAGCCGCGGATATCCTCAATCAATTTTCCCGCCTTTGTTCCAGATGCTTTCAGATCATGGAGGAAGGAGAATATCTGTTTCGAACGCGCGGCGACGTTGTCCATGATCTTCTCCTCTTGGAACACTTTGATGGTCGCTGTTGCCGCAGCACATGCGACGGCGTTACCAGCATATGTTCCACCCATTGATCCAGGCTTCTGAAGATCCATAAGCTTCTTGCTGCTTGCAATTCCGGACAATGGGAAACCGTTAGCGATACCCTTGGCGAAAATAAGGATGTCTGGTCGGACTCCAGAATCTTGTACGAACCACATGTTTCCTGTGCGGCCCATACCAGACTGAACTTCATCTGCAATGAGGAGGATGCCGTGCTCGTCGCAAATCTGCCTTAGGCCGTGCATGAATTCTGGGGGTGCAGGAACGTAACCGCCCTCTCCCAACACAGGCTCTAGGATGATGGCAGCAGTATCCGAGGGCGAAGTTTGCTGCTGTAGGGTGAGCCTCATTTGTAGCAGTGCTTGCTTGACGAGTTCTTCTTTTGGTGTATCTGCAGGGAGGCCAAACTGGCTGTAGTATGGGAATGCTGAGGCAAACACGCCACCCATCAATGGTCCGTGACCCTCGCCGTAGATGGTTTTGGAGCGGGTCATTGAGGCAGTGGCGTTTGTTCGGCCGTGGTACGATCCTTGCATAACAATGATGTTGGGCTTCTTGGTTGCAGCGCGTGCCAGCTTGACGGCTGCTTCGACTGCCTCAGCTCCAGAGTTCCAGAGAAAGACGGTATCGAGAGACTGATGCGGGAGGATTGGAATCAGCTCCTTGATGAGTGCAATTTGTGCGGCGCTGAATCCAATGTTGACTTGAGCGTGGGTGATTTTGTTGCACTGTGCAGCTGCAGCCGCGCTGACTTTGGGATGACAATGACCGAGGTTTACAACGCCAATACCGGCTGTCATATCGAGGAGCTTGACACCCTTGTCTGTAGTGATGTATGTGCCTTTTCCATCTTCGAAAACGTGCTTAGTGAGACGGCCAATGCCTCTCGCAATGTGCTGCTCTCCAAAAGCCGCTGTGTCCATATCGGAGGATGTTGAGCGTGTTGTAGAAAATAAGCGGAGAGGTGTTCGAATAGGGTTCGCAACGACCGGCAGAAGATTGCGAGGAGCTGACAAGCAAACTCTGGAAAGGACGGCGGCCTTCATTATGTAGTCTTGTGGAGAAACACTAATGAGTCTGCTTGGAATGAATGTTCTTGATAGAGGGGTCGGCTTGACACGGTTTGACGTAAGGTAAGCCAGGATCTTCCTCCGTACTTGTGGCGCTAGACGCCCTACACGCGCTCATGTGATCGCTTGGACTCTCCATATTCGTCAAAGCACTCGCAGAAGCTTCTTCACTAACTCGTTCAAGAATTTGCAGGAGGCCGTCTTGCCAACAACTCAAATATGTGTTCTTCATTCGTTTGATCAAAAGCTAGAGCATGGGTCGTGATGTACAGCGATAGATTTTGGTGTTACGTAACATAGAGCCGCCGCCGGCGTTTAAGGCGCATATGCATATGTTACAACACACAGCAACCTGATAGGCCATCTTAGTCTTATAATATGCCCATATCTTTGAGTAGATGTATGAGATCTCAAAGGGGTAAATAACGGGAGTTGGCGACCTCCGCTTTGTCAAAGACTTCTCATAGTTAGCCGTGGACTGTCAGCCTCGGGTAACCTGCCACCAAAGATGACTATAGTTCTCGCCACTCTGGCTGATGCATGCCACATAGCTGCGGGATAATGACTCTTGCGTGGCTTCTAGCAATTCCAGTGCGAGATATACGAGAGTATCCTGCTGCTCGCTTGCAAGTAGAGCCCATGGTCCCTTAGTTCATCTTCTCTAACTTTGATCGGCTATACATAGTTTTAGTGGTTCGCATTCCATGGCATTACTGGATTGGATTTAGGTCCAGTGGCAGTTGTTGTGACAGAAAACTTGGTTTCCTTGATAATGTTCTTCTGGCTATCTCCATCACTGTTGTCGCAATCGTCGTTGTCGCCAAGCGTCTGAAAATTATTCATGGGAATCCCGCGCGAACGTGATGGTGGTTGCAGGTGGTGAGACCCTGAATTGTATGCCCTTCCTGAAGAAGCACCGGGCGTGTTCGAGCCTACGCTTACTCGGATGCGAAGGGAGAGGAGAGGGCGAAGCGCTGGGAGAGATCCGGCAATAAGGCCGATGCCTTCTTCTGTAAGAGACCAGAAGCCAATCTTTCCAGTACTGAACATGAATTCGCCGGGATCGCTGTAGAGGGTGAGGTACTTGAGTCTGACGATTGTGGCTGTCGAGGCACTAAGCTCAGTTAGATAAGACCATGTAACTGGACATTGTGCAAGGGCCTTACAAAGAAGCAAGTGCAAGCATTACTGCAACCGAAGCCTTCACCCTGGTCTTCATCTGTACGTTCCATAGTAGAATTGCTGGCAAGATTGAAAGACTAAAGTCTGCGGCAATCTCAATAGCCGAGTAGAACAAACTAACGTTCGTGTTGAGTTGGAGATTGCATACACCATTGGATTCTCCCCATAGTGTGTTGATAGGATGGCCTGGTTGGATCAGTCAGACTTCTTCGTCGCCCCAAATCCCGCATTTACTCACATATATTTGCAATACCGATACAGAACACAAGCGCAGCAACGATACAGGCGCCCATGAGAATCCATAGTCCCCATTTGAAGAACTCTCGGGTAGCAGCAATACGTAGCAGCGCCACAGCAACACTGAGCTTGATGAACATGGCACTGACGCAATAAAAATACTCAGCAATGTAGAAGAGCTTTGTTTTGGTTAGTCACAAGATTATCTTGTCGTTATTGGCGGATGCCTCGGATACTCACCTTTATTCCTATTGCCATGGTCGCGGGAGGCAGATCACGAGAGAATTGCCCAGACCCGTAAAAGCAGCATACTATACAAAGGGCGGCAGTGACTGTGAAAAGAAGCTGAAATGTCGGTGAATAAGAGTTCGTACTGAAGGTTGGTTCTGTAGACTTACAATACCAAGCAACATCAGATAGTCGTCCATACCCCATGCTTTCCTCCATATCCTAACTCCAGCACGCAAGAAGAAAGTGACCCAGGTCAACGCCAACAATACAATAGCGCAATAGAGAAGTGCAACACCATCACCAGCCACCGGAACGGTCGCCATGGCTGTAAGTTGAGGTAGATGAGCGTGAGAGAGGCAGAGGACCGACAAAACCAAAGAAAAAGCGGATACAAAGGAGTATGGAGCAGCTCCCCAGAAAATGTATCAACAAAGACAAACGGTTTGGCTCCGCTAATATGGTACGTAAGAGCCGTTTTGATTCCATCTTGCCCCTGTCTCCACGAGAGAGCATTTGGCCAGACAAACATGCATTTCAAAGTCGCTTCCAGGCCTGAGACGTTACTACGCTAAGCTCTGAAAATCTTTCCTAAAGTGAACCTGACTACTCTCAATATGACACTCAACTCCGGCAACTACGGCAGGACCCATAGGTGTCTGACCGGCAGGATGGTAGCACAACGGCGTGATCTCGACCGCTGAGTCGCGTAAATTAAATGCCGTATGCAACAGCTCCTTTAACGCCATCATGATTGGCTCTTTGTGTATATGCGAGTCTTCCCCTGAGGAACTTTACCATGGCTTCTCGAATATATCTCGGATTTTTCAGAATTTGCAATGCCATTGTTTTGGGACGTTAGCATGTAGATCTTATGCAACTTGCTTAATCGGGCCGTGAGCATTTACTTGCGCAGTTCCCACGCGGGCTCGGCGGTTCTGGTCCCGGAAGCACAGTTCCGCCCAGGTTACATTCACCACCACACCTGGGGTGCACCACGAGAGACCCCTCGCAGTAAGCCAGGATACCGCTTTGAGATATCATGATAAGAGTGAACCGTGATTAAAAACGGTGCGGGAGCAGGCAGGCGACACCATGACGATGTAAAAACTGTGAACCCAATGGGCTAGCCTAGGATTCCCAGCACATGGCAAGCGGGTCGCCTCCTGCTCTGCCGTGTTAAACTGGGTCTCCGACGGCGCCACCATCCCAATCTGGACCTCTTCCTTGAAATTCTCCTACTGGTCTCTCGACTATGTTTGAGAAAACGTTTCTGGCCTCGGAGCGGCAGCAACTTTCCTTTGCCTGTGCTTGTGCTACCTAAATCAGTCTGCTCGTGCATACACGACATGGCCCGAGTTGGTTGCATATCTTTCCCTTGATCTCCCGTTGTCAATCTTCACATCCGCTCACCTGCATCAAATACAATTATCCACAGTATGGCTTCCTTTGAAATCAATGACTCCGACCTTACCGGCTTTCAGGGCAAAGTCGCCATCATAACGGGTAACTAGCGCTCCACCCAACCATACAGTCTGAAGCCAGACACAACTAACCTCTGCCAGGTGGGTCTTCTGGCATTGGTCTGGCAACAGTCGAACTGCTGGTGTCTCTAGGCGCACTAGTTGTGAGCGGCGACATTCAGCCACCACCGGCGTCAAACGCCAACTGCCACTTTGTCCAAACCGACGTCAGAAACTGGGCAGACTTGACCAAGCTTTTCAAGACTGCCAAGGAGAAGCATGGCAAAATCGATTTTGTTTTTGCCAATGCCGGAATTGGCCCGCGCGCAAACTACCTGGCTCTCGAGGTCGACGCAAATGGCGACCCAATTGAGCCCAATCAAGACACAATAGACATCAACTTGGACAGTGTTGTCAAGACTGTCACAATCGCTGCGCACTACCTCAAGACTCAACCGGAAGGTGGATCCATTGTCATCATGGGGTCCAGCACGGGACTGCACCCAGTTCGCGCAGTCGACTATTGTAAGCCACACCCAACTCACCGATCCTGTCCAGATCAACCTACTGACAGCGCTCTGCAGCTACGGCCAAAGCCGGTGTTCTAGGTTTCGGCAGGAGTTTTGCGCGCCTAGTTGAAGTAGCTGGCCTACCTATTCGCGTCAACACTCTTGCCCCTTCATGGACGGCAACCCAAGTTCTGCCTGATTTGAAAAACCTACTCGCCGCCGTCTCCCACGACTGCCAGACACCTGACGTAGTCGCTCGTGCAGTTGCTTACCTGATGGCTGATAAGTCGAGGCACGGCGAGCTGATTTTCGCTAGCAACGGCAAGTACACTGAGATCCAGAACACTATTCTTGCGCCGGCGTACGAACAGATCAAGGGCGATGATCTCAGTGATGACGCTGTCTTGGCTAAAGTCATGGCTCTTGCTGGTTAGAAACGCATATCATGTCCCTTTTTTTCCGATTCGCTTAGTTTACTACTCTTGAAGATACCAAATTAAAAAAATAACTTTGTTCAGCAAGCATGATTCAGTGCGATGCCCCGTTGCCGAAACTTAATCTCGCTGCTTGACTCCACTAGTGTCTGCATCACGCGCGGAGAAGAAAAAGCAATAGTCATACCCCACAGATAAATGGAGATGGTAGATAGTAGAAACAATGCGGATCAATTCATCGTACCAACACGTGGAGCACTAAGCGTTTGCTCCACTGAGCGCAGCTCCTTGTACAAACGTTCTATTCCAATGGTATAAATAAGAGGATATGCTAGATACCCTCTACTGTATTTACGCTAGATACCCGCATATTCTGCAGATGCCAGTTCTCACCTGTATGTTGCAACTTTATACACGTGCCACGCGCCTCCGACTCTACTTCATCTAAACTCTGCATACGATTCGACGGATCCATAGCCTCTAGTAAAACGAGTGGCGAAGACTTCCACAGTGGTGTATTAGCTTTACTCGATGTAATGATGGTGGAAAAGAGGAAAAGCGTTATGGTAAGGTATATCGCAAGTGGGAGAGCCATCCAGTAAAAAGTGACGTCGAAGAATTGCTCCTTGGTCCGCTCGACGCCTTTCAGGGGGACTGCATTGCTCCCGGTACGAAGGCTGGCCGTCATATCAGTACGGAATAGATGGAAAAGGGATTAGGTGTAGCTTACGCGTTGCTCATCGAGACGGCAATGTTGTTCATCCTTTTTTCAAAACCTCCTTCAACCAGTCCGTTACAGTATGCTGGACTGTCGCCGAGGACATCCGTAGCAATATTAGGAGCAAATTGACCGGTAAATCCCTGTTTGGTCTCGTTAGGATATATAGCAGCTGCACCGGTAAGTGATTTTGCCATCAGGAATTCCCATTCCGTGATGTCCGTATCGCCCACGCAATATTCTTCGTTGGCCTTGCCCGTAACGCAGTACCGGTGTTGACTGCCGTTCGAAACTCCTGGCTTTATTTGCCAGTCTAGGTCAATCTGTGTGTCAATGACCTCGGTCTGCATCGTCGAGTTATAGGTCGACTTCAGCGTTTGGAGACATAAAGTCAAGGTGCCTGAGAAGCCTTTCCAGTTAGCCGCATCATTTCTCTGACCTGCCCAATCTGCTCTTGGTTTGCCATCGTGATCGCAAGGAGGATAGTAGGCAACAAATGTGGATGAGATGTTCCGTAGGGGTACGTGATTCTCTGCACGGAAATCCGAGTCCTGCCAATCAACCTGTGTGTTCATCCAGAATGTTTCAGGTAGATTAACGCTCCCTTGACTCCGATCCCAGGACTCTGGACCGATAGAATACACTGGTGAATCGCCCATATCATCGGATACAACATCTCTCATGTCTCCGTCTGCTGAGAGGTCTTCAACGATAGAGCATACGGCAAGCGTTTGATACGGTGCCCAGGTGCAGGCTTCGGCTTGGCAGGATCCTATGACATCCGAAGGGCTTGAAACGTCATCAAGTATACCCGCAATTATACCTTTAGACATGTGTGGATGATCTGACTACTATGAGCTTGATAAGAGGTGTAAGTTACGGCATACTGACACATGATAGAAATTGTAGATTGTGAATCCATGTCGTATTCCGCAAAACTTGCATTGGTGGCGTCATTAACATATTGTACTGAGCGGCTTATGATGGGACCTGTAGAAGACGAGGTACTGTTGGTACTCTTTACTTCAATTGTAACCGACTGTTGAGTAAACGGCGAAAATCCAAGCAGTAAGATAGTCGCGATTGCTCCGACGGACACTAGATGTCTTACGTCATGAGCTTGTTAGCAATTCAGTTGCAGACAGGCGGAGGAAGACTTACGGACGAGTGCTCAAAAGTAGCATGAGACTCCCTCGGGGCCCGCGAGAAGCCTCTTCGAACCTACTGATATCGAGCGTTGAACGCTCATTACGCAAATACGACCATTTAAGTTGGCCGATGCAGGATGACACCGAAACAAGCAACGCGGATTGTGCGACCTGCGAAAGAGCGGCGATAGTGGTAGCCAAGCTGAAACCAGCGGTCCAATTCCTGAGCGGCTCATCTCTGTATACAATGAGTAGGGCGATGATTGCACCGAACGCAGCCGTCCCTAGCAGCCATGTGGCAAGCTCCCACTTCCAGTGTCGTAATAAAGTTGATAATGGTCTTGATGAGCGATTCCGGTGCTTATAATCTTCCGTAGGAGTGGAAATTCGTGGGATCGGCTCTTTATTGACTGGCGAATATTCCATGGCTCATTAGGTCGAAGATAGCCTGTCGCAAAGACTGATGATTGTACGTGTAAGAAAGGCACAAAACAGGATGAAGTTGATTGATGGGCGAGGCCACCAAACATATACTTGATTCTTTAACACAGCCTGTCAAAACTGGGGTGGCTGTGCAAGTCACCAAGGGTCCTCGGGGGCCTCATAATCTAATCTGGGGAATCGATCGATTATAAGTATTGCCTCCGTCTGCTTGCAGCAGCGGTTTCATCTAGCTGACAGCCTGTTAAGCGAGACGCCTAGCTTGCTAGCGTATGGCAAACACGTCGCGCGATGGAGCTGAACTCGTGGGGGCCAGAATGAACCAACGAGAGCGCATGGCCAGCAGATACCTTGGTACGATGCTGTGCTTGATTGGTTGGTTTCGGCTCACCGCGTTTTCTGCCACATAGAGAAGGGCATCCATTAAAATAAGTACTTAGAAGTAGTCCACAGGCATGGTCGTAAACTCTCTTAGCACACTATAGTCATGCATCACGGCTATTCCTCGCTTCCCAAGTCAGCATCGCGTTAAATTTGTTATTGTCAAAGATAAAGATATGTTTACTGATCGTCATTCCAAATCCTACAGTATCCCTACATCTAAAAGTTACGTCCGAATCAACTCTGCCAATCTAGAATTCAAAACGCTCCACAATCTACTTCTTGGCCCTCTTCCCAACACTGCCCCCTACATCCCCATCTCCACTCGCCCCCTCAATCCCCCTCTTCACCCCCCGCATAGGCCGTAAATTCTCCATATCAAAAAACTCATACCTATTATTCATCTTCCGCGCGATAATGCCCGGCAGCAATGTATCATAAAAATCCCGCCAGGTAAACACTTCTGGATCATGTATCCAAATCTCCTTCAACCGCTCATCCGACTCTTTTTCAAAATCTACGCCTGACAATATCTGTAAGATTGCGCGTACGGAGATGCCGTCTTCGGCGGCTTCGCTATCGAGTTGACAGGAGTTGATGCGGTCGATGTTTGCAAGGCGCCAGAGAAGGAGGGTTTCTGAGGGGACTTCGGATGTGGAGGCGAAGTCGCGGGGGGCGGTGGTTATGCCCTCTGGGTATCGGAGTATTGAGATGCGGGTAGGGCTGGCAGGGGCAGGGAGTGGGGTGGTTCTAAGAGCGGTTCTAGAAGCGGTTCTGGGAGAAGGTCTGTGAGCGTGTCTGTGAACGGGTTCGGGAGTGATACTAGGAGCGGGTCCAGTGAAGTTGCTGGATTCGATCGCTTTTGCGGCTTCATTTTGGCTTTCGAGGGCGCGGAGGTAGGCGCCGTCTTTTGTGGGTATGCCGACGTAGTTCCAAATTTGAGAGCGGATTACGCTACGGAGAACTTCTTTGGATGCTGGGTTTGTTGGGTTTGCGGGATTGGGAAAGTCGTCGTCGAGGATGTCTTCTTTGTCTGTTTCGATAAGACTGATGATGCGTGCTTCTTCCTCTACTTCGTCGTCACCGATGCCTCGTCCCTCGTTCCTGTCTCTTCCATCGCTGTCATTGCCGTCATCATCCCCACTAGGACTCCTTCCTCTTCCATTTCCTCCTCCTCCGCCACCACCACCTCCTCCACTAGAGCCGCCTCCACGGCTTCCACCATTACCACCGCCACCACCACCACTACTACTACCCCCATTCCTTCGCCGCCGTCCCCTCCTCCTCTTCCCACCCTCAAACTTATAATCATCAAAATCAACCTTATCCCTCATCCCCTCCCACTCTCTCCACCTCGCCGCCACCAGCGTCCCAAGAACTTTGGGCTTCAAAATCCCATACACCTCCTTCGACATCTTCAACGGCGGCTCCTCCTCCCCAAGAACCTTCTCACTCCTCTTCTGAATAAGCTCCTGCATATGCACCCTCGTCTTCAACGAATCAAACGCCATACCCTCACAATTCCTCTTCCAAGCCTCCACTTTGAAAACATTATCGAAATTCGCAAGGCGCCCGTTCTTACTCAGTACGTACTCCAGAAACGCGATGAGATATGGTCCGCAACTCGCGCCTCCATCGCTCTTGAATACATTATGCTCTGATTGATTAGGAACGTATTTGATGGTCTTGGTGTGGAATGCTCCGTGCTCGAGTCCCAGCACGCGCTCGACACCACGGACCATGGTTGCAGCCACGGCGCCCGGTACAAACATATGATTGATTTTCATTCTACCAGGCTTGTTCTCGCTGGGTGCAAGAGTGAGGTTGCCATCTACCCAGCGCGCAGTCTTCTTGCGCTTGTCGATGATAAGGAGACCGCAATGGCCACCATTTGCCATCATATCCTTGGATGCTGCATCGTTGCCTCTACTTCCGTTCTTGTCCTGCCCCTGGCCCATCGCTCTGGACAGCTCCATGAACTCTTCTTTTTGCAATGTCTGTTCGTTGACAGGTACAATGATCCACCTGTGCTTACTATCCCGCACGGGTTTCAGTGCGTCACCATCGTTGTCCTCGTCAAACACGTACTCGGCATCGTGACCGCCAATGTCGTATAAAATGCCGCCATGGTGCATCGGTAAGATGTAGACATCGTTGCGGTGATACTTGAGAGTTAGCAAGGCGAGAACGGTGTCAATACTACTGGATTCGAGCCAGTGTGCGGGATCGTCGGGGTTGGTGGTGGTGATGTTGAGATACTCGCGGACTTGGATTTGGCGGTCGAAGTTGTTGTAGCTAAATTCGAGGAGGGGTTCTTTGAGCCAGGTGCGGATGTGGTCGGTGTCTGTTTGAGTGGTAGGCGAGTCTTGAGTAATTTCGGCCATTTTTGCTGATATTAGGAAGGAGGTTACTTCGAGTCAAATGAGATTTGGGAGTAGCAGAGAAGCTGGGTAATCAGTATGGATTGGGACAAAGGTGGTAATTTACTCGGGAACAATACACCAAAGAAACGGATAAAGGGGCTTTTGTTCCTTTGTTAACGACCAGGATGCACTTACATGTTGGACTTGTTACATTGAAATTCTTTGTCAAGGGTCCCGGCACTGTTATTTGGTTGGAAAAAGTGAACAACTAAATTTGAGAGTTAAGCATCTTGTCCAGTCTCGTTGATACCAGACTATGTGACGTGACAAGTGACGCTCTTACCCATAACCCAATATCAAAATATAACCCCATCTTAACGCCTCGGCCCACAGTAACCAGCCCCTCTCCCCTTCAGACCGCACCCATGACCCCGTCCTCTCATTCTAATCTAACACATTCCGAGGATCATTAAAAGGATTCACACTCTCCTCTTTCCGCTCCACCGCACTGTGTTGACGAGGAAGCCGGGAGGTGATCGAGAAAGCAGCAGGAGCCGGTACACTAGGAGCATTCTGTCCAGCAGCAGCATTTCCACTCGCAGTAGGTCTCCTCGAAGGAGCAAGGTTCTGCAGTCCAATCGGGCGCTCTCGATCAAATCGATTCATGCGCGCAGCAAAAAGCCCCATGAAAAAATATCCAATCATGCTGTGATACCGTTAGCCATTGTTTCTCTCCTCTTCCAACAAAATGAAACAAAGTAAGAAAAAATATTGAAACTTACGTGCAAGCCCCCATAACCCCAACCACCGCCCCACTAACCACAATACTCCTCGCCCACCACCCCCAATTCCCCAACGCACGCATGACTCCATCATCCTTCCAGCAAGTCTTATATTCCCGATTGACCTCAGCCCCAGGAAGCGTATCCAGCAGATACATAGCCACAACATCAACCATAAAATACACACCCAGCAGCACCGAAAGCCCCATAGCGCACCGATTCGTCACATGCGCACAGACAAGATGGAGACGAAGATAACAAGCCAGGAGCACAGTCAGGAAGATGGGGTTAACAATGAGCGCCGCAACAACCGCACTATCTCATTTGTTAGTGTTTTGTCTTCCCCTCCAACCATAACACCCTCTCGACGTAATATGAAAGGGAGAGATATGGACAGGAGAAACTTACAACTTCCCGCCTTGCCCCCCCGGAACCCCCAAACTCAACCACATCCCCCCACCCACCTCCTCGCGCCCTTCCAACCGATCCAAATTCACAAACGTAACCGGTAACCGCCTCGTCCTGACCACCAGCGCATCCGGATGCGCACTTAGCCCCCCACCTAATCTACCACCACCACCACCACCACCACCGCCTCGTTGAAACCCAATCCCAGCAGCCAAAACAGCCTCATCAATATCCCAACACTCAACCTCCAACCGCATACCCAGCAGCCTGTGAGCAAGCGCAGCACAGAGCCCAAGTTGCGTGGCTGCGAGTACGACGGCGAAGGAGAGGAGTTTGATGGTTGTGTTGCGGGTGGGGGCGGGCCAGGTGGGCGAGGTGGCGGTGCTGAGGAAGGAGGTGCATGTGCGGAGGGTGTGGGAGGGGGAGGGTGTGCGTGCCATTTTTCACTTTCTCTCTCTCTCTCAGACAATCTAACGAAGTTTTAGAGGAGAATACGAAATCGGAGAAAGCCGAGGAGAGGTATTTGAGAGTGAAGGGCAAGGGGAAGATGGGTGAAGGTGAACAGGTTATATTTTAACGTCTCTCTCTCTCTCTTTTCGACTTTGGATATGGTGGTAAGTGGGTGCGGTGGGTACCATGGGCGTTGTGTTGTTGATACTGTGGATGTTGGGGTAAGAGGGTCTGTAGGTACGGGCATCTGATTTGACTATCATCTATTGTTGGTCGACACAACCAGCGGGAAACAAGGCCAACAGGGTTGAATGACAACAACGACATGACACATGATTGAATTAGCAAAGAGGGACGTATAATTTAAGGGGGGGGGAGGTATCAACTTGAATTTCAACTACATAAAAACATTGGGCTCGGGTGTGTGTGGGGGGGAGGGTTGCATGTTTAGACACTAAGGAGGGGAACAAAAGAGGCTCATAACATTGAAAACGAGATTTGATCGTAACCAAGAAGGCATGCCATTTTCACATGCGGCTACGATAGGGTCGAGGAACAGGTGGCTGGAACAGCCTATCCGGCAAGCGATTCCCATACTGATCGAAGCGGTAGTCCTCCTTTTGTTCAATCCACATCTGCCGCATGTCAGCCTCGAGCTGACATCTACAGCTTGCTACCGTAACGGGGAGGGTAGCCAGCCTTGTAACCACTCACCTCGCGTTCGGCGTACTTCCTGTCCAACGGCACTGGTTGCGGATTTAGTATTTCTTCGTCGCCAAAGCCTGGATCTCCTTTGAACCTACGGGCGTAGTGGGCTGCGCCAATAGGCTGAGGGGCACCGTATTCGGCATACTGTGCTCCGTAGGGGCCGTACTGACCTGGGCGTTGGTTGCGGGCGCTGCTTTGGTGCCAAGTTTCGCGCTCGGGAAGACGTTCCTCAAAGGCTTCGGCGGGACGGCCTAGGGGCTCCGGGTACAGGCGGTTCTGCTGGTACGTCTCGCGCGTCTCAATGGGGTACTGGGAGCGGTAGTGGTCCTGCTGCTCGAAGCGCTCGTCGTAGTGGGACTCGTAGCGGGGCTCACGGCCGTGGTGTTCCCAGTGGGCATCGTGGTGGTGAGGAGGAGGAGGGGGAGGGCCACGGGCGCGGTCATCGTAGTGCTGGGGGCCACGCTCGCGTTCATCGACATAGACCTCACGGTGTTCCTGGTAGTGGGCAGGCGGCTGGTGGTCGCGCTCAACCCAGACATCGCGGTGTTCCTCAACGCGCCTGGGAGCACCGGCATTCTGCTCAATGTAGATGTCCCGGTCAATGTGCGTCGTGTGGGTAGTGTGGTGGGCATGAGCGGGAGCGGGAGCAGGAGCATGGGCGGGAGCAGGAGGTGGAGGAGGAGGAGCCTCTTGATGAATCTCAATGTCGATGTGCGTCTCTTCCTTCTTCTCCTTCTTGGAATGCTTGGGCTTGTGGGGCTCCTCAATGGGCTCGAGGGTGGTCAAGTAGCCGAGGACCTCGCGGAGACTGTTGTGGGCGATTGCGAGTTCCTTTTCTCTGTTCTCGAGCTTTTCCTTCTCGCTGAGCAGCCAGTAAACACGGTGCCTCATGCCAACACGGCGGCCGTCCTCAATGTCGCCAGCGACGCGTTCAGTGTGGGGCGCAATGTTCTCGAGGGCGCCGCGCACATCGCGCATGCAGCCGTAGACCCATTTGGACTTTTCGTGGTTGGCCTCGAGGATGTCGTGGATTTCGCGGACCGAGAGCAGACGGCGCACCTCCTCGAGATCAGAGCGAACGCGACCGATGATGCGCACGTAGACAGCGTTGGATGGACCGACATCACGAACCCGCTTGGCCTTTGTAAGGAACTCGGCGAGCTTGTAGGCGCCTCCGAGAGCGGTGGCAGCCGCGCCGAGGGTGACGAGCTCTCCTTTGACCATGGTGGACAGCAGGACAGGGCGAGGAAGCTACCGGGTTGGGGTGGTGAGAGATCAATGGAGTGAAGGAGTGCCTGCGTCTCTGCGGGTACCTAGCGCCAGCATGCCGCGCAGGTTCAACCGGCAGCAAGAAGTGGGGATGGGCGCTTTGGTGCGTGTGTGTGGTTGTGGTGGTGGAAAGTTGGGGGAGTGTCAGTTCAGCTCAGCTCAGGGCAGGGCAGGGCAGGGCAGGACCGGACAGGCCAGCTCTGACAGGGGCCGCGCGCTGGAGCTTTGGGGGGCTGGGGTTCTAGTCTGTTTACGGCCATGGCCGCCTGCATCTCATCACCCAGAGCGACCAGCCCGAGGTCTAACCACCAGCCTTGCACCTGCTGTCCAACCCCACCGAACCGCTCGCCCTCCATCTGCTGCCCCCAGCGGTGCCACCGCCATCCACTGCAGCCAACACGCGCGCCGGGCTGCATGGGCTCGGTAATTGACGCGTGCAAGCCGGTGATTTGGTGTGGCTGTCGTGGTGCTGGTGCTGCTGGCCGAGGGCGTGCTTGTTGTGGCCGTTGTTATACGAGCGCCTGTTGTTGTTGTTGTTGTTGTTATTGTTGACGCATCCTCCACCTCCTCCTCCTGGCTGGCTGATACACACGCTTGGATCATCCCCGTTGCGCCTGTCCTGTCAGCTCCACCCTGTCAATGACAACACAACACTACCCAACGCCAAAACCTTGATTTCTGCTATCTGCCGTACTTTGCAACAAATGCCCGAACCTTGGCGTCGCTCAGGCTTAGCTCGTTGCTTTCTGCCTCTAGCAGCTCCCGGTCCTTGTCCTCAAGCTCCGCCTCCATCTTCTTCACCTGTGCATCTACTTTGCCATTAGTCAGCCTGATCGCCCCGAACGGTGCGTGCTTGTATAGAGCCGCCATGATGACATCCATGTCATTGTCCGCTTTGCTCGACTGTTCCGCCAGCTTCTCGTGCGTGCCGGTTGCCGACGATTCATAGTGCTCCTGCAGCTTCTTGCCGCGTTCCATCTGCGCCTGCATCAGCGAGTCCTGCAGGCTCTCGATATTGTCGTGGTTGAACGAGATGCCGGCGTGTCGAAGCGCATCTTGCAGCGCTACCGGCAGATCGAGTGCATTGTTGGGCCTGAGCTTGACCATGGGCGTGAAGGCTGCCACGGATGATTTGGCTCGTTTGTGTGCAGGTGTCGGTGCAGGTGCCACATCCATGTCGGGCATGCGCTTTGCTGCTGCCGCTTGTACGTGTGCCAGTGCTTGCTGGAATTCGTCGTCTTGTTTTGTCTTTGCTGCAACGGTATCCAGCCGTCTGCCCATGTATTCAAGCGTAGACAAGACCTGCCCACGTTAGTCACTCCCAGCCTTAGCCCAAAATGGCACTTACGTAGTTGAGCCATGCAGTTCGCGCCTGCCTCGTATCCCTGTCCTTGCGTTCCTTGACATCCGCCATTGGCTTGCGAATCTCGTGCTCAACAACCATGGTCGCGACAGAAGCAATTTCTGAATGCAGTTCCTCCAGTTCGGCTTGCAACGCCGCTTTTCTCTCCTTGAGCTCGGCCTCTGGTTCATCAGAAGTCCCGTTTTGCCCTCCTCCACCGGCGTGGGTCAGGTAGATGGTGTCTACCCGCGCCTTGATTTCAGCAGTGCGAAAGGAAATAATCGCCTTGCACCACTGCTCAATTGACCTTTCGTCTTCGCTGACCTCTGGCTCTGTCATGATCTGGGATACTAGTCCAGGCAGCTTGCTCAGAATTTGGTCGTCGGATGCAAAGCGTTCCGACAGGTAGCTCTTTAGCGTAGACTTGTCCGCCTCGCTCTCCCGCTGTGCATCCGCCAACTGCTCAGTAATTGATGTAGCAGCATCATCAACCTATACTGATCAGTCCTGGGCCATGTCCCCTCAAGTAGCAGCTTACAGAAACATCCAGCCTTGCCTTCTCTTGACCCTCTCTCCTCTTCCTCTCGTTTCGTGCATGTTCAACATCCAGATTAGGCTTGTCAAGCGCCTTCAGCTTCATCAACGCATCCTTTTGCGCCTCGAGCACCTGGCACTGTGCCTCAATTGCACTAGTCGAGCTCTGCAGAGATTCAATAGCTGAGGCGATTTCGTGGTCCAGGATGGGTCTTGAGGGTCCACCCTCACCCTCATACTGATGCAGCAGCCCCTTTTTCTTCAAAGTCTGGTACCTAGACTTCAGATCAGTAAATACTGCGTACTTCGATTGTCACACCTACAGCTCCAACTCCTCCCTGGTCAGTAAAGTGTCTTGGTGCAGGTATTCCTCGATCCATGCTGCGGCCTTGTGATTTGTATCCGCATCTTCGAAGCTCAGGAGGATTTTGTCCAAATCAACTTTCAGACCTCTTTCCTCTACTACGTTTAGCAGGTGGTGAGCAGCTTGCTCCTCCATGGCTCTAGGTTGTGTAGTGCTGGTCGTTGTGTGACAAGGTGCGAAAGCAGTTAGGCCGGCTACGTTCGATACGGCCGACGGAAATGACCAAGCGCGCAGTCGCGTTTTCGAGATTTCGACGCGCTCAATGACCGCATTCTAAATGTGCAAAGAGACATTTTACAAACCCTCATACCAAACCCACCTACTCCACTTCTAGTCACAATGACTGCCACAGCGATTGACCCCGAAACAAGTCCCGAAACCCAAAAAGACACCGAAACTCAAAACCCCCCTCCACCACCCAGCAACCCCGCGCACGAAGAGCACCAATACCTCTCCCTCATCCGCGACATTCTCCAAAATGGCGAGCACCGTCCCGACCGCACAGGCACCGGCACCTACGCCGTTCCCTTCCCCGCCCAAATGAAATTCGCCCTCTCACGTCCCTCCGCCGACCCCACCCAACCACCCACACTCATCCTGCCTCTCCTCACCACCAAGCGCGTCTTCCTGCGCGCCGTCATCGGCGAACTCCTGTGGTTCGTAGCCGGCAGCACATACAGCAAGCCCTTATCAGACGCGGGCATCAAAATCTGGGACGGCAACGGCAGCCGCGCCTACCTCGACAGCGTCGGTCTCTCGCACTACGAAGAAGGCGAACTCGGCCCCGTCTACGGCTTCCAATGGCGCCATTTCGGCGCAGAATACAAAGGCCATGCACACGACTACACAGGCGAAGGCGTCGATCAACTCGCCGAGATTATCGATAAACTGAAGAATAAACCCTACGACCGGCGTATCATCCTCAGCGCCTGGAACCCCGCTGATATCAAGAAAATGGCACTGCCGCCTTGCCACATGTTTGCCCAGTTCTACGTTAGTTTCCCTGGACACAAGCAGGGAGAGGAGCGGCCGAGGGGAGTATTGCATTCGCTGCTGTACCAGCGCTCGTGTGATATGGGTCTCGGTGTCCCGTTTAATATCGCGTCCTATGCGTTGCTAACGCATATGCTGGCGCATGTGTGCGATTTGACGCCCGGGACGTTCACGCATACGATGGGAGATGCACATGTCTACCTTGATCATGTGGATGCGCTCAAGGTGCAGATTGAGCGGGAGCCGCGAGAGTTTCCTGAGCTGAAGATTAAGAGGGAGGTGGGCGGCAGTATAGATGGGTGGCTGGAAAGTGACTTTGAGGTTCTGGGGTATAAACCGCATGCCAGTCTTGCCATGAAGATGAGTGTGTAGATTTCGTTTTGATCCGGATACTATGAAGAATGATGTGCAGTTATAGATGGGTACATAGATATGAATTATGCAATTGACGTTAACTATGTTAATTCTCCTTTCTTTTCTTTTCTTCTCGTCAAAAGAAGTTTCATCCTCTTCAGTCTTACAAAAAATGCCATACACACGCATAACATGTATACAAAAAAAAATGAACCAAACGCTTCACAAATGCCAGCAACAAAATCATCAAGGTATCATATCCCTCCCCTCCTCCTTTTGCCCCTTAAGAAAAACTCTTCCCATAAAAACTATTACACGAATCGTAAACCGCCCCTTCACGGCAACTCCTGCGCCTCCCCCGCATTATGCGCATACTTGATACTCCCAGGTAACTCATTCGTCTGACCAGGCGTATACATTTCCGCTCTCCCCCCCGCACCGGCTGCATCCTGGCGATAATAACTCTGCTCAGCATCATGCACAGGCACAGACCCATACGCCGCACTCTGTGCATCTTTCTCAACGGCACCTTCCTTGCTGGCTTTGCGACGGCGCCACCAGAAGACTGCGAAGACGAGGGCGGCGAGGACGGCGATGCCGCCGACGATGGGGCCAGCGATCCAGGCTTTGCTTGCGCTGCTGCCGCTTTCGCTGGAGGAAGGGGGGTTTGAGGGGTTTGGGGAAGAAGAGTTGGAGGGGGAGGAGGAAGGGATGGCGCTGTCGGCGAGGACGGCGTAGGTCGAGGTGGAGAGGTCCGAGATTATGCTCGATGTGTTTTGTAGGTAGCAGTTGTTGTAGCCGCTGTCGAGCGTCGACGAGAAGAGGACGGCTTTGCAGCCTTTGTCGCTTGCGGCGCAGGCGTCCATGCATGCCGTCATGTTGTGCGTGTGGAGGTTCGTGATGTTGCGGCCGGGATTCGTCTTGCCGCAGTGGATATCGAAGCGCGGTTTGCTGCCCGCAGTGGCTTGGTATGTGGTTTGCTCCGGGCACTTTGTGTCTGGGATGTCGAATTCGACGATTTCGGCCGCGTGGATGACGCCTTGTTTTGCCGTGGGACTGATGAATTTGGGCGAGTCGCCGTATTTGGGCTTGCAGTTTGCGTAGCCGGCCGTGAGATCTGGGTTCCAGGATACGGCGCGGCAGAGGGGGTGTAGCCCGGTGCAGATTTTGAGGCATTCTTCGAGGGTTTCGGTGTGGTAGAAGGCACGGTAGTCCGGTTCGAAGCAGTCGAATTCATCGAAACAGCGCGGTGGCTCGTCGATTACTTTGCCGCAGTGTGTCGTGTAGGTTATGCCCTCGACGCCTGGGAGAGGCTTGTCTGACAAATCTGCGTTTGGGCACTTGGTGTCGTAACCTTTCATCTGGTTCCTGTCGATGAGGAGGGCGGTTATTGCTTCTGGTGCGGGTGTAAGGGCTTCGGTGGAGACATTGCTCGTTTTCAGCCAGCAATGGTTGCCGGGTACAGTCCAGGTCATACCATAACACGCATCGCCTGAGAAGCGCGAGCAGTGTTCCATACATTCATCCCAAGTCGCAGTATAAAACCAGATTCCCGACCCGGTTGTTGTTCTAACTGCGTCTACCGTCTGTCAGCCAAAGACCCTGTCGAAAGACATGATACATTCTGGTGCTCACCACTCAGAGGAGCATTCTGCTGGCAGTATAGCTTGAATGCGAGTCCATTCTTCGTTGTGTAGTTTTCTGTGCAGTTTTCAATGGTGTCTTGCCGTATTGCGAGGTCGCGAGTGAGAACGGCATCCGCCTGTGTGGAAGCTGGTAGCGCGTCAGTATACGAATTATTTGCCAAAATATCCAACAACAATTCAACGTACGTGTAGGAGTCGCAATGACGGCGCTTGCGCATGTGAGCGCCAATAGGCTCTGTCTCGCCAGGATCAACATGCCGCAAAGATCTGACTTTTTGTAGCGTTCTCGACGACGACAACGACGGTACCGAGAGGTTGAGACAGCGAAATCCCAAACCACGCGCAATCGCGAGCCTGGAGACAGTCCGAAAGATAGTTTTACAGGCACTGCACCAAGAGGAGGGCAGTGCTGCCTCGTCCAAGCAGCACGATGACAACCAGGCCCGTTAGGCGTCCATTGGTGGGTACAACGCCCATAACGGCCCCCAACCCAGAGCCGCCGTCGCCCCGACACTGCCCCCAAATTTACATTGCAAATATATGCCCTTACTCATGCGCAGCCGTCTCAGCCAATACATCGTGCAGGGTGTCGGGTCTTCCGATCTGGCGCTGTTGAGTTCGCAACCTGCATCGCCCTATTGCATCCACGTCGTCCCTGAACTTGCACATAGTGGCTACGGCTTGTTCCGAGATGCTGTCATCCGGTTCCCTCCTCTAGTTTGTCCATGGCTCTCTCAGGTTTTCCTCAAGATTTGCACAGTCAGACGCGAAAATGACCAGGGTTTTGCGG
Organism: Bipolaris bicolor; assembly: GCA_026262445.1. Classification (NCBI taxonomy): domain Eukaryota; kingdom Fungi; phylum Ascomycota; class Dothideomycetes; order Pleosporales; family Pleosporaceae; genus Bipolaris; species Bipolaris bicolor. Next base: position 1,059,015 of record JAODYD010000004.1, on the reverse strand, counting down.
TGTGCATATCCTGTCCATTCTAGGGAGATTGGTGTGGTGCTGCCAAGACACGTTGGCAGGCGGAGCAGTCCTATCCTTGTCGTCCACCTCAACTGCGACTCGGAATAGAGCTACACGATAGCCGTGGTCCGATCACACTCCCTGTCGCCTTGTTCCCGTGTTAAGCATGCCGGAAAGTTATGTGATGAGGCTTCAACTACAGAGAGGATTGAATCACGTGCATACGGGCAACTACGACACCTAGGCGCTTGCCATAACTGGTGTACACAAATACTACTCTGAATTTGACAACAAAGGGTTGGATTACCACGCTGCTTTTGCAGACAACGACTTGGTATCTAATGCATCCTGAACGCCCGCCATTATTTTTCCCAGCCTGCAAACCAATAATGCAACAACGCTGAACATTGCAAGTCTGCTTATCGGTGGCTGGTCTTTCCAATACCACGCTTGCCGGCAGTCTAGACTGTTGTTAGTAGATGCTTTTGTACTCCAAGATAAATCACAACTTACCAAGTGCTTGATCAGAGAGCCAGTCTGGTGCCTGTCGGCCTCACCCTGTCTGGCCATCCTGTTCATCTTCTTCTGTGACAACTTGGCCAGCTTCTCCGCCTTTGAAGCAGCCTCGGCATCCGTAACACCGTCGTTCCTCCTGTTGGTACTCTGGCTGCGACCACGGCTCTTCGCACGCTCAAGCGCAGACTTGGGTGTATCGATATCCATGGCATCGCCGGGAGCCTCTGATCGTGAACGAGCCAAGCTGCGTCCTCGTGCTTCTGCTTGAGCCGTTGCACGCTCGACAACCTTTGTAGTGTCGTATCCAAGGCTCTCGAGGTGCGATTCCATTTGCGACATTTGCTTCGCCTTCTTTGTCCTGGGAATAATAGCCCTGTTCTTCAAACTCTTGCGCATCTTGGCTTCGTTCCTGATGAGTTGCCTCTTCTCGCGGATCAGCTCTGCCTTGTACCGGAAGTCTGCCTCCTCTGCGTCTTCAAGATCGTCGTCTGAGTCGTAGAAACCCTCCTCCTCCAACTTTTCTTCTTCAGCCTCGAGCGCGGCAAGCTTAGCCTCAATGTCAGGGTCGATGAAGTCGTAGACGTTCTGGCCCTTGAACACCTCGGGAATACGGTCGTGTTTCCATTCATCGTTCTCAAGAAGATAGTTCTTGCGAAGATCAATGTTATACACACCAGCTCCGCCATTCTCCTCTTCCAGATCACGTTCGAGGATTGGCCTATCAGGATCATCCTTGTCGTACTTCTTCTTGTTCAGTGCTGCTTCTGGGATAAAGGTCTCGCGTGTTACACCACCCAATGGCTGAGCAACGTGGATTCGGCGCAACAGCTCACCAAGACGGCCAGATGGCTCACCAGCACTGTTAGTTCCAGCCTTGAGCTTCTCTGCGTTACGAGCGGCAATTAAACGATCGCAGACTGCGTTTCGCACAGCCATGACACCCTCGGTAGTACTGCAAGAAAGTTCTAGCATCTCTACCTCGCCAGACTTGAGCATACCCTGTAGTTGAGCCTGTGTTTCGGCATCAAGCTGATCAGGACGCATAAGATCGATCTTGTTGATGACAATGGAGATGAGCTTGTTCGCGAACAGAGGCTTGATGTTGTTGAAGAGGGCGATTTGCGAAGCAACCGAGTAACCACACTGCTCACTGAGATCCATGAAGTAGAGAATGTGGGCGCGGAGATGAGCAATGGCGCAGATGGACTGATGTTCGATAGTGTTCATCTCTTCAAGCGCATGGTCCAGAATACCAGGAGTGTCAACTGCCTGGAAGCGAAGCATCTTGTAATCGAAATGACCGACATACAAGCTCTTGGTGGTGAAAGCGTATGGCTGGACCTCGACATCGGCCCTAGAAATGGACTTCAAGAAGGACGACTTGCCGACGTTGGGGAATCCAGAAATGACGAGTGTACGGGTGTTGGGGTCGATCGAGGGAAGACGACCCAAATGCTGCCTAACTTGTTCGAGATAGACAAGAGGATCCTTCAATCGCTTGCAGATTGTGGCCATACGACCAAGCGCAGCCCGCTTGAGCTGCTTACACTGGAAAAGAGACTGGCCGTATTTGAGAAGACGCACATAATCACGCGCAACCGTCTCAATCAGCGACTTTGCAGTTGAGAGCTGACCAAGAGCAATGCGGAAATGATCCGCATCGTAGAGGGTGTTCAAGAGATCGCGGTGGAACGGATGGATGTCCGCCAGGCGCGGGAATGCGTCGATGGTGGTGGTGAGGCGCTCGACGAATGTCTCGGATGTGAATTTAACCTTTCGCGTATAGAAGGCTCGAATTCTGCTAATCTTGAAACCCGCACGGATCTGGGTGGGCAGTCTAAGGAATTTTTCGTCAGCTGTCTGCTCTTTGGTGTAGTATGTAGCTGGCGCCTTAAAAGCGCAAATCTCGGCGCACGGGTGTGGTTTGCGCAGATGCAGATGAGATGGGTAGCCTACCTCCTCTGGGTCCTGGACAGCACAATGTCCAGGAACTCCTGGCTCGTAGGCACGGCGGGGATGTCCTTCCACTGGGTCTTCATTTTGGCGACTGCGGGTTTGTTGGGGTTGTGGACGCGGTCTGCGCTTCGAGAGGGAAGGGCTGGCAAAAAGTTCGAGGCGCTACCTATCGATACCAAAAAATATTCCCCACCGCCAAGCGGCAGTTCGCCTCATGTGCACTAGTGCCGCATTCAGACGCCCACCAACCATTGCGGCCCTACGGACCCTGATTGTCGTGTCGGACATGCAAGCATTATATGTAATCGTATGTACATTAGAACTCAATTTGTTTTCTCCTTGCTTAGCCCAAGATTTGAAAATGAGCATCTACAGGGTTCTTCCCGTTGATGGTCAGAACATCTTGAGGACATGCACTCATCACCACAACTACATCTCGCAACGCCTCCAAAACTACGTAGTCGCCTGGCTTTGTCTTTGGCTCTTCAAAGCTCACGCCCCGCTTCGCACCCTCGCCCTCTTTTGTAATGGGAATATTCATGAACAAGTTGAAAGGATCAGGCACCCTGCTTCCCAACTTCCCCTGCAACGTTTCCAGGCCCTCTTTCTCTTCAGATGAAAGAGATGATGAGGTAGAAAGAGAATACAGGGCATCCCAGAAGTTGTCTGTACAGCTTTCATGATATCCATTGACACCCAATTCACTGTACCGCCACCTATCGCACGCCGCAATCAAAGTATCATGTACACCCGGGCTTGTGTCCTCGACCAGTTTTACCATTGGCGCCCTTTTTTGACTGACCATCACATCACCCACTTCAGGTGTAACTTTTAGCAATGTTGCGCGGCAGTGGCACATAGACATGTATTCAGGCGCACTAGCGGCGGCATTGGCAACAGGCGAGTATGTGGACGGTGAGTCGGCGGTTGCGTTTGGGTAAAGTGCTGCTTCGACCTTGGAAGACGCGGTCGCGAGGGCTGAAGAGGGAAGTGCGAGTGCCCAGGTATCGACTACTTGGTTTCCGTGGGTATTTGTTATCTTGATCTTCTTGCCGGCTTTGACTACAGTTGCTGCTCCACGGCGGGCGGGGACGGTCTGGATTGGAGGAGACATAACAGATACTTGACTTGTAGTCCCTGAAATCGATTGATCTTTGAAGAGGATTCTGGGGAGTTAGATAGGAGTAGGGGGCCGTGGCATGCCGATGCCTGAGATATATGTTCACGTCTACCCCACTTGTGTTGCCATATCATATGCCGTGGGACGGGAAGATAGGAAGATAGGTTGCGGGGCTGCAATCCTGCACTGAACATATCAGTTAAAGATAGGCGGATTTGTCACAGCCTCGAGCAAGATTGACTATTCTGCGTATTGATACCATTTTGCGGGAAGCGCGCGTATCCAGCAGAAGTATACTATGAGGTCACGATTGGAGATGCGACAAGGCGTACAGTGTGTTGGTCAGCGCAGAGGTGATTCTGGTATACATAGCAGACAATTGGTCGTCCAAAGGCAGTGATAATGGGGTTTGCGGTGTGTTGAACAAGGTGTAGTAGTAGTAGGAGGTCGTGGTTTGAAAGGTACTTTTAATCATCACGTGTCAGGGACGTGGCCTGGGGCATCCTTCGAACGGCCACCCTAGCATTCCCGAGCGCCGCAACCCAATTTATCCCCACCACAGCTCGACTCCTTTACCGCCAACCTAAATCGTTTCTGCCCAGTATTCACCATGGCTGCCCTCGCGACTAAAACGCAGTCGCAAAACATCTTTACCAAATTGAAGTCAAAGCCCGCCAATAAAGTACGTATTCACACCAGTCAGCGCTTCCAACGACTCCTAATCCATGTCTAGATATGCTTCGACTGCGGCGCAAAGAACCCAACATGGAGCTCTGTGCCCTTTGGCATTTACCTCTGCCTCGACTGCTCGTCTAACCACCGTAACATGGGTGTCCATATCTCGTTCGTTCGTTCCACCAACCTTGACAGTACGTCTTCCCCTGGGCCCTGCGGGCGCTTGAAGCATGGATATATATATTGATAAAGGACAGTCTGGCAATGGGATCAACTGCGAATCATGAAGGTCGGCGGCAACGAGAGCGCGACCAAGTATTTTCAATCACACGGAGGTTCCGCTGCGCTCGCGAGCAAAGACCACAAAGCCAAATACACTAGCAATGCCGCCAACAAGTACAAGGAGGAGCTGGCCCGGCGCTGCGCTGCAGACGCCAAATTGTAAGTCTAAATCGAATTGTCCAGCGGCATAAACTGACTGCCTTGTGCCAGGTATCCCAACGAAGTGGTAATCACCGATGTCGTCGAGCCCGGTAGCGACGGAACCAATACCCCAGCCGGTGAAGACGATGACTTCTTTTCCTCTTGGGATAAGCCGACAATCAAGCGTCCATCAAACCCACCCTCGCGTACCGGTACACCCAAGGCTGCATCACCTTTCCTCAAGCCTGGTGCCAACGGCACGGATCGCCCGAAATCGCCCCTTGCTGGCAGCTCCGAAACCACTACGCCGGCAGCAAAGCCTGCAGCAGTACGAAAGACTGCCGGAGGCGCTGCACCAAAGAAGAACATTCTGGGCGCAAAGAAGAAGGGTCTTGGTGCGAAGAAGGTGGTCGCTGCTGATGGCGGACTCGACTTTGAAGAGGCGGAGCGAAAGGCTCGTGAAGAGGCAGAGCGCATCGAGAAGCTGGGCTACGACCCTGATGCTGAGGCCGCAGAGGTCGCTGCAGCCACCAAGTCTAAGAGTTCCGAAGCATCTATCATCGCACCTACTCCTGTATCACCACCACGTGGCGGCTTTGGCTCGACCTCCAAGCCTGAGCGCTCAAGTCAGGATATGGAACGGCTAGGTATGGGCGTTCAGCGTCTAGGATTCGGACAAGTAGGCGCTGCGAAGAAGCCTGCTGCCCAGAAGAAGATGGGAGGTTTTGGCAGCGTAGGAAAGCCTGCTCAAGATGATGATGAGAAGTATGCACGGGAGAAGTTTGGTACACAGAAGGGTATCTCAAGTGACGAGTTCTTTGGCCGTAATGCGTACGATCCTTCAGCCACTGCACAAGCGAAGGAGAGGTTACAAGGTAAGAGCAACTTTGCGATATTCAATATTTTGATTCTGTTTTCTAACTCATCTTACAGGCTTCGAAGGCGCGAGCGCGATCTCATCCAACGCATACTTTGGCCGCCCTGAGGATGACGCTGCAGAAGAGGACTATGGTGATCTGGAGACTGCCGCCAAGGACTTTGTCCGCAAGTTTGGTCTGACCGCTGGTGATGACCTCGAAAACCTGACCAACATGCTCGGCGAAGGTGCGACAAGGTTGCAAGGAGCCGTCCGAAACTACCTCAATTCGTAGAATAGGTGTTGAAAAGGTTCGATTGGGGCGTTCTCAGTGGGTGTTCGAGGAGTCAGGTGGACACATTCGATACCATACAGATCACGCACATTGTATGGCAGCAGCAACATAGTCTCGGCGCATGATGCATAAGAAGATGGGTCCTGGGGGAGGCGAAAACCATGAGTTGGCGGGCTTTACTTGGATTCGATTGTGTACGTATTGATCTTTTCCGCGTTGAAGATGGTGGCGGGGGACTTGGTCCAAGTGGTGTTTTGGGAGTACACATAAAGTAACGCTGGAAATCTTGATTGGAAATCTGAATAATCTTGACCATTCCCCTTCTTCATGAACAAAAAAATGACAATGCAGAAACGCAGACCGTATCGCAGTGTAGTATATCCTTTGACTCCACGTCTCCAGCTAAAATGAAATGAACAAAATGGAACGAAATGCGATCAATCATCCCTATCACCCCAAACATCCGCCTCCTCCCTAGCCACAGCATCCAAATCAATAAACACGCCCTTCCCACTCTCCTTTCCTGCCCCTCCATCTTCCTCGTCACTACTACTCTCACGTCCCTGTCTTGCCTCCTCCCGACTCATAGAACCCCACCCTGCATCTTCATCCTCGTCGTCGTCTTTCGCGAAACCCGGTGATACTGGGACGAAATCGTCCATCAGATTACTCGGCAGACCGGCTGGCACGGGGCGTTTGGACGAGGAGGTGGGTGGAGAGGGTGTTAGGGGCATCATTGCCATTTCTGGGGGTTGGGACAGGTGGGGTTCTGTAGGGCTGTCACGGTTGGGTGGTGGTGTTGAAGCGCGGGGTTGATGGTGTACTGGGGGTTTGGGTTTCAGGATGCTGGACATCTCTGGTTGGGGGTCTTTTCCGTGCTTGACTGATGGGCGCTGTTCTTGTTGTGGGTTGGATTGGACGGCGGCGGGCTGTGTATCGATGCTTTGGGTTGCGGGGAGTTTGGCGTGATGCTCCTGTTGGTGCTGTTGAGAGAAGGGGAAGATGGAGAAGAGGCTGGAGCTGAGGCTGTGGCGGTTTGGTGCGTTGGGTCTTTGTTCCTTTTTGAGTTCTTCTTGTCGTGGGTTTGGCGCTGTTGGAGCCGGTGCGGAGACGGAATGCGAGTGTGAAGGAACTCTTCGGATGGCGGCAGGGCTGGGGGGTTTGGTGATGGTGGTCTCTGGTAAGGATGCCTCGCACATCTCACAGGCCTGGAGGCTGGGATCGTTGAGGAACGTGCAGCGTGGGCATTGCTTCTTGAGCTCTGGTGTTGATGGGCGTGGCGGCTCCGGGTTCTGGCCTGCTCGCTGTGGTCGAGGTGGTTGAGGCGGTGCTGCTGGCTCAGATTCGGTAGGCATCTGGTATCCTGGGCTATATCTTTGTCTAGATCTCGAATTGGATAGCACTGTGTCTCGTCTCTTGTTCCTGGAAGAAGCATCTCCACTTGCTACAGGGCCTGGGTTGGGATCAATGGAGATCACAACCTGCACATCTCTCCTTGTCCCACACTTCATGCACTGACACTGCCGCGTCACAGTCTTCGTGTACGTATCAGTAACCTCAGAAGGTGCGTTGAATCTGATTTCGAACTTCCCGGGCTCTCCGAAACCCGCACCACCCTGATCCTGCCTCTGCAAGTTCTTCGCATTTGAGTAGCCTGCTCCTTTTGCAACTATGGGGATAATTGGATCCACATTTCCGAATACCAAATGATCTACAAATGGCAGAAGCATCAGGGTTCCGCTGCTCTTGATGTGGCGATCGACTTCTTCGCGCACTTTGAAATCGTCCAACGAGTGCAGAACCCGGAAATACTTGGTGAACATATCGCCATACCATTGTCGAACCTGAACACCTTGCTGTAATAACTCTTTTGCGATAGTTCGTGGCGCAGGGCTTGGCCAGAGTGCATCGATTAGGTGTTTCTCCTTCAAGGCCTTGCGGACCATCAAATCCAACCTAGCACATTCGTACAGTTTCTTCTCCAGTCTTTCGTGCAATTCATATTTGGCGAACCTAATCACCAAGCCTCTCACGAATCCGGCATCGAGATTCCATTTTCGTGTGAAGTAGTCTAGTGACTCGAGATCTTTCTGTGCCTGTGCGTTGGCAGGCCGGACCATAAGTGGGGCGAGCTCATGTCCCATAGATATCCATCGGTCGGGTTGGTGCGGGAGGGCGGTTGCTGTGGACCAGAAAGATCGGATGGGATAGTATTCGGCTTTGAAATAGTTGAAGACAAAATCCAGAAAGTCCGATTCTGTAAGCGGCAATGCCGCATGGCCGCGAGGAAAGTCCATCGTGGAGGTTGGCAGTCCGGCTGGTGGCGAGAGCCCGAATGTGTGTGACGGGTGTCGAGGTCACGCGTTTGGAGCTTCCAGCACTGTAGCTTTTTAGAAGCGCTTTGTAAGAGCAATAAATTTAACTCAAAATATTGGCATGAGTGTGTATGAGGCCCCGGTTGCAGTTCTGGCGGACCACACTATGTGAGTAATGTTGCTGCCTGGGTAGAATAGAGAAGGAAACACGTACAGTAGCCACACAAGTTAAGAACAGTGACGGTGCTGATTTACAGCTGCGCCACAGCATGTGACGATGTTATATGCGCTAGACGTGCTGCAGAAAGCTTCGGTGCACATCTTGCTCTTGTGATGTGTTTCCTGAGACGTACGTCATCACTGTGGCGGTGGCGGTGCCAACTCTTCTTCCGCACTAGACACGCCTGGTTCTCGAAGCTCGACAGCTTTCACAGTCAGTCAAGACTTGGAATTTTAAGATTGCGATAATGGTTTTCCTAAATGGCATTTTTTACGATATGGTGATTCAACGGTGTGCTGAGTGCTCATCATGTTTGCGTGGAAACACAGGATAGGTATAGACAGGGCTCATCACATTAGAGCATTCGTTATGAACAGGAGATGACCTATATTTAACCTTCATTCAATCAATGTACGTGCTGAAAATTTGTCAGAATCGTCATTACTCGGGAAGAGTATGAGAGATTGCGCCATTGGACCTTTTGGCCAAGGAATTAGACGCCCATGTTGCTAGAGTCAAAGACTAAGGTTGTAAAACAGAGTTTCCAGACCCATCAAATGGAGAAAATTCCCGCATCCGTTCAATAATAACTCCATGTGAATATGGCAGCATGGTGGCTTGACGAAGATATGTGCAAGGGCAACTGGGATTAAGGGGCCAGCAAGGGATTGCTCAATCGGGGCTTATCTCACAGTATGTGTTTTCGATGAGCCTATCATGATTTCTCCTAGGAGTAAAAGCATTGAATTTCGGCTATTGATCTCGCCTGTTTCTTGAGATACAAGCGTTCACCGGAAATGTCCCGCCTTTCCGCAACGTGGAGAATGCAGGAATCAGACCACGAGATCTCGGCAACAACCCCACGCCGCATTGCTGCGAGTAAGTCGGTATCTGCAGATCTTGCACAGACGTACAAATGACGGACGCAGTTCTTAGTGAAGCTCGCGGCGGTAACCATCGTCCTTAAACTTGGCCTGGTCCATCCGTTCGGTTACACAATTGTCTAGTTGTCCCTAATACCGATTTCAACCACTATCTTGGAGCTCATGCAGTATGGCGTCTTTGAAGACGCCATCGAAAGCTTCGTCTAAAGCTTCTTCTAAATCACCGTCTAAATCCCGTATCAAAATTTCACCCAAAGAGTCACACAAAAGGTCGCCGAGGTCATCAGAAGGTCTACAAATTGCAGAACCTGAGCCATACCCTGAAGCTGTCAATCGATACTCCCCAAATAGCGATACCAAACTACCACAGCTACAGGACCAGCCAGGCCCTGATGAAGCATCAATACGCACCCGGCCATCTCAAGAGCGCGTATCCTTTCGTCCTGGGCCGTACAGTGATCAATCTGGATATGGACCTACTATCGAAGTTCCACCAGATATGATGAAGAAGTTCTTTGCCCATCGCCGGCGCAAATTCTGTTTCATTGTTGTCTTCACACTGTTTATAGTCGGCACGCTCATTGGATCTAGTATAGGAGGTGCACTATATGTACAAGACAAAGCCGAACAGTACGTTGATTCCAGTTTCCGCTTAGCTTGTATCTTGCAGCTTAACTATTACCAGATCCGCCTCTGAAAGCGAAGCTACCGCTGATTCAGCAGATAAAGATTCAACATCAAGCTCCACATCCACACCAGCGGAACCTCCCACTCAAACCCAACCCTCAAGTGTAGCGTACACAGCGCAGCCATTCGGCACCATCCAATCAATCAATACAACATGCCCATCTACCCTACTCATATCTAGTCAACTCGAAGGCAAAACCTCAGAAATCAGTGGCCGCTACACCTACAACTGCCTCGATAATACAAACGTCCTAGATGAACCCAATCTCATGGCTTTTACTGCATACACGCTTGAGCAATGCGTCGACGCCTGCAGCCAATACAGCGCTATGAGCTACAGGAACGAAATGTGTAAAGCGGTTGTGATCAGTTCGCAGTTTCGCGAAAAATACGAGACGGGGTATGGGGCGAATTGCTGGCTGAAGGGCTCGGCGGATAAGGCTAGCACGGGGAAATCGGTATATACGGCGGCAGTCTTGCGTGAGGGGTGAATGAATATCTAAATCACCGTGAGGAGATAGGTTTGGTAGTACTGTATACGTCTTGATTATCAACCGTAAGAGACGCACCTCTGATGTTTTATTTACCTTTGTTAGTTAGAGCGCTAATACAAACGCGGTATTTAAATCTTTTAAGTGGATCTAAGATTTCGAGATCGCCTGGAGTCGACAAGTGGAGAAGAGCGCTATTATTAGAGTTCAGCGAAGATCTTTATAACTTATAGTTATCCAATAGTATTTCCTAGATAAAATTATGCATCACTGTGTTTTCCACCCCTGCGAAATCACACCTCTAGCGATAGCTTGCAAGAAGGATAGAAAGATGTCTTGTAATAATAGCTTATGTTTAGGGCTCTATAGCCTTATTTTAGACGAGCGGATATATTTATTAGGTTCAAACTAACCCTAACCGAACTCCACGAACACGCCGCATAGTTATATTGTAAACCAGTACGCGGGTTCGTTCGTTTCCCTTACTCCATTATAAGTGCAACTATTTCGGTTAACATTGCATGGCCGGGACTGAATAGGACTGTGAGAACGAAGTTCAGGCAGCAGGAAGTTTAAAAGCACATTATGTACCGAGCCGCACTCCTGGCCACATAATAGCTGCCCTCTATCACCCCTGAGGGTACAACAAATTCCACTTTAGCCACTTGCAGGTAAGCATTGCTTTACTTGGGTTAGCGAGGTATGTTCATTCAATCAAAGTAAACAATACGAAAACCGCGGCCTAATAACAGAGCACCTAGACTAAAGAGTACTCTATTACTCTATTTTGCTAAGAGACACAGATCACATAGTAGGTCACGTGATCGGTACCTCGGGTATCGTGTGGCTGTAAGATTGCGACACGGTCGTAATTAGTTTACTAGTACCAGGTCCAAGCGTGTAATCAGTTTTTAGGATCGTAATAGTGCTATTTAGCGCTCTTTGAATTAATTTATAGAAGTTGCATATCGGCCCTAGATGTCGTGTTATGCCGTAAACTTAATCGTATGAGCTGACTACAATTAAAAAAAAAAGCTTAAAATCTTCTAGTAGCAAGTGGCTCAGCATGAATAGGTCTATCTTACTTATCTATTTAAACTGGTAAACTCTTGCTGTTTGTTAGAGACACAATCTATATCACCAATTTCAACGATTACCACCTCTCCTACCAGACCTTATCGACCATACCTCAAGCCAATATGAAGTGGGGAATAATTGTTCTTGCAGCAATTGCGACCCTGTATTCACCTGTCAACGCAGACGGTTTTGCTTGCTCCACTGGAGTTGAATTTAGTGGTAATGGCTGCCCACCGGGCGAGTGGAAGGCCTGTGTATGCACAAACCTATCTCAGACACTTCCACTACGCATTTCTATTAACACAAATATAGATTTTCAAAGGAAATGCTGGGACACACAAGGCAAATAAATGTTTTGCCGGTTTCGGTTACCAAAGGCAATGGACGGGCAGATGGCTTGACTTCAATGCTGGCTGCGGCCAGGGCGCACAAGGGGGATGGGGCTGTGTTGTGTAGGGAATTGACTATTATCGTATCGTCCTTCCAGAAGATACTTCTATACTAGATATTAGGAATTGGAAGTTTAGTAATATAGCGAAGCTATGTATCGTGGAACTTATAGTATAAGCAGATAACGCGTGACCAGGCACTGAGCTAACTACTATGAGTCCTGGGCTTCGCCCGTCCACATGCCCTAAGGGAGGTTTGAAGTAAGGACATTAAATAATCACATATAAATATACATATGTATACATACATTCTGTAAGAGGCTGCGCTCCGCAGAGTAAATGCTTAGTATGCAAGAGATTGTATTTAATAGAGGGCTCACTACTACTACTTACAAGGTGTTTGTTTATCTTTCGGAGAGAGGTTATGCCGAGTGTCTATAAGCGACCTAAAATTCTATTAAGGAGCTACTAGAGGGGCGTCTAGCTTATTATATATATATGTAGTATAGAACTCTATAATCTTGTTATAATATAGTTATCTTAAAAGTATTACATAGAATTAAGTAATGTATATCTAGTCTTAGTCTAAAGACCAACAGCTTGTATAGTAGTTTAATGAATTCACTTAAGTATAAAATCATCATAAAAATACTAATAAGAAGATGTTAAGTATTTTGAACTCCGCTGAGAAAAAACCAGTAGCTACTAAAAACGATAGCAAAAAAGAAGATTTTCCGACACCGGGAATCGAACCTAAAGCTGAATTAGAATGTGCGTTGTGGGTCGAATTGTTGTGGTTGAACGTACCCGGGCCTTGCCGGCACTTGAACAGTGAACTGACTCTTGCAATGAGAGCGGCAAATCCTAGCCACTAGACCATATCGGATATTGATGGAAGTTTGAATTTTTAAGTCATTCATAGCATTGGCATTTTAAGAAAATGCGGCGAAAATGGCGTATCACCAGCGGAGGTGGGAATCGGCTGCCAGTGTTGTCGAACGTGAAATTTTCGGGGATTTTTGAACCATGAGAGTGGGCTGCAACGAAGCCACTGACGCGATATCGCAGACTAACCCCACTTTTGGAAAATCTCGAACAACTAACCTGCAATACAGCATTGCGGCTAGCTATAGAAAGTTTTTGATAATTATTTGAGTCGTCATTGTGTAGTTTGAGGGATATTTATTCAATTTATGGGTTGGCTCTATGATGCTGCTCATGCGGTATTTCACCCTGCATAGCCGATGTGTAACTTAGATGCCCTTGGTAAACTTTTGATAATACATATTTCGTACTAGCATGAGTAGCAAATAGATTTATCAATCGCAGAATACTTAGCCTGTTTCATAAAGTCTAAGGAAGTTTACCAAAGGGCGTTTTTGGAGCATTTTTTACAAAGTCTTCAATCACAAATCTCACTGGCATCACAGCAAAAGACCAAGTCCAAATCTCTTCAAGATAATAGAAATTAATAATCTATTCATATACTCATAATCACATGAAAACCCGTGTCCCAGGCTAACTCCCTCTACTGTCCAACAACAGTAAAGCTATCATGAACCTTCAAGTCACGGCTGCTAAGTCCAACCCAGATGTTGAACTCGCCCTCGGGGATAACCCACTGCTGGCTAACAACATCCCAGTAGCTCAGATCCCTGCGCATAAGCTCGAAGCTGACGCTCTGGGCCTCGCCCTTCTCAAGGTAGACCTTCTCGAAGCCGCGGAGCTGGCGCACAGGGGTGCCAGCAGGGGCGGAAGAAGGCAGACCGACGTACAGCTGGGGCACAGCAGCGCCGGCGACGTCGCCGGTGTTGGCAACAGAGACGGTGACGTTGTAGATGGCCTCCCAGAGAGCGGGGTTGCCGCCGGGCTGGATGGGGAGGTTCTCGGGGTGGGAGGTGATGGCGTCCTTGAGAGGAGCAGACTTGATGTCGGAAATGGAGAAGGTGGTGTAGGAGAGACCGAAGCCGAATTCGTAGCGGACGGAGATGTTGTGCATGTCGAAGTGGCGGTAGTCAATCTCGAGCTTCTCGTCGAACCAGCTCTGCCAGTCGTTGAAGCCGTCGGTTTGGATTTCGGTGGTGGGGGGCGCGTTCCAGTCGTCACCGTTCTTGGCGATGGTGTAGGGGAGGTGACCAGAGGGGTTGAAGTCGCCGTAGAGGATGTCGACGAGGGAGTTACCGGATTCTTCACCGGGGAAGTGAGCTGCCAGGATGGCGGTGACGTTGGGGTGGTCAGACCATGGCAGGGTGTTGATACCGGAGGAGTGGGTAACGACGACGGTGTTGTTGCAGAAAGATGCAACGGACTCGACAACTTTGTCACCGTCCCAGTCAGATCCAAGGTGATAGCGGTCATCACCCTCCTCAGCCCAGGTCTTGAGCATGACAATGCAGACATCTGGTACATCGCGTGGGATGACAAGGGTGCTAACATTGTTGTTAATGATGTGGGTGTTGTTGAGGAAGTACTGGACAATGCCGCGGTCTTCCCTGACACGCTGCTGGATAGCGGTGAGGGGCGTGATCACGTAGGTGTTCTGGCCGGTACCAGAGCCACCGCCAGCAAAGATGGCGCCGTACTCGTAGTTTTGCTGGTTAAGGACGGAGCTACGAGCAAGCTCACTGGCGCCGTTACCGAAGATTGCAACATTGCGGGGTGCCTTGAGAGGCAGAGCACGGTCTACGTTCTTCAACAGAACGGTGCCAGCAGCACCGTGTCGACGGATCAGCTCGTTGTGGTTGCCACGAACATCACGGCTCTTCTCGCCAGTAAGGTTGAACTCGCGGGTCCAGGACTTTCGCGGAGAGAAAGTGTTGAGATCAGCAGAGGAAGGGTCAACGGACGGGAAGTCGTTGTCCTGGCCGAGCTGGAAGTAGGGAGTCATGATACGGAGGACCATGTCGTCGATGCGGGACTCGTTGACAGTGCCGTTGTTAACAGCAAGAGTGACATTGCCGCCAAAGTAAGATGGGACACCAAAGTTCAATCCGTAGGCACCAAGTCCACCAGGCATGTTCATGTCGAGACCAGCCTCGATAGAGGCAACACCCGAGTGGGTCGCACCCCAGTCGGACATGATGTATCCTTGGAAACCCAACTCACCCTTGAGCAGGCCGTTTTGTGAAGCAGAGTTCTGGCATCCGTAAGATCCATTGATTCTCTGGTACGAGCACATGACACTGGCAGCGCGGGCCTTGATGGCGTTGGCGAATGGCCACATGTAGAGCTCGTGCATGGTGCGGTCATCAATGTTGGATGAGATAGCAGCTTGCTCTTGTTCGGTGTTGTCGTCCTTGCGGTAGGTAGGATTACGCATGATTTCCTGCTCGTTGCCAATCCAGTGCTTAGGGCAAGCCTGTACACCTGCATCTTGAGATGCCAGGATGGTCTTCTCCATAGCTACACCACTGAGATAAGGGTCTGAGGAAAAACCCTCCCAGTTACGGCCGGCATAGGCGGAACGTCCAAGTGGTCCTGCGACAGGACCCAAGAAGACGTGAGCACCCTTTGCCCTGAACTCTTCGCCCATGGCATAACCGCGTTCATACATGAGGTCCTTGTCCCATGTAGCACCAGCGGATACACCAGCTGAGAAGACGCTTGCGTAATCAGCCACACGAATGGCAAGAGGGCCATCGTGAAGGCAAAGACCAGGGAAACCCAGGCGGGGAATGGCAACGATGTTACCAACGCAAGGGCCGGCTTGGCCAGTGACCATGTCAGCCTTTTCCTCTAGAGTGAGTTGAGCCACGAAAGCCTTTGCCTTCTCAAGGCCCATCTCCCAGCCACCAGCACCGGAAATCTTCGCTGTACAAGTTATTAGACATGTCCGATAATAAAGCAATCATCCATAGGAAAACTTACGTGAAGGATATACAGCTGGCGAGGAGCCATACTCGGTCAAAATGGTAGTATTGAGCGGCTGGACGTAACTGAAAGCGCCTTCACCGCGACCACCACCTCCGAAGTTCTGAGCACTGACTGCGGCCAAGAGGGCAGAGCCCGAGAGCACCTTTGAGACGACAGAGGGCGCCATGATTCCAGATAGTCGAAGGTGAATCGAAAGCCTGAATACCCATGATCGCAGTTGCACTGAGGTACTTATATACCATGATTGCTCCCTCGCCCCCCGGACCAAAGTCGCCCGCCGGTACCACTTCACAGTCCGGGACTGACACGTTCAGAGGCCCACGATGCAAGCATTCTGGGGACCGAAGTTTACCCGTCCGAGCTGTGGAGTCTCCGCAAACTCGCTCCATACCATGTTCATAATAACATTGCCAACAACGACGTCATGGATTGGCTGCAGAACGACTGCCAAGATGGCGGTTCGACAGTTTTGCGCTTCGGCAGATGCATGTGGAGTCCATCCGAGCAAGAGTCGGAGTGCAGAGCCGCATGACTCGTATGGATTTGCGGGGATCGTGACAATAGGGTGAATGACTCGGTCCGACCAACAAGTATGCAATCGCGTCATAGCCATGTTCTCGGTAGTCCGCTCCGAGCCGCGAGAATTGCCTGCTGCTTTGGAACCTAATTTTTTTACCATGGTGCTGGAAGACGTTTGAAACTTAGTACAGGCTTACCTACGCCATGGGAAAGCCATAATTCCCATGGTCTGTTACTATAACAAGGCTTGTGCTCGGGATAACTCGTCGTCCATGATAACGCAGCTTCTTCTCTACCAAGGCCCCAGCTTTTCACCCACCTCCATGGAGTGGAGCGGGGTGAAGAAATCATGCTCGTATAGCCGAGTAGAAGTCCCGACGGGCACCGCAGAATACGTGCCTTCGTCACGAGGCCTGCAGGGAAGTTGAAGAATCTTGCAAGAATCGATCCAAGCGTCGGGAAGCGTTGTGTGCTTTCGGTATGCGCTACGCTTTTCTAGGCAATGCGCCCTGCTCAAGTCCCCAGTATCCACCTTTTATCACATGGGGATCGGCTCCAGAACTCCACATAGACGCACTACCTTTGCTGGCTTCCCCGCAATAAACATGCTTTTTCCCGAAGTTGGGCCTCAGCCGCGGTTAGGATTGTCAGGTCGAGCGTTAGTGTCTGAATGAAAGAAAGGTCCAAGAAGCCTTCTAGACAACGACAGAACGCATAGCTGCTGCCGAAATTCCCGCACTTGGCAATGCATTTCAAGGTGAGGGGACTCCATTTGTAATTTATTGTTTTGCGGAGATGTGCTTGGAAGACTGCTGTATTGACTCGACCGGTATGCAAGATTTGGTGCCCTGCTAAGCAGGGAAAACCCGTTACCTAACGGCTATGTGCATTACCAGCCGGGTAACGGAAAACCAACATTCGAAGCGCAACAGCCGCGCGCTATGTCATCAATGGGGCTCTTCTTCGGAAGCTCGATCCGAAGACAAAGGCGGGAATAAGCATTGGACTTTTGTGAGGCTTTGCTCTTGGTCAATGTTAACCAATAAGCCCATGACAAGCAAGAGATGGTGCCTAACCTAAATGTTGGCGTTCATACACAAACCCGCTAGAACTCCGGCAACCAAAGATTCAAGGGTCTAACCTACGCCGTCTCCGACCCGTTGCATCGCGACTGGTACAATTACCTTGTTGGGAATCTACCCTATCCACTTCGACCTCCATACCCCAACTCAACAAAGCTAGATTCCTAGCTCCCTCCCGTTCTCTCGGGGCCTTGACTCCCGACACCCTAAGCGCTTCAAGACTAGAGTAGAGCATAAAGTATTAAGAAAAGAGTAGCCCGGTTCAATAGATCCCGTTGTAGTCCCCACAATACCGTACGTACATGTACCCTGTTTTTCCCGACCCATTACCGATCAGCCACCAGCCACCCGACTTCCATCCGATCCTTCGACCGGCACTTCTCAACTACAACTACCAACACCATTTCAAAAGTCAGGCGTTCCTATCCATATTACAACCCTACCTATACCACGACTAACATAGCTAACACAATCTACCATTTACAACAACCCAGGGAATATGTTGACATCAATTTGACTCCACGAACAAGGATAGAAGTCGAACCTGATACTATTATGCTTAAATATGATGATGTGCAAGGTCAAAAAAACTACAGTAAGAAACCCTTGAGAAACTGTATGCTGGTAGCATGCCGAGCCTTTTGCATCTTTCTGGAAGGAACCCCAAAAGAGGAAGGCGTTGGGATGCGGGATGAGAGATTAACAGCGGTGCCAAAGTGTACATACGACGAATTGCACAAACGTAGCAAGGAAATAGGTAGTTAGGACGAACGTAGTAATTGGAGTGGGAGAAAACATTTTTGAAAAGATGGATTATGTGTCTAATTACAAGAGATACTGAGCTGAACTATATACTATTTGACATTACTCCCATCAAACAAAACATTACTCTGTATCTTGAATGAAGCCTCCTCAAACAGCACCAACAGACTGTCCACTCTGCGCCGCAGCCTTCTCCGCCGTCTTCTCCGCCGTCTCCTTCTTCTTCGACCCCCTCAACTTACCCATGAGCGCGCTCAAATTCGCAACCCTAAACAAATAATACATCAAAACCGCCATGAACGCATTAAACACAATAAACGCAAAAACAATGCCGAAATTCCTCCAGCGCTCCGAGTAGAAAATCTTGGAGCCCTCAAGGAACTGATCCGTAGTCTTGAGCGCGCAGTAGCGGCAATCAGCCGTGGCATCGGGGTTCTGAATGACGCCGCCAGCCCTCGCCGCAAACGCACTGAGGTACGCGCCACAAGTCTGATTCGACGGCGGATCAAACCTGAGCACTTCGGTCGCACTACACACGACGGGGCGCCCCGCCGACATGGTACTGACCAGACCGGCAATCCAATACGTAAATGGACTAACGCGGTACATGAAGATCCAGAACCCAGGCAGCTGGCTGGGCGGCTGCATGACACCGTTGAACAGGATACTCATGAGCGTAAGCAACGCGACGAGGCCAGATGCCGTTTCGGCGTTTGGCAGCGCGGAGATGGTCATGGCGGCAAAGGTGGAGGTGTAGAGCAGAAGCTGGATGGAAAAGAGCATTGCGAGACTCTGGCGCTCGCTCGATTGGTTCGCGCCGACGACCGGGTAGTAGAAACACGCGAAGGCGATGAGGCCTGCGATGATACTGTAAGGGACCTCGACGAAAATGTGCGCAATCATGAAGGCCTTCCAGCTGTACGCTTTCGAGGGGCGCTCACGCACTTCGTACAAGGAGCGCTGGGTCACGAACAGAGGGTGGATTTGCTGCACCAGCGACGTAAAGATGGTGGTGATCATGAAGACGCTGAAGATGATGGTTTGCATGCCTGCCTGCGTCGTGTTTGCTTTGTAGAACGAGAATCCGATGAAGAGACCGGCGATGGCGCAGAGGCCGAATTTCGCCATGACGTAGCTGGGCATGCGCCAGTACTGCTGGAAGTTGCGGTATGTGCACTCGTAGATTTGGGTGGCGAGCGGCATGGCGAATTCAGAGGAGCCGGTTTCGCTGGCGAGGTCGACGGATTCGCTGCGTTTGAATTCGTGGAGCTGGTTGATTTCGTGCTGGACGTTTTGCGCATCTTGACTCGCTCTCCACACGTTGAACCAGTCTTCACCCTTGTTGTTTTTGCCGGCGTTTACGATCTCGAGCATGTATTCTGCAGGGTTCTCGTCTTCGCCGCATTTGCGGGCGCCGTTGGACTCGAAGTAGTCGAGGAGAGTGCGTGAGTTCTCGCCGAGCTCGCCAAAGTAGACAGTTTTGCCGCCGCGAGCGAGGAAGAGGAGGCGGTCAAATTCTTGGAAGAGGATGGCGCTGGGCTGATGGATGGTGCAGAGAATGGCTTGGCCGGCTGAGGCGAGTTTGCGGAGGAAGGCGACGATGGACCAGGAACTCTGTGGCAAAGTCAGTAAATGCTCGTAATGCCGAGCGGGTTATGAAGTTATTGGCACTAACCTGAGAATCAAGACCAGACGTGGGCTCGTCAAGGAACAGAAGAAGTTTGGGCTTCGCTGCGAGTTCAACACCAATAGTCAGAAGCTTACGCTGTTCAACATTGAGACCCTCGCCTGGAACACCAACAACAGCCTCGGCAAAGTCGGACATGTTGAGCATCTTGATAACCTCCTCGACATATTCGAATTTTTCTTTCTTGCTAACATTCTTGGGCTGTCGAAGCATAGCAGAAAATTGCAGTGCCTCGCGAACGGTAGAGGTTTCGAGATGTAGATCCCTGGCCTGGTTAGTATATTCGGGAAAAAATGCGTTGAGATGGAGGCTTACTGTTGCTGCACATAGCCGGTGGAACGTTGGAATGCAGGATCAAGGGGCTTGCCGTTAACAAACATGTCGCCGGTGATGACACCCATGGTCGTTCGCTGGGCGAGAGCATCGAGAAGTGTTGTCTTTCCAGCTCCAGAAACACCCATGAGTGCAGTCATAGTACCAGGCTTTACATATCCAGAGACATGATCCAGTAGACGTCTGGGCTCACCCTTGATCTCAATGTCATAGACAACGTCTCGCCATGTGAAAATACCCTTTGCCTCTTCGATGGCGCTGACATCGCCAGCTCCTTCCGCTACTTCCGTCTTAGATTGACCTGATTCTTCATCTGACTTTTGGCCTTGAGGTTGCATGTAAGCTGGAACGTGTCCACGGCGGAAGACGAGCTGCTCGGCGGTGCTGGTCGTAGAAGAGTTGATCTCGACAGCAACAAAGTACGTGGCCATGAAGAAGATCAAGAATGCCCAGAGAATGCCAAAGTTGCGCCACACATGGCTCCAAGAATACCGGTAGGAGACTTCAAGAAAGCGATCACCATTAACAAATCTTTGTCCAACAACCGCGCCTGGTGCGTTGCAAATAAAGTTGTTGCCATCGAGCGAGTAGCCAGGTCCTGATGGCGCAAGCGAGTCGCAGGGAAAGTCAACTCCATGCATCTCGTTGGCAAGCAGAATCTCGAAAGCGTAGAATATGGGATTGATCCATCTGATCCAGCCAAACCAGTCAGGCATCTGCGGAATGCGAATAACGAAACCAGTGTAGATGACTAGGACCAACACCAACATACCCGCTCCCGCCATGGCCTGAGCCGCCGTCTGAGTAACCGCAGCGGTCGTCCGGAAGATGGCGGCCATGATAAAGGTCGACATGTATGTGATCATGAAGTAGATGAAGAACTGCCCAGCCGTTCTGCGCAGGCCAGCCATAAAGTACAGAATGATATTGAAAACCACAGCCTGTGCGAACTTGACCGGTAAATCTGCGACGATGCCAGCAATAGCTTCGGAAGCCGGATGGTAAAAGGCGTACGAATTGTGTTTCTCGACTATAGGGCGTTGGGAGTACAGACCGGCGATTTCACCAAGAGACGTCAGGGCGCTGAACAGGATGGCGAGGAAGATGGTGGCACCACGTCCTTGGAATGAGGAGGTGCCTGAAGATTGGCCGTAGAACATGGAACCGACAATGAGGGCGACGATGAGGTTGAGAACGGCTTGCACTGCAGTCGAAGCGATATCACCGCGGATGCGCTGGTAGGCTCGTCGCGTGTTGAGCTTGATCTGTAGGGCAACGCTGATAAGGTAAGGGGACTTGGGGCGAGCATGCTTGGCCTAGGTGGTGGTCAATATGAGAGAAACATTGCAGGGAAGGGTTTTTGGCACGAACCTGGATGTGATTCTTTTGTTGACGAAGGTGCTCAAGAGTAGCGTGCTCGTTGATTGGATGCTCCGCCTCGAAATCGGCAATGTCTTCCAGTAAGGCCTGGTACTCTGGGGATTCGAGCCAGTACTTCTCGAATTCCTCAGGAGTACGAGGAACCTTGTTTTCCATACCCTTTTGGGGCTTTCGCTCTTCTGGGTTGGTGACAGCCGTGAGGAAGTCTCCCGTGGTCTGTCGAGGTGGGCAGTACCTATGACATATCAGTACAATGTTAGAACTTTGTGCGAGTAGTCTCTTACCATCCTTGTCGCTCAAAAAAGCCCTTAGCTTCGTCCGCAGGGCCAAAATAGATCTGGCGTCCTTGGTAGAGAACCGTGGCTTTATCGAAGCAGTCGTAGACACTTTGACTGGCTTGGTAGATGGCAACCGCAGCTGCACCTCCAGTCAAGTCAGAGCCGACTCTTAGAGAGTTGACAAACTTCAATGCTGTAGCCGAGTCGAGACCACGAGTTGAGTTGTCCCATGCAGCCAAAGGAGCTCCGGCCAACAGCATCTCAGCAACGGAGACACGCTTGCGCTCGCCACCAGAGACTCCGCGTACAAAATCATCTCCAACTTTGGTGTTGTATGTGTGTGTAAGTCCAAGGACAGCCATGACAACCTTGGCCATGAATTGAGCGAATTCGTCACGACTCGCTCCGCCTGGGCGATTTGATGGTGTTCGGACAGCTGCCGCGAATTCCAGAGTCTGACCGACGGTCAAGTGAGGGAAGTGCCTGTCGACCTCCTGGTTGTATACCATTTCACCCTTGAATTCCTTAATCATACGATTCTGTGGGACACCGTTGTAGTGAATTACTGAATCGTCCGTATCGAGACCGTGTAGTTCGCCAGTGAGTGCCTTCAACAGCGTAGAACAACCCGAGCCGGGTCGACCGAGCACAATGCAGAGCTCACCAGCCCGGATTAGGCCGTTGAAGGAGTGCAAAATTTGCTTGCGTTCAGTCTTTCCAAAGATTTCCTTGGCCCGAAAGGGAGCCATGAACACATCAGCAACAGTCTGCTGGAGTTGTAGAGCATTTCCAGAACCAAAAACGTTTAGGTTCTTGAACGCGACACTGAGCTTCTTCATCTCGATGCCTTCTCCCTCAAGCTGGTGACGGAACATG
Organism: Bipolaris bicolor; assembly: GCA_026262445.1. NCBI lineage: Eukaryota > Fungi > Ascomycota > Dothideomycetes > Pleosporales > Pleosporaceae > Bipolaris > Bipolaris bicolor. The sequence continues at coordinate 1,036,321 of JAODYD010000004.1, read as the reverse complement.
TTCAAAAACTTGGAGAGATCGAAAGCATCGCTGCTGGGGTCTACCGCTGGGTCATTTGGCGCCGGGACACTGAATTGCCTGGTGACGTTTGCGGAGGCTGTTGAGAAGATGCGTACTAGTTCTTGCCTTCCGTCTTCGTCAATTTCTGACCGGGTCATCCGACGTTGCAGACCCATTGAGGCCCTTTGGTCGGCTGAAGATGATGTTCCCACTCTCTTGACCCTTTTCGACTCGTCGCTGGATTCATGTTGTGTGTGTGAGGATTCGGAGGAAGTGGAGGTATCAACCTGTTCGAGGGGGACTACCTCTTCCTTGTTTATTTGTGAGGAACCGTCATGTTGTTGTGATCTGTCTTGTTGTTGTGATGAATGGCCAGAGGAAAACAGGCCCTCGCCGTAAGAGTTGGAAGCCATTATGCGTGTCACAATAGCTGTTGCCGGCGTGGGAAATCAAGTGTCGTTCGATTTGAACCCTTCTTTTACACAGGGACGAGAAGGTATATCAGTGTGGTGGCCACTATTCGGACCTAAGTGGTCAAAACATGCCGGGTAGCGGAATCTCCTCATACCCGTATTCCTAAAATTTGTACCAATACGTCGGACGAGTAGCATAAAGCGTATTCGTCCAACATTACCTGCCCAGGCCCAAGTACGTGGGTCGAGCCAAGGCATCAACCATCGCATTCTCCATACGCATCACCGAATTGTTGGTCCAGACCTGAGCTAGCTCCGAGATACCCCTCCGAGATACCCTGAACGCTAGAGTTAGTCCGGTCGATCTTATATGTGACGTAGGATGTCATACGCTCCGCCCAGCGTGTAATACGCTCCGCCGGACATATGCGGAAGACGAACACAAGTGTAAACACATGGCTTTGATGGGACGTCACACATGGAAATTAAATCAAGTCCCTGATTTAACAATACATTCCGGTCGAAAAGGGTTGAATTTGCAAAAGGGAGCCTCTGCGAGCCAGGAAATTGACAATAATTGCATTGCTTGGTTCCGAGTGCGTGTCAAGGACGGCCGGTCATAGTGGTGTTGAATGGACCAGTTAGCGTACTACTACCCTAGTCCCGGACGAAATGATCGCTCGGATGTCTCGGGGCGCACGCTATTCCTTTCGCTACCCATGCCTGTTCTGGGTTCAAGCTTTGCCCAGGTTACCCCAGAAGCCCCTCGAAATCACCAGGATTCCAGACGTCATATAACAGATGTGGATCCGTATGCTCGCCCCGTATGGGCTTATGTCGACAACATACATGCTCATCTTACTTGTGCAAAAGGGGCGGTGTACCAACGACTGTTGACCATTTCGAGAATCGTTCGGCCGAACAGTCGGACGTTTTGACGGACTGCACGATTGCCGCTGCTAGACAGCAAATCCTTGAGTGCTGGCATGGTGTTTTCACTTTTCTGACATGTAAGCAGACTGCATGTGCCGACACATAGAATCAGCCGTGCATGAAGCCGCAGATGCGCTGTACCAAACAGGCTGGCATTGTGGTTTCTTACATGACAAGAGCTGAAAAAGTCTAGAAGTATATCGCTCTTACCGTGAAGCAATACCGGATTTTCAGACATGGTAGGTTGCGTACAGTCTCTCGTGCATCCTCAGCTGTGCATAAGCTCAGCTTATTGAACTTGGCAGACGTAATATATGTAGTACTATTGTCTGCAGCTGCGGCTCCCGCAGTATACGCAGCGGGCTGGAGTTGGGTCTAGATGCAAGTCTTCCATGCCAAGTTGCACTAGAACGAGCCCACAATCAGGCATGAGCACATGTCTGGCTGTGTAGTACATACGTGAACATTGTCTTGTAGCTATGATAAAGGTCAGCCCTACAAGCCGTAACACCGCCACGTGTAATAAGCAGACTCGGAGAGTAATTTTAGGTACACGCGGCATCTTGCCATGGACATGTCCGTCTTATCAGGCACAGCCACATATCCCGGGTTACTTGCGCGTACGAGAACCGGACCGGCACTTATCTCAATGATCAGCTCAAGCATCATGTCGTCGACCGAGACCCTGCAAAGCCGTCCCCAAGTACTACTCGGAGTCCGTTTTATGTAGTATATGAATGCGATCGGGCAAACATGATAAACTGCCAAGTGTCAACTTTAGGTAGGGTCTGTGTGACGGACGAATCTAGCCCACCTATTCAAAGAACAATCAGACTTGCGTTGTAGGCACATCCTCGCCGCTCGCAATCAGACAACACATTGTGTGTACGCTTGTACTGATGGCGCACACGGCTTCTCACTTTAGTTGTAGTCCTTCTAGTTTGTGCTCGACAATAGGTACATGTTCGGTCAACCGATTTGGATCCCGCATGGCAGCCAGTACATCTTCTTTCCTGCCGGCCAACTTCTTCCGTACCTCTTCGTACTTCTCTTCCCTCGCCGTGTACTCCCTCAAGATGACTTTATCCGCGAACTCGATGAATATCCTGGTGTCTCGGATTCTGAAAACCACGTCGTCCAGGCGCATGAAGAAGCGAACAAGTAAGAGCAGGCGCTGGGGCATGACGCGCACCTTGCAGGAGAGCATGGCAATACCGTTGTCAGCCAGTTCGTCCTCGTAAAGCACGAGCTCATCGAAGAACTGTATCGGATCCGGACGCTTGAGTAGGGCGAGGGGTATTTGCGTCTCAGTCGGCTCGAATGCGGGTGCCAAGGGGGTGGTGCCCTTGTAGTCGGTGCTGTAGGACCAGTCAAAGGGCTTGACAACTTCTTTGATGTCTTCAAACTGCTTTTGCCTAGCCTGTGTTAGCGGTGCGCACTGCTTTCAAGATATCCATCACTAACCGATTCTGCTGCCATTCCTTGGAATAGGCGACCTTGAACATGTTCTCGCCCGTCTTGTCGACTCGGTCCAGCGCGTCAAAGGCATTGAACTCGATATACCAGCCAGTCTGTTCATGATCGATCCGAACCATGTTGTCGCCAAAGATCATTTCTGGTGGCGCAATTCCCAACTTTTTGGTCATTTCTTCAATGGGCCCCGCCTTGAGGATTGGCAGTTTGCGCGTCGTGATCTTGAAGCCCTCTTTGGTAATGGATGTGTCGGCATGGCCGGGCGCGACAGTGTCCGCGGGGGCGCCGTTGAGTGATGCCATGATAGTGCAGGCCAGGCGACGATGATATGTTCACCACGGATGCGACAAAGACAAAACGGCACCCTTTGCAAGAATGACTATACCCATAAGTGCATTGTCGATGGCGGGGACACGGCTGGGGTGGGGCGCGAACCAAAGCCCCGATGCCCCCGATCGCCAGGCCCTAGTCCGGCAAGCCCCCGTCACCCATAGCAACGCTCGAAACCCACTTTGTTTGATGACTTGTTGGCCGTGCTGTCCTCCACAACCTTGAACCCATCCCCATCTCCAAGTGATCATCACGACCTCATCCCCAAGAGATATTCGCGCTCTCAGTGAAGCAGCAGGTCTTGGTTGCCCCCCTCTGATCTTGACTCGTCTCCTGTCGCTACAGCTTGCATCACACCGCCATGGCCGACGTTGCAAACCTCGAGGCCGCCTTTGAGCGCACCACGATCCACGACGAGAATGATGACCAGGCTGCGTCTAACGCAGCTTACCAAAAGGCCAAGAAGGTATGTACTCTTTCGATGAGCTTTGTATCAGCGGTTCTAACAAGACCCAGCCTTCGGTAGCTGGCCTTTCAACCTCACAATCAGCAGCCAACCGCATGAAGCTGCCTCACCAGATCCCTCTCCAGAAGATCGCGACACAAAACGCAAAGACGGCAAACATCGCAAAGGTCAACCTTGCTGCAAACGCCGGTCGGCCCTCAGAACACAGCTCATCTCACCGCCGCACCCTCACCGAATCAGCGGTGTACAGCGTTCCCTCAAATCCCGCAACCCCCAAGCAATGGCATCTGGGCATGTTCGAGATTGGCAAGCCGCTTGGAAAGGGTAAATTCGGTCGCGTGTACCTCGCAAAGGAGCGTGCCTCAGGCTTTGTCTGCGCCCTCAAGGTCCTGCACAAGTCCGAGCTTCAACAAGGCAAGGTCGAGAAGCAGGTTAGACGAGAGATTGAGATCCAGTCTCACCTCACCCATCCCAACATTCTCAAGCTGTTTGGCCATTTCCACGACGCCAAGCGCATCTTCCTCATTCTCGAGTTTGCAGGAAAGGGAGAGTTGTACAAGCACCTGCGCAAGGAACAGCGCTTCCCGGAATGGAAGGCTGCCCAGTACGTTGCCCAGATGGCTGCTGCCCTTAAGTATCTCCACAAGAAGCACGTCATGCACCGCGATATTAAGCCTGAAAACATTCTCGTTGGCATCCACGGCGAGATCAAGATTTCCGACTTCGGTTGGTCAGTCCACGCCCCCAACAACCGCCGCAACACCATGTGCGGAACGCTTGACTACCTTCCCCCGGAGATGCTTCGCGGCGGCGGCAAGGACAACTACTACACCGAGAAGGTCGACCTGTGGAGTTTGGGTGTCTTGACATACGAATTCTTGGTCGGTGAGGCACCTTTTGAGGACACACAAGTCATGACACAGCGCAAGATTGCGAGGGGAGAGTACACAGTGCCCAGCTTTGTCAGCTCAGAAGCACGGGATCTGATTAAGCGATTGCTGGTGCTGGATCCCGAGAAGCGTATTGCCCTGGAGGACGTTGAGAGACATCCCTGGATTGTCAAGCACTGCAAGGGCAGCCCCAGAGCATATGAGCGTACTTCTGGAGGCAAGTCCCGCAGCAGTTCGGACGACTCTGAGGAGAGCTTCTAAGCCAAGACCTGATGCCATTTATTTTACGTTTAACTGCTATGACGGCGAACAGGCGCAACCCACGGAAGTCACTGGAACCATATGATCTGATCGCATTGCTCGGAGTTTTTTGCTAGCCTTCCTTTATCTCATCGGCGTTTACCTTGTGCATATCAGCTTCCATTAATCATTGAATGCAAGACCAGAATTTCATGTTCAATATCATCACATCATCTTGAGCGAAGATTGCCGTGCCTCTCAGACTTGCCTGCCAAACGCCGTTCGCTATGCATATTTACAACAACGGTTCCCAATAGAGATTATCGTACACTCGTGCCCACGTCCCGCCTACCGGTAGATTTCGTCAAACGGCCTGGTATCTCTAAAGCAGCTTTCCCAGACCTCGTTCACCACCTTGCCTGCGTGTTCCTGGTCCCTGATGCCTGGTCTAGCCAGCATACTCAGCGTAGCCCTCCTCCTCACACAAGCCTGCAACTGCTCGGTAATCCTCCATTGGTTCCTCGTGAAAAATTCGCGGGCAAACCTGCACTCTCCGGACAATGTTGAAGCCCTGATTTCCAAGCAAGCCTGATGTCTAAGGTTATCCGGCTCAACCTTGAACTTGAGATGGTCCCACGCATGAACCATCTCATGGGCCATTGTATCCTCCTGGTGTCCACGATTGCGAAACTTGTTGGCGCACAGCAAGATGCCATGCTCAAGTGAGAATCCACCGCTCTGCTCATTCGTACACATGCGACACAGGATGTTGTCTTTGTTTAGGTCACCGCCTAGCTTGTACACTTCATCTTGCATGAAGCGGATGACGGGGCTGTATTGCAGCAAGTACTCCTTGTTGGACTCGCAGCGCCGGCAGATAGAGTCGGCTTTGATTGTGTCCATTTCACCAAAGTAATTCTTTTCGAGGGAGATGTTGCGCTGGCCGGTCATACGGCCGAGCAGGATGTTGAAGGCGCTCGACCAGGTGTAGTATACGGGATCGATCTTTGCAGGCGGCGGCTGCGCCATGGCGGAAAGGGAGGCGCCATCGGGCGCTGTCTCGGGTTTCGACATGCTTGTAGTTGGTGGGATGAGGGTGCTCGCTGGTGAATTGACCCGGCCGCGAAAAGTTTAGGTGGAGATGGGGTGGTGGGATGCGCGGGGAGCCAATCGGAGGGCAGACGTCGCCGCGCGCAGGGGCAGCCCGAAGATCGGTAGTGCTGCGAGGCACAGGGAAGTTTGGGCTCGTTCCAGTCATGTGTTGCGCGCGAATATAAAGTATAAAGAACGGGCTTATTTTTCTTCGGGTGACTTATTCAAAGAACTGTCCTGTCCCTGTCGACCGCCCTGCTTCCACCGCTACAATGGCTGTCCACATGCGCAAGCATCCCGGCCAACTCACCGTCGTCATCAAGCTTGGTAAATACATCATTGTACAGATTTCACAACAGAAAGAAGAGGGCACCTAACCAACACAACCAGGCACTTCCTCGATAGTTGACGAGAAGACCCATCAGCCCCTCCTCTCCATCCTTTCCCTCATAGTCGAGACAGCATGTAGTCTGCGTGCTGCCGGCCACCACGTCGTCATTGTCTCGTCGGGCGCCATTGGCGTGGGTCTACGGCGCATGAACCTCCCACGCCGCCCCAAACACCTTCCACAAGTACAGGCGCTTGCTGCCATCGGCCAGAGTAGACTGATGTCGCTGTGGGATCAGCTTTTTGGCAATCTGGAGCAGCCAATTGCACAGGTGTTGTTGACGAGGAACGACATCGCAGATCGCACGCAGTACCAGAATGCGCAGAATACCTTTATTGAGCTGCTCAGCATGGGCGTCATTCCCATTGTCAACGAGAACGACACGCTGGCAGTTACAGAAATCAAGTTTGGTGATAATGACACACTTAGTGCTATCACAGCGGGCATGGTGCAGGCAGACTATCTCTTCCTCATGACGGATGTAGACTGTCTGTATGACAAGAACCCGCGGTCGAACCCGGATGCAAAGTCCATCCCTGTAGTTGAGGATATTGCTGAGCTGGCGGCCGACGTCAGTTCTGCAGGGAGCTCGCTCGGTACTGGAGGCATGAGCACCAAGATTGTAGCAGCAAGACTGGCAACAAGCGCGGGTGTGACTACAGTCATCACCAAGAGTAGCAAGCCAGGTAATATCTCAAGCATCATTGCGCATGCAGAGAAGCACAGGAAGTCGAGAATGTCAAGTCGGAACTCGGTCACCAATTTCCAGGAAGACGGTACCCACACACCATCTCAAGAAGCAAGCCAAGATCTGTCGGCCTCAACAGCATCGCTAGGGCAGCAACAACTAACGCGAGCGTCATCCCCACAAACCGAAGACCCTTGTCCCTTGCACACCCGCTTTCTCCCCATATCCAACCCCATACGCGACCGCTACTTCTGGATCCTCCACGGCCTCGCCCCCCACGGCACCATCTACATCGACCAAGGCGCCTGGGCCGCTCTGAGCGACAAAGCCGGGCTCCTCCCCGCGGGAATCGTAGACGTAGACGGTCACTTTGCCCAACAAGAAGCCGTCCGCATTGTCGTCGTAAAACGTCTCTCTTCCTCCTCCAAATCTTCTCAATCCCAAACTCCCGTTTCACCAAGTCAAGTCCCCACCACCCCCGGTGCAGCAGCCCACGCTGTCCACGCTCCTATTCCTATCCGACACCCTCTAACCCCTTCTACGTCTTCATCTCACATCCATCAGCTGTCGTCTCCACACCAACCTCCTGCATTTGAACTTTATAACCCCGCGCCGTTTGAAATTGGTCGGGCAGTCGTGAATTACTCGGCTACGGAGATTCGGAGGATCAAGGGGTTGCATTCTACGCAGATTAGGGAGGCGTTGGGATATGCCGATAGCGAGTATATTGCTCTCAGAGAGAATATTGCCTTCTTTGGGGGTGAGCGGTCACGGCCTAGTACTCCGGATTTTAGACATGGGGCGGAGAAGAAGGTTGAGGGTGTGGAGGCGCATTAAAAAGATGAAGGCTTGTGATGGGAGAGGTCAAAAAGTGGAGTATTGATAGAGGGTGTTGTTCTAGTGTTTTTATAGGGGTAATTTAGAAGGGTTGCTTGGTTATTCAATATGCATGTTCCGTGGTGTCCACTTGAGTTTTGCTGTAGAATGTTATTTTTTTTCTTTCTTTGGTATCAAAATGCATTTCGCCATATCCCATCAAAGTCTTTAAACACAGCCAGACAACCCGAAGAAAATTGACTTTTTTTTTCAACAAGATTTTCCGCACTTATTTTCTAAACAAAAACCCCCCTTCCTCTACACAGGCATCCCCAAGCACCCCCCCCCCCCCTCCCCCCCCACTCAAAATCCAACAAACCCAGTCCAAACCCCACGGCCATTACTTTAACATCCCCCAAACCCTCGAATTTCCCACACAATCTCACATTCCACAACTCCACACTCCACATCCCCTCTCTCCATCACCAAATGAAAGGGGCGCACCATCCCTTGGCAGCTTACTTTCCATCCCGCTCCCCCTCACCCTCCTGCATCCTCCCTCTCGTATCGTCATCATCATCATCATCATCAATCCACCAGCCGTGCATGGCCCATGCATCAGTCTCCGTCCCATGAAGACAAGTCGCTGATGCTAGTGCTTAATATAACTCTTCTAATTTCCCTTGCAACAGTACCCTTCACCTCTTTTGGGGGGAGGAGCTGACATGATAATGTGGCCCTGGTCCCTTTCAATGTCCTTTTGCATGCGGGTGCAGGCGAGGAGGCGGGGCGAGCGGGCGAGCTGGTGGGGGGTGGGTTGGGTGGACGGAAGGGAGATTTTCCGTGTGCGGGTTGCGTGGGTAGGTCGAGGGGAGGGGGGGAAGGATGGTTATTGCTATACTTGCGGTGGTTTGTGAGGTACTACATTCTTTGTAGGCCATGTTCATTTCTACTATCATGTTGTTTGCTTATTTGATTGTTTTTCGTGGTCGCATTACCAAAGCACCCATCAGCCAACTTTGCGCACAATATTTGTACCACAGGTACATGCTTGTTTTAGTGCATATAAGTCCTTTTGGGTAAATTCGACTATACGAAAATGCAGCAAAATGAGCGAGATTTGCGACTTTGTGGGGGGAATCTTGTTTTAAAATTACATGGCCGAGAGAGACAGGGCACGGTTGCGACATCTGGTGGGAAAAGTACCGCCGAGGAAGGGCAAACAAAAAAAGGAAATAGATGCTCCTACTACTTAGTTTCGTGTGAAGGGGAAAACGGATTTACATATGGCGTGATACCCGTTAATACCCCCATTCCTTCTTCAGAAACTAATGTGTAGAGTTTTTAGCTATTATCTTACTTTTGAAAGGGCAGGCCATGTAAAAGTACGTCTAATAAAACCCCGTCGTCCAACGATTCATTTCTTCTAGCCCTGGCAAGCGGATGCAGAAAGTGGGGTCTCGCCCCACAAGCTTGGGGGTGCTTGATTAAGCTTCGCTTGCGAGGCTTGGGCATGCTTGTTGTATATAACATATGCAGAGATATTGGGGGCCAAACGGGAGGCGAAAAAGAGATAAGGAACATGAATTCAGATAACTGAAAACGCTAGCTTAGTGGCGGCCTTTTTTTTTGTTAGGCACCGAGAGATCGCGGTAGGGGATATTACCAAGAGGCGGAGCAAGGTAAGTAAAGAGAAATTTAGCGGCGCAGCGGAAATAAGGACGGTGAGCGAGACCCGCTTGGCGGATTGCAGGGTGTAGGGTAGACGGGAGGTATTTAGATAGACGGGGCCAGGTCCCTGGTTTTTTTTTATTGATTTTTGCTCTTTAACACTTATTGTATTGTCGGGTGTTTTTTTTGTTGTTGTCAGGAACTACGGGATTTGAAAGTAGTAGTAGTCATGTTGGGCAATAGTAAGACAACTCTTGATCCGGCCATGTCAACGGCCCGCGTCGTAGAAAATTAAACATTCGTATCTAACATCACGCCCCCCAAACCAGACCTCTCCACCCTCCTCGCTCTCGTCAGCGCCACACAAGTCGCTGCGGTCCCCTCAAACTGCCCACGCAGACACCCGCCGCCACCCTTCAACCCCATCTGCCATGTAACCCAATACACGCAGATCCCCGCGGCAGTAGCCGCCTGTACGTACATCACCCTCGACAACATCCGCGTGCCCGGCAACCGCACCATCGACCTCTCCAAGCTGCAACGCGGCGCCAAAGTAACCTTCGCGGGCACCACATTCTGGGAGTACGCCGCAGCAAACTACCCCTTCATAATCGTCAGCGGTACCGACATCGAAATCACAGCCACGCCCTTCGCCGTCCTCAACGGCAACGGCCCTGCATGGTGGGACGGCCTTGGCAGCAACGGCGGGCGTATCAAGCCCAACCACTTTATCGAGGTGAAGAACGTGACTGGTTGCTCTACCATTCACGATATCTACATCAAGAATTACCCCGTGCACTGCTTTACGATTACGAATAGCGCAGACTTGGATGTGTATCGCATCCGGTTGGATAATGCGGATGGTTATGCGCCGAATAATGTGTCAAAGGGGTTGGCGGCGGCGCATAATAGCGATGGGTTTGGCGTCGCGAGTAGTAAGCAGATAAGGATTCGGGACAGTGTGGTTGTGAATCAGGATGATTGTGTTGCGGTGACGAGTGGAGATGGCGTGGTGGTGGATAGTATGTGGTGTAACGGAAGTCACGGGCTGTCGATTGGATCGGTTGGAGGAAAGTCGAGTAAGTATTTCCCATCTCTTTTCTTCTTTCCTTCCTTTATGTGGAGAAGAGGAATAGAGGTAGATTCACGTGAGCATGTTACTAATCAAGCGCAGATAACATCGTCAACAACATCTCCTTTACAAACTCCATTGTTCTCAACGCCGAGAACGGAGCGAGAATCAAGTCAAACTCAAACACTACGGGCTCCATTTCGAATATTCTGTTCAAGAATATTTTTCTTGAGAATATTTCCATCTATGGTATTGATATCCAGCAGGACTACCTCAACGGTGGCCCAACGGGAAAGCCGACGAATGGCGTCAAGATCCAGAATATCACCATGCAGAATATCAGGGGCACAGCGACGCACGAGGGACGCAACTACTATATCCTGTGTGGAGAGGGAAGTTGCAGTGATTTCACGTTTAATAATATACATGTCACAGGAGGTGGAAAGCCTAGTTCGTGCAATCTCAGGACAAAGGGAGACTTTGACTGTGATGGCAAGTTTGTGAGTTAGTTGTGGGTGTTGGATGAGTGGAATCTTCTTTCCTGTTGTATATATTCGATTCTTGTTTGCATATATTTTTAAACATGTAGTAATGTTTCCAAGTAGAAGAGAAATTGGATAGGAGGCTTTGACATGAGAGCATTCTTGCATTCTACTAAGTCTCCTTGGACAAGATGGAGAGCAAGTGACCCTGCGCGGGAAGATCCTTTCCGCCTGTGAAACTTGCACAGACATTTTGCCCAACAAGCTTTATCAATATACGAATAAGGAAGCTTCTTGAGCCAAGGCGGAGCAATATAAATACAGGCGGCCTAGTTAGGTTCTTCAGGATAGAGTCTGTCACTCGTGGCTTACAAGATCCTGGCTAACCCTGTAATCGTGTCAGCAGCAAACATGCCTACAATAATGTGTAATATTGTTTCTGGTCCGGCCATGACATGTACCCCTTTCGAGGTTTGCGTCGGTGTAAAGTAGTCCTAGTGGGAGTGGTTCGAGTCGGCGTCGGTACCAGCTCCGTGATAGCTCCGTGGGCAGCCGGACTGCATCACCCCGGGCGGCATGTGCCTAGTGGTTTCACGGGTAGGGCTTCACGGTTAAATACAGGCACATGTGTCCCTCTGCCGTGTCCGTCGCAATCGATTGAGTGCGGCGCGGACATAGGCGAGTGTGGATCGCGTCCAAGCTCCAAAGGCTATTGTGTTGATCGAGGAAATGACGTTAGCGTGTTGGAGCGAGTGCGGATTGGCGAAAGGGGAAAGTCGGGTGGGCGGAGAGACCCCGGGCTACCGTTTTTCGGGTTGGTATGGGGTGAGTGGTATGCGGCTTGCGGCTGTTGCCAGGTCAAGAGCGGCTCTTCTTACCATGCAACTGCCGCTGCGCTTCGGATTGCTAGTTACATGCATATGCTGCTCAACGGACGTGTGCCTGGAGCGACATGATTGGATGCTGGGAATAGCAGAAGCGCATTCTGACGGAACTTTGTCTATTGGCCATGGATGGGTTGCGGCATTCGTGACAGCGGTGATGTTCTGCCGGCTAGGGCATAGTCGCCGCAAGTTTCTCTGCTGTCGGGTCGGATGCTTGCTTACTTGCGCAGTAGGTACATGATCTGCCTGCTGTTTTTGGTGACTGTATGCATGTATAGTCAAAGGCACATATATGCTGGACAAGGCCATGGTCACAGTGTTCCGCGTCCCAGGGCAGTAAAATCGTCACTGGGCATGCTGAGTAGAGACGGCCTTGGTATGGTCACCCAGCGCCCTGCGCCGTTCGCGTACTGACCAACGACGGCATGCGGCGCACGGAGGGAGAGAGATATTTTGGGGTAGTGCAAAGATCTGTTTTTAGAGAAAAGGGTCTGAAGGCAGGACAGACACCAACAGGTACGAGGGCACCAGGGTTGGAGAATTGGAGAGCCAGGGCGACCATGGTGGGGAAGAATGGGGTTTGCACGCCCACAAAGCTAGCTGGAAGGCGCCGTCAGGGTCGGAGTCATGCTTGGAGGAGGCGCGCCGGGTCACGTGACGACAAACCCACCTACGCTATGCGCGTCCGCGTCCACAGCCGCGTCCACTGGCAGCCGCCCATTGCCCATTGCCCGCTCCAACCACCGCCAACACTGGACGTTAGCTCTGGAAATGGCTTCAGAAGCAATGGATCCGCCTAGTTGGAGCAGCCATGGACCCCAACCCACCTTGTGGCGTGGTCCTAGAACATTGCACTCTCCGCCGCGGATGCGCTAGGACATGCCATGACAGGACCTGCAGCTAGCGACAAAGGACCGCAAAGGTACGGTAAGTAGGTAAACACACACACCACGCTCGACGGCAGGGTAGTACACCATCATGATTCCACTGGCCTGACTATCGCTGTCACTGTCACCACTACTACTACTACGCCTACTAGGTCCCATCGCAGGCGCAAGACGTGTGCACGGAGCAGCACAGTCGTGCCGTCAGCACTTCCCGATGCCTCCGCCACTGAGGGCTGTCTTGGTTGGTGGTCAGTCAGTCAGTGGGGGAGAGTGGGGGAATGCATGGCATTGTAGCCCTTTGCTGTGCTGTGGGCCTGGGTGGGCAGAAGACGTTGTGGGTGAAGAAGCAGAGTACTACTACGCACTCCTGGTACACTTGGGCGAACTCAGCAAGGACACCTCCACCCGTTCGTGCACAACGTGGCAGGACGAGCCCTCCCTCGCTCGCTCGCGCGCTGGTGAGCCGGTGTGGGCAACAGCGGCGGCGGCGTGCCGACCGTGGGCGCGTGCAACCAAATGGCATCAGGGCCCTTGTAGGTGCAGCAAAGGGCCCCCATGGCAGGATGGCAGCACCACGCCCGTTTGGGCAACCCATTAAGCGGCGCGTCATCCAGGTACCGCACTGCGAGCCCCTTACCATCCCGTTTTGCGACGGTCTACGGGTGCGTGCGGCCCTCAACTGCACAACCTATACGCCCTGCCACACACACCAAAGCCCAGCCGTCGACGCCAGCACTCAGCTGCATATCTAGATACATATTTGGCCGCACCAGTACTCTCTGCAAGTCTGCCCATCGCTGCGCTGCCCTTCACCCTCGTCTCGCTGACCTTGTCCTGGCCCCTTCGACCAGCCGCACCGCGTCGCGCCACATTCAAACACGCTATACTGGTATACCCTGCAGCACCCTCAGCCTTGCCCCAGCTTTGAGGCCAAAACCAGGGTGCGTGGTCTTGTCGGCATTGCGCACGAGCGCCCCAGTGAGCAACCCCCGTTTAGCTGCTTCTACGATCCTTCCATACGTCTTCTAGAAGAGTGCTGTTTCCGCCCTCCCCGCTGCAATCTTGGGCGACGTGATCCCGCCCGTATATCAATTTGTCGCACCAACAGTAGCGGATGCCTGCTCGGATACACGACCCTCCATTCCTTGGCTGTCACTCTCCCCCCAAACACCTCGAGAACTTCCCCACCTTCCATCCACCTTCATTGACTGCGCTTCCACAGTCGCCTGTAGTTTCGAGGCTGCGCGGGGTCCACTGGGATGTTGCAATAGCTCGCGAGGCCCATTCTCCCCCACGAGCAAGCGGCTCCACCGCAACCATGGACGACAATGTCGAAATACCAGAAGAATCCATGCGACACATTGAGGCCCTGCTCGCAAGGCATCCTCCGCATTTGATTCAACGAATGTTCTCGCAGGCCCTAGAGTCACGTATGTAATTTTGCTCTTTGGCTGGCTCCTGTCCATGCGCTCACCGAGTTCAGGCCGCAATTCAACTGCCTCGTCCTTTATGTCCACCAGCACCGTCAGCTCATCCGCCACCTCTTCATCAGGCTCATCATGGCGCTCCCGGCTGTCAATGACGTCGACCTTTTCCTTGTCGAGCAGCAACAGCAACAGGCATTCTCCCATGGCCTCGTCATCTTCGTCGCGCTCCCAGCCAAAGCGACCAGAGCCACGCTCGTATCCAGTTGGATTAGACCCCACCCGCCCAGTGCCTGCTGCCATGTCTTCGGACACGGACAGTCCGCTCGACCTTAAGATTGAGCCAAGCAGCACACCAACAGACAATCTCAGTGTCGCCTCTCCCGTCTTGTTTGCCGACGATGACAAGTCGCAAAGCCAAACGGGCGAATCCTACATGTTCTGCACCTATTGTGCCGAGCAAAAGAACCAAAAGACTTTCAAGGCTAAGTCCGATTGGAAGAAGCACGAAATGAGGATGCATGAAACAGGCGAAGATTGGCCATGCATTGTCAACGGCTGCAACCGTATTTTTGATCGGCAAAAGGACTTCATCAAGCACCATCAGCGCTATCACACCGGCCGGCCCTTACCATCGTTGACCGACATTGGCATCACCCTCCTCCCTCGACGGGTATTCGGCTGCGGTTTCGACAAGTGCAAAGAGGTTAGCATCGGCTGGGACGAGCGATGCGACCATGTGGCAAAACATATGAAGAACGGCGCCACAATAGACCAGTGGAAGTACTCGAATGTCATTCGGAATTTGATTCGGCAAGAAGCTCTCTACGATACTTGGAAGGAATTGATTTCCTGTCTGGACGAAAGGCTCCGAGAGAGCCGCTCACAGATCAGTTGGTGTCCTGACAACACACGGATCCTCCGACAGAAGCTTCAATGCTGTGATCTCCGACCGAGCCGAGAGGAGGTTCTCATCACTGCCTTGAGCCTACGTTCTGACCTGCAACTAGACCCCGTTGACCAACAGCTACCCCCAGGTTTTGTCACGCCATCCAGGGACTCTGTACCGAATGTCGAAAAGTTATCACGAGAGCAGAGGATGCATGTTCTCATTGGAAATTCTGATCCGCACGTTGCACGGGCTCGCCTTGCAACTGTAAATGCGGCATTGGTCCGCGCCATCAACTCCTTATCGCATATATCAAATTATGATTGCGCATCTTCTCCATTTATGGAGCCACAGTCGCCCGCTCGCGACAACACAAACCACCGTATCAGCTACATGGATGTGGATCCTGGAGATTACCTTGATGTAGCGCAACCGGCTATACCCGATCTCCCACCGGCTATGAATACGGCCGCAATGCACACACCAAATACACACACCCCAATCATGGATCACACTCAGCAAGCTCAAATGTACCCTAACGAGTACATTGATCAGGCCAAGGCACCTCCTAACCCGTTAGAGGCACTATACCCGAATTACTTCGGCGGTGCACCTCAATTCGAAGAATCACAGTACTACGACCGCCCGTCATTTGGTCAGCTGATCACGAAACCCCTTCATAAGATTGGTAATCGACTAGGCGCGTCTAGGAGTAGTTCCACTCATTCCAGGCCGTCATCGAGTATGAGCCAAACCATGCCAGACATGAACGCGGATTATCCTGTTGCAGTAATGGGCATGCGGCACACACCCGAGCCGCAACAACAACAACAACAACAACAACAGCAGCAGCAGCAGCAACCGCCTCATCTCCAAATGCAACACCAACAGCATCTTCAACATCAACAGCATCTCATGCACCATCAGCAACAATCATTTCGTCATTTGACACCCCAAATGCATGACCAATTGCATATGTATGCGACGCAGAACTAGAAGAGAAAAAAACAAAAACAAAAAAGGACGTGTAACGATATGCCTCGTATACGACTCACGCCCATACGCAACCTTTTCTTGCCTATACGCTTTTTTCCCTTTTTCCTTGCGTTGACCAGCGAGCATATAGAAGAGTGAGAGAAAGTTTTTTTTGTCTTTTGGTTCTTTTTTCTTTTCTTTTTCTTTGATACCCCCCCACCTACCCCCACTGGTGTGCTTTTCTTTTCTTGTTTTTCGGAAGGGAAAAGCCACGCTATGAGAACCATTATAGAGTTTTTTTTGTGTATTGCATAGTCGTATTAGATTGCCGCCCCCCACCGTCATCGAGCTCAAAGAGCTCACCATCACTGTCACCGCCATCGCTATATGCAGCTATTTTTCCTTTGTTGTTATCGTTTCGATTCTTCAGATGTACTCTAGGATTTTGAGATGAGGAGAAAGGCTGTCTTCGGACTTTGTGCGAGGCAACGTGTTTCTCTTTCTTTTACGTATGTCTTGCATATTTCATGAAAGACACATACACGAGATGACTTGAAGAAAGAGAGATAAAAGTTGGACCCCTCGTATCTTTTTTTTCGGCCTTTTGGGTAGCTTAGCAACAATTAAATACCCCATATCCCACTCTTCAAAGCTTCGTATCTTGTTGGGTTGCTGTTGAATTGAAGACAGGACGGGGGATATGTGGAATTTGACAATCCGGGGACCTAGCGCTTGGCAAAGTCATTTACCACTCCCTCCACAGCTTCGCTCACAACAATCTTACTTTTTTTTCAGCCCCTAACACGAGAATGTTACTCAACACCACACCCATCAAGACACAGAGTGATAAACCGTTCAGCTATTAAAACTCTACCGTAGGATCCCACTACTACTATTCCTTCATCATCACAATATCCTATATACCCTAAGAGTTCAACCTAAGTTACCTCATCGCTCCTTTCACACTAATATCTAAGAGAGGGGTGAAGACAGCGTAAGTGTACATGGCGGACCAGTTGATACCCCTTGTGATTCGCATCCCCCATCTCTCTCTCCATGTGCCGTTGTTCTTGCAGCTAATAAGTGTACTCTCACCCCTTTCCCTTAAACCAGATACTTATTTGCCCTGGAAGTGACATTGGGAGATGCGGGATGTAGCATTGTGTTAGGCTGTTCTTGTATCCTTTCCAGCCTTTATATAGAAGTTTCAAGAGTTTTTTTTTTTTTTTTTAAAAAAAAAAAACAGTCTCTGGAAAATCTGGATCTTTGGATGAGAATAGTTGGGTTTTCGAAGGGGGCGGACTAGCGTGCCTGGGAATGTTTGTTGGTATGTTTAGTTTGTGGGGTGGAAGGGTTGGGAAGGGAGTAGGGTTTATCTAGCTTTAATATATATGTATCTTTACGTATTGTGAATAGAAGGTGCTTGGAAGTATTAGGGTTAGAGTAGGGGGTTGGGCGTTTGCGAATCACTTTTCTAGGGGGAAGCGCAATTCTGTGGTATATATGCTCTGGTGTTCCTTTCTTTGGGCCGAGTGTTGCTTTCTTAGTGGGAGGATAGGCTATGGGATTGCTGCGTCGCGGTGAGTGTTATCTTCTGAGGTGGATGTCGGTTGGCGTTTGTTGTTCTTTTGTTGCTTCTTGAAGTGAGGAGACATATTGTTACTTGTAACATGCAATTAAGGCAAGGGTGTATTTTCCAATGTAACTTGGGTGCTTGAGATACGTAATTGTTTTGTAGGAAATTAAATGGTCCATATACTTTGTCTCGGTATATTGGCAGTGTATGGTAAAGTTCGTAGGCCGAGGTGTAGGCCTTGATGTTGTTTTAGATCCTGAATGTGGAGGTTTCGGATTTCATCTTTTGCTTTTGTTATGTGAAACGGTGTGGGGCGTGGATGCGCGCGTGATGTAGATTAATTAGATGTATTAATATAAGAGAGAGATGGATCCTATGTATCAAGTGTAGGCTGGTCGATGTTGTGTCAGAAGACTGCACAAAGCTGGATGAAGAAAAGTATCGTTGTGTCAAGCAGTGTTAGATGGTAGACATGCAGTGCCTTTCCCCTTCTGCTAGCCCGTGCGCACAACCATTCTTTGGTATGATAGCTTGTGAGAGATTCATCTAGAGAGCGTGGCAAAAATACAGTCGTAACGAGGTATAGGGCATTGTGACGTCTGTCCTTCGTATCGACTACTCAAGGAAAAACAAGTCTACGTAATGCTTGGAAAGCCTTGTTTGAAAGCCTAACTCACCAGAGAAGAAAGGGTAGGAATCTACAGTCGGACGTAGACCAAGAGTGGACCAAGGATACCAAGAGTGGCGCCTTACGGGCTCGGCAGCACGGGCAGAAAGACGTGCAGCGGAGATCCCGCGGGTCTCGAATTCGTGCATATGCAGCTTTTGTAGGCGAGGACGGGGTGGAAAGAGACATGTGTCGGTAGCCAATGGTCATTGTCAAAATCATTTTTTTCACCAAGTTTTCGGGATATTAGTGGCGAGTTGATCAATGGTTCTTGTAGCAAGTTGACTAGAGCTGTACAAGGCAAATTTGAGAATTCCTAGTTTGACGAGCAGAATGTCGGAGGGATGCGCAGAAATGCAGGTCTTGGTTTAGCAGAGTCAGAGTTTAAGGTAGCTTCTCGACATGTAAGGTATGCCGAGGATTAGAATACCAAGGCTATAGGTATACTGCAGTGCTTCATGAGGTTGGTACATGGCGGGTTTCAAGGAGCCAAGTGACGACAAATGAGCTGCAAGATGCTTCATTCTGGGCTGTCTGAGGCAGAGTGCTTGGCGTACATTGGACTAAAGCACATGGGCTGATGTCTGTGGTGAGAGATGTGCCTGTATGGACATGCACTGTGATATACATGTGGTGTGGGTGGGTCCAAAAAAGGCAACGTCTCCTGTAGATGGAGTGAAGTCGAGGGAGGCGACGCAACTTGGTTAGGGAAAAAACATGTCATGGTACATAAGGTAAGCCTGCTGAAGATTGCCATGGCGGAGTCCGGAATGCTTAACGGATAGACGGCAAGGCGGAACAACGGGTTTCTACTGTGGCGTCGAATAACAGCGTCGAGTACTGTCTTCTTCTCGTGAGTTGTAAGCTTGTAGATTGAACGCATGCTTCAAGGAGGTGCTCTGATTGGTGGGCGGACAGGTGTATAGGAGTAGAGGGAGAGACTTGGCGGTAGCAGAAATTTCGAGGGCGGACTTAGAAAATTGCTGGGCACACTTGGCGGATTGCATGGCAAACTGCCCCGAGCGCGACATCGAGGACAACGTGCTTGTATCCCCAGCTCTCGTTCGTCCACACTCGATCCCCGCCCCCCCACTGCCATGCCGTCGCACACCTGGCTCCACTGTATACGCGACCCTGAAGCGGCAGTGGGTCGCGTGCTCTCGCTCCCTCCTTTGCATCGCCTACATACGCCAATGACATGCCATTTTGTCATTGTCGACACTCCACAATTCCTACTATAGACCCAGAAAAAACACATCCTGTTGGGCAATAGACCATGGCCAGGTCTAAACAGCATGATGCCGTGGCTGGAACGATCCACTTTGCCTCTCCGTCTCATACCCACATGCCGCGGTCTTGCCATTCACTTCAGGGTACACTGGCATGGAATTCGTACAGCCAAGCTCCCACTTTCTCAATAGCAGTGTTGTCTATATAAGATAGTTGTACCCAATCCACCCAGAGGTTCCTCGTCCAGATCACCTCGCAACATCTCTCTTGTTCCAGTTCCAAAGGCGCAACAGCTCGCCGTCTTTGCCCAACCATGGCTCCCGCCTTGAAAAAGTACAACTGGATCCTCGCCATCACCACCATCGCCTTCGTCTTCTCGTCGGCCTCCAACGGTGCCAACGATGTCGCCAATTCCTATGCCACCTCGGTGGCTGCCCGCACCCTGAAGATGTGGCAGGCCGGTGTCCTCGCCTCCTTCACAGAGTTCTTCGGTGCCGTCGCCCTCGGTGCACGCGTCACTGGTACCATCAAGGGAGGCATCTTTGACCTCGAAACTTTCAAGCCTGCGCCTGCTACGCTCATGCTGGCTATGGGTTGCGCTGAAGTCGGATCTGCCACCTTCCTCACCATCGCCACCTTTATGGGTATGCCTGTCTCCACTACGCAAACCGTCGTCGGTGCCCTTGCCGGTGCTGGTATTGCCGCTCAATCGCCTCTTAGCTGGGGTTGGAAGAAGGGTTCCATCTCGCAAATCGCTGCCTCGTGGGTCATTGCGCCATTCATCTCCGCTGCCTTCTCGGCCGCCCTGTTCTTGACTGTCAAGTTTGGTGTGCTTCACCGAAAGGATCCTCTCAAGTGGGGTCTCCGCCTGATCCCATTCTACCTTGCTTTTACTGCTGGTATTCTCGCTCTGTTCATCATTGACGAGATTCCAAACGGCAAGAGCCTCGAAGAAATGGGCCCCGGCATGGCCTGTGGTATCATCCTCGGTGTCTTCGCCGCTGTCCTCGCTATTGCGTTCATCTTCTTCGTTCCCTACTTCCATCGCCGTCTTGTCAAGGGCGACGCTAGAATGAGGGTCTGGCACATTCCCCTTGGTCCTCTTCTCTACCGCGAGAACCCTCCAATCTACTTCCCCGGCAAGGGAGACCAAATTGTTACCGACTACTATGCCAAGGCAGCTCCCGCAGACAGCCTGGCTGCTCAAGACAAACTCAAGGGTGAAAAGGAAACCACTCGTCCCAATTCTTCCGATAACCAGCCTGCCAGCAATGGTGACAGCATTGACGTTGAGCGTGCTGGCCGTGGTCTTTCCAACCCTCTCCCTCCTAGCGAAGGTCCTGTTGTCCACCTTGTCCCCGCCACACCCGAGCCAGAGGAGCGCTGGTTGGAGCCTGTCAAGCACCTGCCTTTCTACTCGCCCAAGAAGATTGCCAACTGGACCAAGTTCATTCTTCTCCAGGGTGTTTCTCGCGATGTCGTTTCCCAGAAGGGTAAGTTACATCATCTCCCCTTATTACACAACTATGTCTAACATACTTGTCTAGATCTCGGTGCTATCCACGCACGCGCAATCGTCTACGATAACCGCGTTGAGCATCTCTGGACCTACGCCCAAGTTGCTTCCGCCATGATGATGTCCATTGCCCACGGTTCCAACGATGGTAAGCCACCACTCCTCATCTTCAACCCTAACCTTAACCCTCGCCACCATATCCATCAACACCTGCTGACTCACCACCCCACAGTTGCCAACGCAGTCGGTCCCTGGGTGGGCTCCTACAACACCTACACTACCGGCACCGTCACCAAGGAAGCCGATACCCCCATCTGGATCCTTATCGTTGCTGGTCTCCTCCTCGGCCTCGGCTTCTGGTTCTACGGCTACCACATTATCCGCGCCCTTGGCAACAAGATCACTCAGGTCTCGCCTACTCGTGGTTTCTCCATGGAACTCGGTGCCGCTATTACCGTCTTGCTGGCTTCCCGTCTCGCCCTTCCCGTTTCCACAACCCAGTGTCTGACTGGTGCTACTATCGGTGTTGCCCTGTGCAACTTCGACATGAAGGCTGTGAACTGGAAGCAAGTCGGATTCATCTTTTCGGGATGGATCATCACTCTGCCTGCTGCGGGTATGATTTCGGGTCTTATGATGGCCATGGCGCTGAACACGCCCCACTTTTAGTCGTCTTTGCATTGGTTTTTTTCCTCTTTTCTTTAAAAATTTCACTTTTTTTTATGGTTCTATCTAAAATCGGGTTTCTTAGCGAGGGCGGGGTGGAAAAAAAAGCGTCTGTTAGGTACGACACGCCGTATGATTCCAACCGGGTATTAGGTTACTCAAAAAGTATCACTATAACGAATAAAACTCGTAATGACCAAACATTTACATTTCCAAATTCGCTCCAGAGATCTCTTGATTAATGCTACGAAATTGTATTTGCATTTACGATACGAAATATTTGTACATGAGAATGACTCCTGAGCCAGACATGGAATATAGAAGCCAGAGCGGTGTAGATCCAACGACACGTAGGTACAACGACCGGCAGTCCAATAGTGGAAAGAGAAACAAGCAAAAGAAGGAGAAAAAAAGATTTACAAAGATATGCGAAAAAGCATAGCCCGCTCCCCCCATTCCCCCCGCCTCAACCCAGCCTCTAAGCAACAACCTCTCCCAAAACACCAACAACATAACACACAGCCGCCGCCCAAATCGCCGTCTTGACAACACCCGCCCCACGTCCTTTCTTCTTCGTACTCCCCGCCGCTGAGCCCTTGGCACTCTCCTCCCCCTCAGCACCAAACCCCAGCACCACCCGCTCCGCCGCACGTCTCCGCTCCTCGAACTCCTTCTCTAACTGCTCACGGTTCTCCTCAGGCCCTACATATCCCGTTGGCGAGAGACGCGTAGTACCATCAATTGGATTCACAGTTCCTGCGCGCTGAACATCCGCTTCATCTGCGGCGTCGCTGTGCTCGGATGTGTTCAGGGCCTTGGGGGCGCTGGAAGGTGATGGGGCGAGTACGTTGCGTAGGATGAGCATGTCTGGTTTTGCGGTTACGATTTCCACGTCTGAGGTTATGTGGGGGATGAATTTTGAGGGGGACGAGAGGGTTGCGAGGGCGGTGTGGAGGGGGATTGTGGGGGAGGGGTCGCGGGGTGGTGGGGAAGTGGAGGTAGTTTGGGTGAGGGTGTTGGTTTCAGCGTTGTGGATCAGGATGGTGTAGTGGGTTGGAAGGTCAGCGGTTGGGATCGAGGATGGGGTTGTTGCTGAGGATGTCTCAGCGACGGTTTCTGGAGATGTTTGAGTAAGTTGAGGTGTTGAGGTAGAGGCTTCGGTCGAGGCCTCGACTTGTGCACTGGTAATTCCGTTCTCTGCAGTTTGTGAAGCGGTGACTTCAGGCTCGGGCGCCTGAGTGGAAACGACGTGTTCAGGAGTCTCCTCATTAACCGTAGGGTCGTCTTTCAACATCTCGAATTTCTCGACAGCATTCTGTTGGTCATGCTTTACTTCATCAGCAGTGTCCAGCTGTTGGTGGTCAGCAGTAATTGGCCCATAAGTATCTTCGTAAGCCTTTTGCACTTCAGCGACCAACTCAGCATCGTTGTACTTCTGTTCCACTTCCTCAGGTTTGGACGCTTCGATCCTTGAAGGCAATTCACTGCCCAAGCTCTCCAGCACCGGCCCGAAGGGCCTGTAGAGGCTGTGATCAAGCGGGCTACGCTCCTCAAATGACTTCTTCGCCAGGGCCTTTGGATCACGCACATACCCGTCGTCTGACAGTCCGCGCATTGCTGACTTTTGTGCATCAACCTCGTTGGCAAGGTGTTCTTCAGCAGCTATTCTAGCACGAAGCTGAGCTTTGTCGATCTTGGTCATACTGGGAGACACCTCATGAGACGCCTGCCCATCCTCATTTGGCGTATTCAGGATAGTTTGACCCATAAATTCAGCTTTCTCCACAGTCTGTGGTACTACCCCGTATACCAACATAGCACGGTCCACCAAACGGGACAAAGCCATTTGAGTATCTCTCAGCGTCAGTAAACTATTAGCTACAGCCTTGTAGTTTACCAACATGCTTCGGTCGATTTCCGGGTCCTCAAGACGAGCTTGCAGACTCCATATCAAATAACGTGTGAGATGGGCGTTTTTCTGGATGATTTTCGCTGACAAGCCGAGTCGTTGCTTGAAGGCCAAGGGGGGGTTCTTGGCAGCTTCGGATTTGCTGATCTCTTCCAAGGCCGCGTAAGCCTTGTTCAAATCATTGTCCGTATCTTGATACTTTAAACGCAGGGACTGTATCGCTCGGACCTTCTTGGGCGTCAACGAATGCATCTTGCCGCTACCTGAGCGTTGTCGCAGAGCATGGATTGCAGAGTCCAAGACGTCTTCGTCGGCTTTCATGCGCTTTAGTAGTGCTTTAGATGCAGGAATATCTGTCTCTAGATCCTCAATGACTTGTCTCATGGTTGAGCGTCCCTTGCGAATACGCTCGAGCACCTTGTCGAAGAACAAGCGGGTCTTCTTTGCGTCTGCTTCTTCTGTCGGGTCTTGCCAGAAGTAGCTAGAGAATATTGCACCGCCCTGCTCAAGCCAAGATCTCATACGCTCAATACTAGACTCCACTTGGGCCTCGTTTGCCAGCGTCGATGTCTGATGAGTTTTTGTAGCCGGCTGAGGTTCATCAATCTCCTTTGGCTCTTCTGGTATCTGCATCTTACGCTCTATGCGACGAATAAGCTGGTCATTGATGACCTTGGATTCAATCATCGGGTCAACTTCGTTGGTTTCAACGTGTGCTTCAACAAAAGACTTTTCTAGGTTTTCTCGTTCTGTTTTCCTTTGTTCGTCGCTCAAGATTTTACTCTTCTTCGTACCCATGGACGCGCGGATCTCGGCTGCACTCAAGAAGTCAATGTCATCTTCAGGCAGCTGGCTGAGCGTTTCTGATGTTGACTTTGTAGGTGTGGTGCGGGCTCTCGGTGAGTCGACATGTTCGTCGAGCGAGGGCTTTTGTTCTTTGTGCACGTCTGGGATAAGAACAGCTTGCTTCACTTCTAGCGCTGGTGAGTGCTCCTCTATGGTTACAG
Organism: Bipolaris bicolor; assembly: GCA_026262445.1. Classification (NCBI taxonomy): domain Eukaryota; kingdom Fungi; phylum Ascomycota; class Dothideomycetes; order Pleosporales; family Pleosporaceae; genus Bipolaris; species Bipolaris bicolor. Next base: position 1,011,737 of record JAODYD010000004.1, on the reverse strand, counting down.
TCGGTGGTATAGGCTCGGCTTTTTTGACGACTGGCATGATACTCGAAGACTCATTACTGGTGTCTTTCTTCATCGCATCGTCTCGCAATAGACGCCTCTGTAGCGCGGTCTCCTTCCAAGTCGAAAACTTAGGAGTTTCGACGTTTGGCTCATCTTGTGAAGGCTTCTCTGTGAGAAATCCATCCATGAAAGAAGCCCCTTGGGATGCTGTAGGCTTGCTCAATTTCTCGATCTTCCCTATGGCGTCCGAGTTCGACTTCTTTATGTAATCGCTGAAGGACTGTGTACTCTTCGGCGGTGTTGGAGGTGATGATTCGAAAATGTGAAGCTCATTTGATGAGGAAGTGGAAGATTGATGCTTGGGTTTGGGTTCGGTACTCGGTTCTATGCTTTCTCCAATGACTGTGACGTGAGGTTGCTCACTCGGCCTTCTCAGGTCCGAGGGTGAAACGATAGCACGGGCATCGTCGCCGCCGATTCGCGTGGCCCTGAAGGAAGGCTGCGGGAAATGGGATTCCCTTTCTTGGAAGGTGTCTGAACTATCATAGTCCATGTCTTCTCTCTTCACATTTCTCTTCGAAGACTTCATGTCTTTGTCGCTCTTTGGTTGTGGCGTAGCATTTTCATAGTCGTTCATCTCCCTCAGCATCCATTTGGGAAACGAGTTGCTAATCCACTCCCAGTCTTTCAAGCCCTTCCCACTTAGCATGCTATTACTCGCACCGAAGAGAGCTTGATATGGGTCCTCCATCAGCTTCTTTCGCCACCGCTGGTAGTGTTGCAATTGTGCCCACTCGAGATTGGACATGCCCGATGGACGGTTGGTGCCCTTATCGTCTCCATGTTGGGAATTTTGCGATGGTGTGCGAGAGAAGCCGCGGGTACGAAGCGCAGCCTCGTGGGAGCGGAGTAGACGCTGCGCATAGCGCTGGACAGGGGAGATGACCGAATCGCGACGCCACCAAGTCATTGTCGAGGTAAAAGGGCGAATTCAGGAAGGACTAAGATGGACAATACTCTAGACTGATTACTGTAAAGCCATATGTCAGCTTACATGGCTACATATTGGAAGTATAGTTACCGTTGTATCAATCCAAGCTTCACTGCAAGGCACCAGCGGCTCCTTTCGGAGCAGAGCTGATATAGCGGACAATGGTCACATGAAGTGACGGATTAATCTAGCAAAGGGGAATAGAAATGGTTGCTTCAAACAATGCAATCTACTTGAAATTCGATACAGGCGCGATATGAGAGAAAAGACTCGAAGAAGAGCAGAGAATCAGGCGATGTGCTTTCAGGGAGCAGTGGCGTCGCCGTATCCCCGCGTAAGCTCCGGGCGGCCGCTTATCATAGTTCGCGGGGTACGTTGGCTTGCGCGTGACCGGGCTTGGTCGCGTCATTATTTACCGATATTGTCTATTCTGTCGCTATACATAGATGCAGATGTTCCATCTATTGTTGCGCAGACACTCGCAGTCAAGCCTTGATTGCATTCGTGGGCTTTCAGGGGCTGATGGTGAGGTTGGACGTGCAGTCGCGTCGCGCCTTCCCCGCAGCTTCGATAAGACGATAAGGCAATGACGCTAACAAGACCCGTTAGTGGCGACCTCTCCAGTTGAATTGTGGAGAAGTATCTCCTTTTGAACCATATAGAATTTCAAGAAAATGTCCCTTGAAAGTCTACTCGTAAGAGATCGAATTAGCGTTTCTTAGGGCGAGGCTTAGGTGGTGTCTAATGCATTAGGTACACGAACTAGTCGTGTGATTCTAACCATCTACAGATGACATGAACAAGGACGCCTTCCCAATGCCAAATCGTTACTTTCCATGCATGCACAACCAAGTCCAGCAAAAGCTACACAAAATTTATGAGCCAGAAACAGTTTCGCCGCCTCAATCCGCCTGATTCTCCAACAGCCTTCTTTCTTCGTCCTCGACTTGCTTCACCTTAACCTCTCCCTTACTCGCTTCCTTCTGCAAACTGACTGCAATGGCGGCTGCAATGATAAGCACCGCGCCCACCAGACTCTCTACAGGCGGCGTAGTGCCCCAGATGAGTCTCTCCACTATGAGAGCGAATACTAGTTGCACATATGTCAAATTAGTAGCTCGACCACCCTTCTCCCTCTGCAAACCCTCGGTAAGCAAGAACTGTAGCAAAAAGCCAAAAACGCCGATGATGGCGATGAAGCCCCATTGCACGATAGTAGTAGGAAGGACGAAGTGCAAATCCGGGTGCACCATGATAATGATAAATGAAGCTAGCGTCGCGATGACGGAAAAGTAGTTGACCGAAACAAGAGAGTGCGCGCGTTTTCCTATAACACGAATAGTAGCATAGGCCGTACTAGCTCCTAGGGTACCGACTATGGCAACTAGGATGGCGAGAGCGCGCTGTTCGGGACTGACGGAGGGGACTGGCACCTTTGGATCATCGGAAGAAGGGCGGTGAGTCGGCGGGAATAACCAGGGCGGACGAGCCACGAAGAGGACGCCCGTAAAGGCGATGAGACTGCAGAGCGCTTCCTTCCATGTAAAGGGCTCGCGGAGCCAGAGGAAACATACTATAGCTGTTGTGGTAGGAACAATGAAAGTGATTACAGTAGCATCAGCGATTTCCAGCCATGAAAGAGAGTCTGGAGAACGAGTTAGTTTTTGTCTTTTTTTCTCTTTTCCTTTCTTGTACATAAATTCGCTTTGCGAGAAATAGCCAACTGGAAAGATGCAGTTAGAGTGGGATATAGACTTACAATATAATCCAAACAAGCCGAAAAAACCTGCTGTCCCACGTAGCACCAAGAGCCATCGGATGCCTCTTTGTCCAAAAGGAAAGTCAGGTATGCCCTTGTGCCAAGAGTATATTGAGCAAATGATACTCGTACATAGCATGCGGATGAAGATGATCTGCAGCGCATGGAACTTTATACTTGGATCATTCGCCAGCAGCTTGGCTGCTATGTTCATCTGCATTATAGCCGGGTTAATCGCGGCATGACCAAGGTAGAGGACGAGGACATGGAACTTACGACAGACCCGCATGTTTGAGCAAGAAAAACAAGAAAAAGACCAAAGTTTCGCTGGTAGAAGCTCTTGATACCGGATCCTGCTCTTTCTAATAATGGTGCATCCTGCCTTTCGGAGCTCGTGTCTTCATCAGCGTGAGTTGGCGATGGAGCTGCTGGTAGTGTGTCTGGAGCAAAGCGCACCTGAGCACGTCCCGTCGCTGGAGGCGCTTCTTGTATCGTGCCGTATGACATTGTTTGCTGGGTATCCTTCAACGATAGTAAGACTATATCATGCGAAGCTGGAGTGAAAACTGCTCTTTAAGAGAGCTGTTGCTCTGGTTGCTTTCAACGGAGCGAAAAGTCAAGTCTTACTGGCCGCGTGACCCACAAAGTGGGTCGAGCCCTCTTAGCCCGACGAAATACTCGGATAAAAAGTACACCCAGCAAAACAGCGCGATGCTGGAAACATGTAACTGAACACTAGTATTATAGAATGATATAATGTTTTATTAGGGTGTATGCTTCTATCGTAAAACTCTAGGACGTTTGCATATTAGATAATGTTTTTCGCTACTACGTCGTGGAGAATGCGGCTAGCTGCCAATGATAGCTTGGCTTTGATTGGGAGCTATTTCAATCCGGATATTCCGTCGAACCAAAAGCGAGTGCATGGACGCTCCAGATTAGTCCGAAGCCCTCACCAGACATGCGACTACCTCACGTTATGAATGCTGAGCTAATACAGACTTCATGTATCATTTCATTGTGAACTATGATTTATATCTATTCATGTCCTTTCTATATTCCTTAGGTAACACCATGACTGTTGAACTGTTGGGCAGGCTAGCGTGCACTGACATACAGCTGGGTGACATACAGCTGAGTGACATCCAATTCCAAAATGCTGTCATCGAGATAAGCTTAAGTACCCACCTGCCCTTAGCCAAGTCACCGTCGACCGAAGGTTTATTTTACCGCACTGACCTAAGACAAGTACGACACGTCAACCCAGTTCTTATAGTTGCTTCCCAATATATCGGTAATGCTGAGAGCGGCTTTCAGAGTCTGCCCGAATGATCTTTTACCCGAGGCACCCGCGCCAGTGTTTTGATATTCGCCAAAAAGAACATGATCAGTTCTCGCGTCGCCGGTGTTCCAGGCGGCCCAGCCCTGGGGATTGATGACGTTGCTGAGGTCGGTGTGCTGGAACACAACACGAGCGTAGTTTCCCCATGGACGGCCAAGGTAGTAGACTCCGGATGAGACGGTAGCTCCAATGGCGTGAGCTACCTTGGACTTGTTGAAAACATAGTACGACGGGTTCGAGTCGGCTGCGCGACCGCTGGCAGTAATCCAGCCGACTTGAGCGCCGAGAACACCGATATCACAGCCATCAAACCATGCCCTGGCTTGTTGGCCAAAGATGAAGTCGGTGGAACCTTCAATGTAGGATTTCGCATAAACTTGATTGCCGAGCTGGGCCAACACAGTGTCTTGGTAGCCTTTGAAACTGCAGCCGTAGTAGCCTTGCTTGTCAGCCCATGCGCTCACAGCAAGCGCCTGGGATCCCTGACCACGGGTGTTGACAAGATTGACATTGTAGACTTTGAAATTGGGGGTGTGTGCACGAAGTGTGGCAGTCTCGTCGTTGGAAGGAGTATCGTTTTGGCTCTTGCGCTGGGTGATGGTTACAGTGTTTCCGCTGTAAGATCTAGTATCTTTGGTCTCGCCATAGATTGTCAAAGGCGAATTGAGTTGCTGGATGTAGACCTGTTCCGTATAGGTGCCTTTGGCGATGAATATGCACTGAGCCTTCGAGGTGGACTTGTCGAGGGCGTCGACTGCAGACTGTACAGTTTTGTATTTACCGTTTCCACCTACGGTCAGACAACCGGCAGGGGCTGACGAACGGTCAAAACTCGCACGACGAAGTACATTTTCAGCAGGCGCTGCAGCAGTGGCAGCGACAAGCGAAAGGAAGAATACCAAAGTCGCATGCATTGTGAATAGGAAGAAAGGAGAGGTGAAGGTGCTCAGCAACTAAGGGCATATGGACGCACATATGTATGCTTTACACCCCTGAAGACTTTCAAAGCCCATTGGTCCATTGATACCACCTGCTGATTCATTCCAGTAAGTATGTCTGTTTCGGCGCTATACAAGAGGGGCCCGGCCCGTGTTCTTGGTTGTCACCCGCGTATGTCCAAGGCAGCGTGTGTGGATCGTGCGCCTTGCCACCCTGGTATTGTTTTTCCGCAATGGAAAATCTTGGACGACCTGGGCGGGTTACCGGAGATTTTGCGGTTCACCCCGGATATACTCTATTCATGTTAAGCCCGACTTATATTTCGGGTTGCGGGCCAAACAATGCTTAGCTATAGTACGTGTGGCTTGATGCATGACCGCAAAGAGTGACGCGGCGGTGGAAATAGACCTGCTAGACGCTCTCACGTGACTGTGTCTTGCACTACACAATAAGACAGTGGACGGCTTCCAGCAAGATGCCTCAACGAGGATGATTATACGACGCTGTGACTAGCCATCTATAACTGAATGCTATACTCGTGTACAAAGCGCTACACATATGTGTTGCTTTGTGTATCCAAGTGTTGAGTAAGACTCAAAGCGGTACAAAGAACTCCTTTTCAATCCAGTCATTTGTAATCATGCACACCTTGATGCAGCAATTATGCCGTATGCTGAGCAGCTCAATCTACTAAATCTGGTTAGATTCCTCTTCGTACTTGGTGGCCCTTGAATCTACTTAAAACCTAGTACATTGGTAGTGGATTCATACAGAAAGACACACTAGACCCAATCAGGCCGCACTAGCTCCCTATCGGCTTTCGGCCATGTCAGCTCCGAAACTTCCCATCGAAGCATGACATGGCAGCAAAACACACGCATCGACTTTCAACACGTCGTGGTGTAATTGGCCTTTTTCGGTCATCTCTATTCTTATACACTTGGCCATGTCGCAATCACAAAGGAACGGGCCGGAGACTGATACAATCGACCTCACACTTTCCTCGCCAGAGCCAGAGTCTTGGCCTCCATCACCCAGGAGAGAACAAATACGCGCGCCTCCGCAGCAATCTCATCTATCCTTTGGACCGGCCTACAACCCATCACGCGTTAAGCTGGAGTCTGATCATGTTCCACGAATTAAATCGGACCCGGGTCAGCCATCACGCATCCAGACCGCATCTGCCCAACCATCACGTGGCACAATGAGTTTTGGCCAATCAGCCACTTCTAGCCGGAATCTTGTAGCTCCACAGCAAGCCCGGCCGATCAATCCCAGTCACATTCAGTCGATAATTTCAACCGTTAGCCCATATGCATTGCAAACGGTATTGGTAGAGCTTTGTCAAATCTCGCCTGCATTCTCTGGCGCGCTTGTACGGGGTCTAGCACCTCACTCGACCTCTGCACGAAACATGATTAATCAACACCGAATGGAAATCGACCGAAATGCTGCATATGAAGCTATGAATACCACATCCAGTTCTGGTCGTTACACCTCTCAAGGGAATCAGACAAGTTATACCAGACAACATCCCTACGGCTCCCATTCAATGCCGCGAATAAAACGCGAGCCACACAGGCCCTCAACTCCTAGCTCTGATAGTGAGTTACGTCGTCCTGGTCCCTCTTCGCAGAAAGCAGCGCGCCCAGCTGCAATGCGGCTGCCGTTACATCACTTGACTGGAGGCTCGCCTTCTCCCAATATCACCTCAAATGCAGCCACTGTAACTCAGCGAACAGATCAAGTCCAGGAAGCGACTCCAAATGTGACCAAGACTTGTAACAAGTGCCATGAGTCGTTCTCAGGCGATGCCGAACCCTGTATATACCATCCAGGGAGGAAAGTTAAGCAAGAAGACGGAACTATAGTTTGGAGCTGTTGTCTGGAGGACATGTTATCTGTCGGTTGTGACTTTGGAGGAACTCATACCCCCCAAAATCACGAGCCTGCAGACATAACTACCGAGCGGAAAAGCCCAAGCGGGCCTTCAGCCTCTAATCAAGGTTACGAGGGGCTACATAATGTACTGGGTAGGCCCTCTACTTCAAGCAGGGGCGATTTTGGTTAAGAGCTTAATCCACACAACTTACGCCAGAAGAGCAATCTACAGCAGTTTGCGTGGACTGACTAGCTAAGTTCAACCCAAAGGGAGGCGAGCATTAGCATCCTCGAAATCTCTTCCCGTAAGCTCTGGTACTGGCTTTGGATAGCATGACCGGATAAATTTGCGGAGTCAGACAATGGGTTTTCTGCCGTTTATTCACAATAGCTCAAGGTCTTTTCAACACCCGCAACTAATGTGTCACTTCTAAAATCGAACCACACCACTGCCATTCAGCATGCAGAGAATCCTCAACATCAGGCCCAAAATATGTTACCACCAACTTGTAATTGAAACTGGTGTTGTATTCGATGGGTCCCGGATTGAAGACGACCTAGACGCTTACATTGAAGTTTTGAGTAGTATTTCTGTTATCGCATTATCAGGGTCGCAGACATTCGTCTTATTGACCCTTTGAACTGAATAATACCAATTGAGAGCGGGCAAGACTTGATACTGTTTTAGTATACTTACTGAGAGGAATGTGATGTTAGCTGGAAGCGGTAGGCATGAATGTCACTTTAGGTACGTTTATGTGCTTGTGGGTCTTGTCCTTGACCTTGTCGATGCTTGTAGGATTGTCGGAGATGGTAAAACTGACTCAAGTATCCCCAGTTCGGGAATGGCCCGGCAGTTCAATCAAACTTTACCGCATTTGTCTCAAAAGCCGAGTTCACAGATGCATCTACAAAAATGTATCATATATTGTGCTTACTATCCCGCATCTCCTACTATGTAAATGCTCTACCCATGTTTGTTCCTTAGATTGTTTCTGCGACCTGAATCGTCCTTTGAGTTGATTGGCGGAATGCGCCGTTAATTGTCCGTGTCGATTAGTAGCGTGAATCTGGGGTAAATTAAAGGATCAACAGACCACTACGGCTAACTACCCCTAAACGAGGCATAGAACTGCGTCCCCAGAAACATGAACACGAAGGGAAACGGGGGATCGGCCATTTCATGCTCCGCATTATCCAGCAGTTGATGTCGATTCACTCATTGTCAAAAGCCCTTCCCTAACCGATAATCCAAGACTCTCAGTACCCTTGTATCTACAACCATGCACTTTCTTACTCTTCTTCCTCTATTAGCCACTTCGGCTTCCGCACTTGCTTTTCCCGGTGCTGAAGGATTTGGCCGCAACGCTGTTGGTGGGCGAGGCGGCTCTGTCTATGTCGTTACAAATCTAGACGATTCTGGCCCTGGGTCTCTACGAGACGCCGTATCAAAACCGGACCGGATAGTCGTATTTTCGGTGGGCGGCCTCATTACCATCACTGACCGTATGGTCGTATCCAAACGCGTGAGCATCCTAGGACAAACCGCCCCCGGTGGCGGAATAACAGTCTATGGAAATGGCTGGAGCTTCAGCAACGCCGACGACGCTATTGTACGCTATATTCGTATCCGTATGGGCAAAAAGGGTGCCAGTGGTAAAGACGCTATTACTATAGCAGAAGGACACAACATGATTTTCGATCACGTTTCTGTCTCGTGGGGCCGCGATGAGACCTTCTCCATTTCAGGCTCTGAAGTCGGAAACATCACCGTACAAAATAGCATCATCGCTGAGGGACTGGAAACGCATTCGTGCGGTGGCTTGATGCAGACTGCTCTCGGCAATGGCATCAGTCTATTCCGCAACTTGTACATTGACAACAAGACGCGAAATCCGAAAGTCAAGGGTACTAATGATTTCACCAACAACGTCGTGTACAATTGGGGTGGTGGAGGTGGATATATCGCTGGTGACTCGAGCGAAAGGAGCGAGGCGAACATTGTCGGGAACTACTTCATCAGTGGACCCAGCACAACCGTTCCAGCTTTCACACGCGGCAACGATTTATTCGACGGATTTGTCCAGGGCAACTTTGTTGATTCCGGCAAAGATGGCGTGCTGAACGGAAAAGAGCTGGGCGTCACCAAGGAAAACTACGGTGGCTTGAACATCAAAACAACAAAGTTCGCGTATCCGGCTCCCGCAAAGATTTTGTCGGCAAACGATGCGCTCGCACTTGCGGAGAAGGGTGCAGGTGCAAGTAAAGTCCGTGATTCGGTAGATCAACGGCTTGTTGCTGAGTTGAAGAGCTACGGCAAGTTGGGGCAATTGATTAGCGATGAGAATGCTGCTCCGATGAATGGCCCAGGAACTATTGATGGAGGAAAGAAGTGGGTGGATGCAAATGGGAATGGCATACCAGATGATGTCGAGTCGCAGTTTAAGAATGTGGAGGATTGGGCTAATAGTTTGGTGCCGAGCTCGTACTAGGTCGAACATGTTCTTTTCTTGTATATATCTCGTAGGAACTTCGGTGTAAATAATATTCAATTTTTACAATGTAAGAGAGTCATCTTGCATAAACCCAAAGTCTGAATTGGAATGTGTTAATTGTGTAGTATGGCATGCCAAAGAGGGGTGACGCTATAATTTGTCTTAATATCTTCTTTTACCACAAGGCCAACGAATTCGCAAAATTGAGTTTGAATCTCTTCCCCTTCTAAAACCAAACAAAATCCATAATTTCTGAAGGGCATCTCATTATCCAAAACAATTCACCCTTGATTTCTGTGCCACCGCGCTCAAAATGTTTACAGGCTTTCGTGCCGAAGAAGCTTTCTTGAACTCTTTTCTTGATTCACTACTACACCATCGCGTAGGAAAGTTCCATATCTGGGTACTTGAGATATACTTCGTATTATCCATGGCGCACGACAACCCATCCAATGTGCTCGACCCTAATGCTCCCGCGTCCTCTCCAAGCTCTACTCCTACGTTCTCTCCAAGCTCTAGTCCCTCACAGCAGGCCTCTAATCAACATCAATGAGAATTCCAGGTGCTTCAGATCCCGTACATACACGAAGGTACTTCGTATTATACCTACCCACCATTGATACCGCAGCCATCGTCATCGCATATATTGCTATCTTAACCTGCCCGCTTCGGATAAAACATTCTCTAAATAGCAGCCTCATCATGGAAACAGAAATGAGTGCATGTATCGATGAACACAACGAATAAGAACGAAAGTTTCTGTTTTGCAGCGTTATTTCCATTTTCCTTTCCTTTTCCATACTTTCATCTCGAATGCTGTTCTAATAATGAATTTGAAGAATAGCTCATATTTCGTGTCACATACTGATTTTACCAAAAATAGCCTTGAGACGTCTTGTGAAATGTATAATCAAGCAATTCTTTCATTATTCTTAAACAAAGTCTGGGTATACATGGATTTACATATTACATGGACAAAGATGCGCTCATTCGTTACATAGTCTTGTTACTTTGGTTGGCAAGAAGACCTTTCGCACCTATCCTCCAAATCTGGATCGCAATGGGGGTGAAGAGGGTATCAGCGGCGGTTCTGACTGACTTGTATAGACAAAATCTTCCGAATACGTTGCTCGCCTGGGTGTTGTGGATCCCAGTTGTGGTGTGGGAGCTGCCAACTCATAAGTCCAGTAGTTTTTATCGGCCTGCATTTCCGGTACTTGTTGATCAAGTTCGGCAGGGGAGGTCTTGCGCTCTTCGGAGTGAGTGGGCAGGTTGTTGACCATGGCATTCTGCTGTGTGCGGCGACGATGGCGAAGGAAGAGGAGAACTACGCCGACACCGAGAAGGGCTACTGCTGCTGCGCCCAGGCCAATTCCTGCCTTTGCTCCTGTGCTGAGTCTTGTTGGAGGGGATATTGGATCTGGTTTGGTAGATGGAATAGGTATGGAAGAAATTGGTTTATTTTCCTTCTCTGGCAGTGGCGTCCAATAGCTAGCCCAACTCTCCGTGAAAAGAGTTTCGTTCGTATACACATCCGGTAGGTCTATATCGGCATCATCAATATTCAACATGACATTCCCAAGGCCGTTCTTCGAGATACCGGGGCCGGGAGCTTGGCCCAACCAAGACACTTCGCGATTCCAGTTCCGACCTATGAAGGCTGCTTGGAGAAAAGCGCGACCAAGTATGTATGGAGTATCTTTGGACGATGGCTCGTAGCTCTGGCAGGGGAAATATGCTACCGGCTTCTCCGCTATAGGAGTATCGAGTGTTAGATTTAGAAGACTGAAGGGTACTTTGATGGTTACGTTGTTTGATGCACCGTAAGCCGGAGGGAAAGTGAAGCCAAGATATGCCGGAGAGGTTACAATGGTTCGATAGGCTGGATCTGCCGTGTCCCACAGCCAATATCTTAATGTCTCGTCGAATTTGATAGGTAAGTATTTTGCTATCTCTTCGCAGGTTTTGCCAGGGAGATGGAGGTACGTTTGTCGTGGATCTGGTAGGGCAAAGAGTGTTGTAACCTGACTCTTGTTACTCAGTAACAGATTATGCTTCTCTTCAAAGCTGAATGGGGAGCCACCAGTAGCGACTCCAATGCTAACGTCAAGTAAGAGCGGAGCTTTGTTGAATGACGTGTATGATCCTATAAGTCTCCCCTTGTCGTAGCCACCGATGAGCAAAGAGCCCGGGTAATTATGAAACGCTGATCCAATCTGCAAGCCGTACGAGAACGATCTTGTAGCACTACGATTGTATGCTGCGCCTGCATAGCTGAAGCCAACCATCGGTGCATTGGCGAAGGTCGAATCGGTGGCGAACTTTTGCGACTGTTCTGGTCCTCCTAACGCGAACGATCCCAGCTCCGGTCCACGTACGCTCCCGTCAGGGTTTGTGATCACAATATCTTCAATCAAGACCAAGCTCGAGTTCCAATACGAGAAGCTCTCCACTGTTGAAGCTTGGAGAAGTATCCCTTGCCCGCTGGAATCCACCTTAGAGGCTTCATCCATCCAATCTCCAGAAGCACTGACACTTGGAGGAAATTCGGGGTCCCAAGTTCCTCCTTTGCCACACCTTGAGTTCTTGTATGGCTTGCATGCCTTCGAAGTGAGGATTTTGCTGTTCCATTCACCACCAGGTAGAAGGTCTAGCTGCCGGTGATCCTCGTTGATCAGGAGAATTTCGGGACTGGTACCGCCTACAGTAACTTTTACTGCTTGCCAGGGGCCATCCGGGCCGTAGTATTGTGTGCTCCATGGAACAGAGATGTATTGTGCGGCGGATACGAATGGCAACGTTTGCAGCAGCGAGCTGATGATGAGGAGCTGGCGTAAGTGCCGAATCTTCATTGAACAAATTGGGATAAGAATGTGCTTGACAAGAATAACCAAGATAGAGAGGACAAAGGCACTGATAAATTTGATGACGGTCAACCAGATAGCTTAGATACATAAGAGTATGACTTGGGCAAATCAGTTTTACAGTAGACTAGGAATCGACAGTGAACAGCACGGAAGAGCATAACCGTCTTGTTGCTGTGCCGCAATAAACGAGTTGCGTGCTTAAGATTGCACTGAGTCCCTTGACGCATTCGGCTATTACGGATGTGATGTAAGTAATGCCCCTGCATGAAGCCTGCTCCATAACCTTCAAAACAGGACATGGCAGCTTGAGCAGCTCCATACTCTATTTGATGATTCTGCTTAAGACTGTAGACTGTGTTGATTACATGAGCACAGTATGCAAATGAATCCCGTGGTGGAGTTCGAGGGTAAAAGCGTGTTCGGGGCACCGGGATGACAGTTAAGCGCCCAGTGGGTACTTAAGCGCTGAATCCTACATCCCACCACCCTCGCACCCTAGCCATGCTGGAACGTGGCGTTCAATCCACATCCTGATTATATACGAGAATGTCGCTGTTTCCAAAAGGGTATGCGGGCGTGCCTTGACATCGTCAGGATATCTCAAATCATCCCACTCTTTTTTTTGTCACATATTGACTTACTTTCAGCTCTGCAATGGGGTTGAAAGACCTTACAAGTATCGGTTGTTGCACCGCTGCGACAACAGCTGCAATCTTGACAGCTGCACTCAGCCCTCGTTCCCATACTGGGTACACCCCAGTGCTTGCCGAATTAATATGCTGGGCACTGGTCATCGCGTTCTTTGGAATTCTTCAGCGCCTTGGTTCAGAAAACTGGAAAAACAACAACGTTGCCTCTACGGCGACACTCAAATACCTGTATTGGACCGCCGCGTCTTCTATAGCCATCACAGCAATATTTTCTTCCTTCGTCGATTCCCTATGGGTTACTGTGAGCAGATACTTGCTTACATACTGAAGCCTGCTAATGTAGTCTTTGAAGCCTGTAATTGCCTTTGCACTTCTCGCACGTCGTCCGACTTCATTGTTGGCACGCCTCCACGCATCGCTACCCAGATACATTCAATATTCATGGTTTACATTCGCAATAGGAATGATCGTTTTCGTATCATTTGTCCCCAATTTTGACTCAAAGAGGCTGGCTTCTGCTATTCCAATCACTCTTGGCTTCGTGGGAACATACGCATCTTTGATCCACATTTTCGGGCCTGAGAATGACCAGATCGATGGGAAAGAACGATTGGAGACCCCGCGCATCATCGTTTCCATCGCATCGCGCACCACCGGATTGCTTATAGCCGTTTCTGTCATCATGGTGCTTACATGGCCTAGAAGCACACTCGACATAACTAATGCAATGTTGGCTGGCGGTCTTAAGGCCACTCATTGGATCACTATTTTCTGGCTAGTATGAATTATCGGAATTCTGAATCGTTTTACGCCCATGCTAATATACCCAGACACAAGAGACCCCATGGGAAATTGCGCCTACCATCTTTGCTTATGTTGCTGCGTCAGTGGGCTCCTTACATCCAACTTCAGCCGGCACATTCGGCATGGCTCAAACCTTCACTCGTACAACTATTGCGATTATGAATCTTTATCAAACAATCGACTTTGTACCAAAAACGGAAAAAGGCCGTGGGCTACTAGTCGCCTTCTCTCTGTGGCCGATTTCATCATTTATACAGCATACTCCATTAAGCCAGCATGTAACTTCCTTGCCTGGCATGAACTGGCCTGGATCGTCTAATAACGTCCCACATCACCCAGTCGAACTACTTATCCGAAAAGCTCAAGACGATTTCAGACATCTTGTCGATAAGCAATCAAAGACGCTCGAATCCGCTGAGACTGAGTATCGTAGAAGATACTCGCGGTCTCCCCCTCCCGGGTTCGCCCAATGGTTCGCGTATGCAACATCTAAAAACTCGATTCTCATAGATGATTTTGACATGATCAACGAGGATCTGAAGCCATTTTGGGAGATTGCCCCGCAACAGCTTCATGAGAGCATCAATCATGTGTCAAGTTTCGAACATCTTGCCCTGCGTAAATGCGGTTTTACCGACGGACGCTTCCATGGCCAAGGCGGCGGCTGGATCGTTGAGGATCTTGGGAAACTTCTTCAAGAAGTCTCGCAAAGTATTCCCAATGTCGAGTTCGCTTTCGACGTCGTGGACGAGCCCAGGGTTGTCATCACTCAACAAATGCTCGATATTGGCGGCGTGTCAAAGCCCGAGTTCTATGACGCCCATCACCAACCAATATGGGACCGCACGACTAGCGCTTGTGCGCACATTAAATCTCCCGAAAAACTTCCTATCATCCATGACTATGGACTAAACCTAGTTCAAGATTGGCATCAGTCGAAGGATGTTTGTTCCCACCCTGAGTTCAGTCTCATGCATGGTTTCTTCTCATCACCAATGACTTCTCTTCTCACAGATGCCCCAATTCCTGTCTTGTCTCAAGCAGCTCCAACATCATTTGGAGACATAATGTACCCTAGTCCCTGGTATACGGCAAAGATGGATCAAGGAGTTTACAAGGATGAAGACGATCCTCTCTGGGAAAAGAAAGCCAGGAATCTATATTGGGCAGGCAGTACAACTGGTAGCTACAGCTGGAATGGCACCTGGAGGCATTCTCACCGTCAAAGGTTTGTTGAATTGGTTCAGACGCTTAATCAAACCAGCCACGTGTACCTTGAAGAGTCCAAGCCTGGACAGTGGACCAGCTACAAAGCAGTCAAGGATCACAGCAACTTATTTGATGTCAAGCTCACTGCCATCATCCAATGCAATGATCAAGACTGCGAAGAGCAGAAGAGGTTCTTCACCCTTGGTGAGAAAGAGGCACGAAGTCGGCAGTTTCATTCCCAATTCGTGTTTGATGTGGACGGCAACTCATTCAGTGGGAGATTTTACACTCTACTGAGATCTAGAAGTGTTGTACTCAAGCAGACTGTCCTACGTGAGTGGCACGACGAACGTCTCATTCCATGGGTTCATTTCATTCCCATCAGCCTATCCATGGACGAACTTCCGGAGGTCATGCGTTACATGACGAGCCACGAAGATGGAAAGAGGAGGGCAAAAGAGATTGCCGATGCAGGCCGCGAGTGGCATGGAAAATTTCTAAGAAAGGAAGACTTCACGATATACCTCTACCGTCTCATGCTGGAACTGGCGCGAATTATGGATCCGGACCGACAGGTCGAACATTGAAACGGTTATCGACACTCCTACTTGACCAATAGGAGATATACATGAAGATCAGATATCTCCGCTCTACTGAATCCGCGGCTTCTCATGACGTTCCGAGCCGCCCCTCACTCTCCAACAGCACCACCTTCCTAACGCTGCTTAGCGCCACGCAAGTGAATGGACCCTGTTATCATTCGCATCCTATCTTCACTGACATCATCCACTCGAACGCATTATCAGTCTTCACTCCAACGACTTTACCGACGCCCAATCCACTCTTCGCTTTGCCCCAACTATTCGGCAAGAGGGGTGACACTAAGCTATTCTCGGTGAAGGCAAGAGATCTTGCATCTCCAATGCGATGTCGGAACAGGACTCACGATAAGAGATTGGACTTGGAACACACGATTTCTAGCCAATATGCTGGAGGGTATGAAGAAGGATCTGCAAAATGTAGACCAGAACTGGGAGTATTATGCTAGGCTCGGCTTGAACGTCGGCATCTGCATGCGATGCGGCACATTCTATGCCGAGATGTAAGGACGAGATAGACACACATGCATAGACATACTAAAAGAAAGATATTCTACGAATCTATCTCTTCCATTTCATTCCGGTTCAATCTCCTTCAACTTCTAAACTACCAAACATGGGTGACTTTGGAAAGGACATGTCAAAGTCGGGTGATATTTTACCATCACCACAGTATTCCGATGTTGAAGTTGGCACTGTGCATGAGACAACCAAGAATGGAGACTCGGCACTCGAGTTTCTGAGAACAGCACATGATGTTGGTGAACTTACTCCTGAAGAGGAACGTAAGTTACTCCGGAAGATTGACTGGATGATTATGCCACTCATGTGGTGCTGTTACTGCCTTCAATATCTCGATAAAACACTAGGTACGTAACTGAATGTTTCTTAACCATGAAGCATGCTAATCTTGGATCACAGTCAATTATGCAGCAGTAATGGGTCTCTACGAAGACGCAAACATAACCACAGACCAATTCTCCAACCTTGCCTTGTTCTTTTACGTCTCCTATCTAGTCGTCGAGTTCCCACATGGTTACGCTATGCAGCGTCTACCTACTGCAAAGTACCTTGGCTCCGCAGTCATCCTCTGGGGCCTAGTCACCACACTAACATGCGTGTGTAAAAACTACGGCGCGCTGATTGCTACACGCGTGCTACTTGGTTGTTTCGAAGCCGCCGTCGCACCAAGTCTGATTCTCATCACCTCCATGTGGTACAAGAGGACTGAACAGCCCCTCAGAACCGGTATCTGGTACTTGGGCGTTGGCACCGGAACAATGATCGGAAGCTTGATCAGTTTCGGATTCCAACACTACCACAGCGACACGTTTACGAGTTGGCAAATCATGTTTCTCGTCGTCGGTCTCGTCACTGTCGCCGTTGGTATAGCTGGTGCGTCTCCTTCCCCCTCTTCCAGCACCCCATACATCACGCCATTCAACCACTCACACCACAAACCCCAGTGGTACTCTTCCTCCCCGACAACCCCATGTCCTCCCGCCTCACCCCCTCGGAAAAAGTCTGGGCGATAACCCGCCTCCGCTCCAACCAAACCGGCATCGAAAACACAACCTTCAAACCCTACCAAGTCCTCGAATGCTTCAAAGACCCGCAAACCTGGTTCTTATCCCTCATAACAATCTCTTCAAACGTGCCCAATGGCGCAGTCTCCTCCTTCCAATCCACCCTCATAAAATCCTTCGGCTTCTCCTCCAAAACAACTGCATTGCTGCAACTCCCCTCAGGAGCCATCAGCATAATTTCTATACTGATAGCTACGTACCTAGCCGGCCGCTACAACCAGCGCGGACTGAACATCGTCACATTGCTGATACCCGGGATGCTGGGGGGCTGTCTCATGGCGTTCTTGCCCAGCTCAGCGAAAATGGGCAAGCTAATCGGAAATTACCTGACCAACTGCATCGGCTCCAGCCTACCGCTGCTGTACTCGTGGGTCGCAGCGAATTACGCGGGGCACACGAAGAAAGTAACGATGAACGCGGTGCTGCTCATGTCGTTTTGCCTGGGCAATATCATCGGCCCGCTTACGTTCCGCAAAGAAGATAGTCCGGATTTCGTGCCTGCGAAGATTTCGATTGTGGTTACGTGTGCGGTTGCGGCGGGGCTGGCCGTCGTGCTGCAGGTGTACTATGTGACGGAGAATAAGAAGAGGGAGCGGCAGAGTGTGCGTGAGCGGGTGGAGAATGAGGAGTTTTTGGATTTGACGGACAAGGAGAATGCGCGGTTTAGGTATAGATTGTAGTTTTTTATGAAACTCGCATGGGTTTTCGGACTATTCATACATGTATATAATATTGTCTTTGATTTCGAACATTGGAGAAAAAAAAAGATTTGCTAAGACTTTGCTCTTGCTCTGCGACTCTTGTGGAAAAAACCAACTTACGGTGTCCCCGCTCCTCCCTTGAGTTCACGGATGATAATCTCGGCGGCCTTCTCTCCAATCATCAGCGCCGTGTTATTCGTATTCGCACCCACGTTCTTGGGCGGGATACTCAAATCTGCAATCTTGAGGCCCTTGACACCATACACATTTAGATCCTTATCCACAACACCGTCATCCTCTCTCGGCGCCATCTTACACGTTCCGAGTGAATGCCAGGTGGTGTTCACATTCTCCCTCAGCCACTGCTCGATCGCAGCGTCATCTTCCTTCGTATACACCAGATCCTTGACATCCTTCAACGGCTCAGTGACGGATTCCTGGACCGCAGCCGCGGAGTTGGCTGGGAAGCGCGGGTGTCCTGCTGCGAGTTCGCCGCGGTAAAAAGTGGTGCGGCGCATGATCTCGCGTTGTTTCTTGTAGGCCCACATTTGCTTCTTGAGGTCGATATCGTCTTTGTCGTTGAAGAAGCCGACGTCGAAGTCGAGCGCGTCGTCGTGCTTCGGGCCTGTGATGTGCATGTGGCCGCGGGAGTAGGGGTATGCGGTGTATGTTCCGGTGGTAACGTATTGGCCAGCTGGGATGCTGGTTGGGTCGCCGAGGAATCCGGATACAAGACCGCAGAGCATTAGAGGGACGTTGGGGTTGTCTTTGAAGTCTCGGTCCCAGGCTTCCCTGAACTCTGGACCGAGGGCGGTGACTTCGTCTTCGGTGGGTCGTAGCTTGGAGGATAGGTCGATGCCGTTCCAGCCCAGAATGGGGTCTTTATTCTCCATCATTTTGGCTACATCTGCACGTCCGCTGAGGATGGCATCCATTGTTTGGTGTGGCTCGAGGGAGGTCTTGTAGGGGTAGAGAATGAGGTGGTGGTCTTGGTAGTCTTTTCCTACACCTGGTAGTTCTTCTACAAGGGACACGCCGGCTCGTTGAAGAATTTCCTTTGAACCAAGGCCGGAGCGTTCAAGTACTGGTGGTGTGCCGCAGGCGCCGCATGTGACAACGACGAGCTTGCGAGCACGCACCTGCTTGACTGGATGCATGCTAAGGCCGATAGTCGACTGGAATTCTGGGTTTGGTGTGTATTCTACACCAGTTGCACGCTTGTTCTCGTCAAACAGTACACGCACAACTTTCGATTCGACAAGTACGTGAAGGTTCGAGTACTGCTCTTGTTCGAGCTTGGGGTGTATGTATCTGTGTGCAGTATCTTGACGTTTGCCGTCCGGTGAGACGTAGCGTTGCCATCGTTGAATACCGTTATTTTCTTCCAAGTTTTGCAGGTCTTCAATTTCAGGGACGCCGACTTCCCCAGCAGCGCGGATGAAGTCGTCTTCCACGTCACGACAACGGTAACCGCCGTCGCTGACATTTATAGGCCCATCATAGCCGTGATGTTCTTTCTTGCCTGGCCCGTGATATGTCTCGAGTCTCTTTAGGTGCGGCCATACCTCTTGCGCCGACCAACCAGGGGTGTTCCAAGAGTCAAAATCTGAGCGTTGTGCGCGAGTGTACATCATGAAGTTGATCGAGCTGCCTCCACCAAGCGTACCACCACACGGTACGATAGGCTCTCGGTCAGCCAGTTGTTTAGCCTTGTTGCCCTTGTAGAAAAGCGCTGTTTTGGTGGTAGGCAGAAGATTCTGCAGATAGAAAACCGGATTCACAACACTTGCAACATCTTTGTTGTTTGCACCGCCTTCAATCACAAGAATAGAGAGGGAAGGATCGTCTTCTGCGAGGCGGCCGGCTATGATACATCCTGCTGTTCCGCCTGTAGACAGTCACCGCGTTAGATTCACGACAGTGCCTAAAAAAGAAGGGAGTGCAACGGACCTCCAGCGATGATGACGTCCACTTCCTCAATACCATCTGCAAGCTTAGAATAGATGCCCATGGTGAGAATTGTACGGATCAGGTGGTGATCTGGCTTTGTTGGAAAGGGATGGGATGAAGGCAATCCTGAAAGTCAATTACTCCGGCTTACTGCAGCATATATAGCAAGATGTGCATGCTCTCCCGCTTGCCCAGAGAGTCGAGAGTCAGGAGTCAGCCACTAGGACCCTGATACACGGAGGACAGCATCCGGCATGAGTCTGCCCCGCATTCTGAGTACCGAAAGCCGCATCTTTTACTGTTTATAGCCTGGTTTTGGTGTTCCGAGTGGACCCGCTCCGCATTCGAGAGGCGTCTGGATAGCAAACTAGAGGCACCGCGTGGTACTAGTGCTAGTGCGAAAACAATTCTCCACTCATGGCAACCTTTTGTGTCGTGCAAATCTCTTGTGCGGGTGGTGAAATGGAAGCACACTGTCAGGTGTTCCCTCCCCGCACTTCGACCCGGATTCGGTCAATTGCGGCCGTCCGGGTGGACGAAAGATGTGCTTGTACCAACACCCAAAAAGGATGGCATCTCGCCTACAAGAGGGGGGGTACCTCGGCATGTCGCAAACAAGTCCGCGTGGGCCTTAGTATCTGGGTGGGATTGAATCCAACTCACAGCCAATGAAACATGCAGCACAAACATGCAGGTGGAGAAATTTTCGGGGCATGGTTTGCATTATGAGGCCTCCCTTTGTGGGTAAATGTAACGTGTAACCACCCATCTGCATGCCCTTCGGATATTATCAAATGCCTAACCTGTACTACATACCCTTCCTGTGGCTGTAGCCAATTGGACATGTTTGGGTTATACAAGAGGAGGCCTGATCGCTAGGAAAGAAAATTGTCGATTATACATGAGCTGGTGAGACCAAGGAAGTATCCTTCTAGACTGAGTGGAGAAGGTCTCAAGAGCATGTATGCATGCAGTGAGAGGGACTGCAGGGGCAAAGACCGGGCCTAAGAAGGATGGCCTAGCATCAGGTCACTTAAGAAGCTCTCGAACTCAAGGCGACGCCTGCCAGCGATGCTATGCTTTTTGGGTTTAGCATCGGCCGCGAGGTAGTGCTCCTCAACTTGGACCGTAGCCGACAGCGTCTGAAAGTGTTTGAGGACTTCCATTTTTAGATTGGCGCTTTCGTTATCTTGGACAGAGTCGTACCTGCATAGGGAATCAATTCAGCTTGTTTCATGGTTCGTATATCCGCGGCTTCTACTTACCACTTAATGTCAACCTTTTGTAGATCATGGGCTCTCGACAAGATCTTGTAGACAAAGATAGCTCGCTGTTGGAGAAGAGCAGGGAACACGGCTTCCGCAAGGCCAGTTGTATCGGCACGTATCCAGGCAGAGTCCCAAACAAACTTCACTTCAGCTTTCCGAATGTTTCGCATAGGCGAGAAAGCGGCATCGGCAATCTTCCCCAACGCTTCTTCGAAGAAGGATGTATGAGCAATGTTGCGAGTTGCGTTGATACGTAAGACAGCGACATTGTAGAACCAGTTCTTGGCTTCGATGTTCAGTTGTCTGGACGTCAAGAGTAGCTCGAGAGGTGGCGGAAAGTGGGTCAAGGATATGAACTCTGGAACATGATGCCACTTGCCGCGGGGATACACAAGAGGCCGATACGAACCGTTGTAAGCATCATGTGCAACAGTCTGAGTCGCGTTCAGATAGCCGACTTCTTCGTCGTCTTCGCCATATTCATCTTCATCGTCGTCTTCGTCATCGTCGTCATTGTCGTCATTGTCGTCATTGTCGTCTTCGTCGTCTTCGTCCTCCTCGTCCTCTTCTGTGTCCGTCTCATGTTCCTCAGTAGTGTCGCTATCGCTGCCATCAGACTCGCTTGGACGGATGACGTCGTTATAGCTGTAACATAGAAGCGGCTCGCGTGCGTTTGGGTTATAGCGCATGTATTCAGCCATGACGTCCTCGGACTCCTCCTTCTCAAACCAGTGAAGTAGAAGTCGCTTGGGGTTATCCCTGCCGAATGACGATGCGCGGTCTGATAGATACTCAAAGATGGAATATCGTACCTCGAGTGGGAGACTCATAAACATGTCTGGAGCGTCGTTACGAGCCATGGCGGGGAGTTGAGAGTGACGGACTGATGGAGTAGAAATTGTTATGAGAGACGAAGCAGTAGATATACCGCGCTCCAAGCGTGCAAGCACTCTGGAAGTGGCAGGAAAAGAAATCAAGGTCTAAGCGAAGCTGGCTCCGTTGCTTGGGGGAGCAGGCCTGAGTGGGTCTATGGGCGTTTGCTTCGCCAGTGACTGCTGGGCCACAACGCAGGATGGCGTGAATGTGAGTGAAGGACATGCATATCGATGAGGGTGAAGCCGCTGCCTGTCTTTCCTCACTTCACGTCACCTGTCTAATTACGGCTGGAGCACTCATTAGCAGTGTCGTCCCTGCGTTCCCGACGGTATAAGCGCGACGTCAGACCCTGACAAGACCTAATTGGTGACAGGGCTAGAATATTCGTTGTATGAACTAGGAGCTGGACTGTGTATCTGTTCAACCAAACATCTCTGCTGGTTGTCGTGTGCAACTTTCCCCGATACACTGCCGGTAGTGCATCGTAGGGGGGTTCAACTGTAGGATAAACAAACACTGCAGCTACCTTTTTACGTCAAGCAGCGTTGGTATGTCTAACATTGATCACTGTGCCACATCACCAAGTAAGCACCTACCGAGACCATGTTTCTCTCATCATCTCGAACACGAATTGATCATAACTACTGTGTATGCTTAGCACATGTGTTGTCTGCTCTTGCCATCCTTGGCAGATGGCGAGTGTCACCCAACCAACCCGCTCCTTCTTGCAAGTCCAAGTCAGTGGTAAACATCAACTTCCAACGGCAGCAGCTTCTCGCCACAGATTCCCAACAACCATCAGCGGCGCATACTCATTCTGGTGTATATAAGCCATCCTTCCAGTCCCAACCCACCATTCTTCTTCACACCCAAGCCATCCCATCCCATCAACTCTTCTCCATTCATCCAACATCTGTATCCTTATCTGTATCCACCCATCTTCTCAACCCCGAAGCTACCGAGTCTCAGCAACGTTAGTCATCATGCGCCTCACTGCCAGCGTTCTTGCTGGTTTCGTTGCCGTGGGCTTTGCTACACAGGCCACTCCAGCCACCAAGTCAGAGTACAGCAAGGCCCTTGGTGAAGCATATGCTTCCGGATCTGATAGTGCTGATGGTAACTGGCGGATCGGTTGTGACAGGAACAACCACTGCTCGTACTATCATGATGCCGCTACCGCTACAAGCATCGCTGCTTCAGAGTCTGTTCACCCTGAAGAAGCATCATATCCTGAGCGGCCTGCGAGGAGCGACGACGCAACCGCCAGAGCCGTGCGTGTTGCCGAGTTCCCTCAGGTCAACAACACTTCTTCAGCCGCAGTGCTTAACATGGTACGTTCTCTTCGTTCAGTCTTTTTAACGCTCAGTTTTCTTCCAATGAAGTCAATACAGACTTTTGATAGATGGTTCACTAACACGCCCCAGAACAATGACCAATTAGCTCAACGTAGCCAGAACGTCTCTCTTCACACGGATATGCCACCACTTTTCGGCCGCCACGTCGCCTTTGCAGGAGACCAATGCGAAGACTGCGACTTAACTGAATGTCCGGTACGTCATACTCCCTTGGCCACCGCTTTTTATATCATGGCACTAATCATCGATGTGCTAGGAATGCCACAGTGACTGTGCCCAGTGCCAACACTTCAAGTGTGTCGACCCCAAATCAGGCGTGTCCATGTGTATGAGCGTACGCCCCAAGTACCTGGTCCCCTGCGATCCCGTCCCTCCACCAGTCGTGACCACGACGAAGACTATCTACTACTTGCCTGTGCCTACACCAATATCCGCGGAAACAGTCATAACCTCACGTCAGGCGAGGTCCGTAGCTACGATCGCACCCCTGCCCATGATTACAGTCGCACCTCCTGTTACTATCACAGTATCTACTGTTGTAACAGAAACAACCACCGTCCTCACTCCCTTCCCGACTCAAACTACCAAGACGATTTTCAGAGAAGTCAGCATCGTGCCTATTGATCCCGACAGCACCATCTTCTCCACTGAGACCATTGCACACATGGAACCCATCACGAAAACCATCATGCTCGACAGCAGGAAGAACTTGATAATCCCTAAAACCCCAAGCACCAGCTCTCCAACCCCGTCCTTCACCACAGCCCACGGACCCCGGGTCTCTGGTCTGCTCTCCCGCCAGCAGCACAACATCAGGGACGCAACTTGCAAACTTTGTAGAAACGCTTCAGACTGTCCGGTATGTCCAACCCTCCCTTCCCTTTCACGCCGCTCTCCGCGATACCTTTGCTCACACATTCGAATACAGGAGTGCAATTTCACCTGTCCCGACTGCGGCGGACATCTGTTCTGCAAGAGTCCCCTCAGCGGCCGCAACATCTGCGTCGGTATGCAGGGTCCCGTGAGTACTGTTACAGCCTCGGAAAAGATTCTCGGTCGTGCGGCTACACTTCTCGTTCAACAAAACGCAAACAGTGTTTCCTCCAAAAACGGGTCGACAGTTGGCAAGCCGTGGGATATTCAAGATGATGGTTCGGTGCTATCGTTGAAGTTCGGGTACTCCGACTGCCGAGTCTGCATTCCTGGAGACAGGGATTGCCGTGTGAGTTTCTTCCTTTTTGGGCTACATGCTTTTAGTGGCGTGGATGTTGAGACTGACTGATATTCAGGGGTGTAAGCAAAGGTTTGACTGCAGCGAGATGAACAAGTGTGTTCGCGTTGAGGAGACGGAGATCGTAGAGCTTTGTTACGAGAGAGAGACGTTCTGCCCTGCTTGAGGTGTTCTGGCTGGTTCTGCTTTTATCCGATGAATTCGCGTTAATTGAGCGGCTCACTGGGTGAGGGATTGACTTGTCGACTGTATTGTTTCGCATGTTCTTACTTGTTGCTTCGTTCGGCTGGACGTCAGAGCATGCTCACAGCGATATTCCCCTCTGTTTGTACCTTTTCTTGTACCCTCCGTCTCCTCTATTGCTCTATGCTTCTTTGTAGTTTACTCACTTGCTTTCCAACTCACTCTTCGTTTCTTTGGCATGTCTTTTGATTCATTGCCAGTCACTCATGTCTGTCACTTTGCGACATCACACTCAGACCCTCACGATGACTGTAATCCCTTCATACATCTACGAACCGCTACTACCCCCTTGCCCCGCATCCCCCTTGAGATCCTCCATCAAAACGCTCATAAGCTTGAACATCTCGCCTGCAAGTTTCTTCCCCGTCTCTCTCCACTCCTCCGCACACAGCCTCCCAAACCGATCCGGATGCCATCGTAATCGCTCTTGACGCAGCCACTCATAACTATACAGCCCACTTGCACGAAGTAACTTCTCCACGTCGTGATGACAGGCGTGTATGCTATTCTCTTCCAGCTTGAGCATCTTGCACGCCGGCAGCGCACATGTAGTGAGACTACCCGGCAAATACGGAAACATCGTGAACAGCTTTGGCGGAGAAGAAGGTAACCTGTGCAATGGCGGCGGCGTATCCGAGCTAGTCGACTGAGAGCGAACCTGAATCTTCCTTGGAGTTTTCTGTTTCGGGCCTGCCGACGCTGCCGCCGCCGCCGCAAACATGCTCGCCGTCTCAACCGACCACTTCTCATACAGCGCCTTAACCGCCGCTTCTTTCTTCTTCTCCTCGGACTCCTGCGTCCCATTCTGCGGCGGCCCACCGCCCGGCCCCGAGGTACTCTGCTTACTCTTATGCTTACTCTTCGCCTTTGCAAAGAAATTCAGCGCAAACCCCTCAAGCGCATCTTCATTAACATCGTCAATCGAACCCGCCCACGTCCCATCCTTCCTCACCGCAATGAACTGATCCGCGCTCGAAGGGTCAAGCGCAATATACGACAGCTGATTCCACTGAAACCCCTTTTCCGCCTTCCACTCTTCAACCGTCTCTTTATAAATCTCCCACGCATCGCCCTCGCCAAGCTTAAACACCACATCCCCATACTCGCTCATGGCGAAAAACGCGCCCTCAGGCCCCCACGTCACCATCCGTGGTGGTCCGACCCGCCATCCCGACGGCGTGAGCCACGACTGCAATGCGTCTTCGAGGGCCGTAGGCAGATTGCCCCAGCGAATGAGATCGGGATGCCAGACCAGGAAGCCGTCGTCTGGGCCGAGAAACGCGCGGAGATGCGGCGAGTGCCATGTTTTATTCAGCACCGTCTGCAGCCGCGACGGCACCGAGGAACCCCATTTCAGACTGCTCTTGCCGGCGCTGTCTTTGGAGCTGAGCACCCAGGATTCGGGCGTGGGGCCTAGGACGGCCCAGTGGACTTCTGAGACGGCTCGGCTGAGGAGCTGGTCTTGGAGACTAGATGAGAGGTTGCGACAGTGGGGTGGGTTAGGGATTTATTTTATTTATTTATTTCATACGGGCGTGCGGGTGTGCGGGAGGGGGAGGGTAGTGGCGGTAGTGATGGTGGTTGGTGGTGATTGAACATACTACTGTAGTCCCGCCGCGCTTTTAGACACAAAGCTATCGTTTGGACCAAACGAGAAGAACGACGTGGAACTCGGTGTATTGCTACTCATTTGCTCGAGCCGTTTTGACGTTGCGATTGGATGGGAGGATTATCGGTTATGACGTCATACGTGGTCAAAAAGTCACTCCAAAGCCGCAAATCTGTTAGTAAACGGAAGCAACTAACCCTGTATCCTTTTTTTGCCTTAGTTTTCAGGGCCACTCACCGATCTTATGTACTACAAAGCCGGCACGTCTCGGGAGTCCCTTGAAGCCTCCTCCCCTTTTTTTGTCTTGTCTACGACAGCCCTGAAACGCAAGAGTTATAGTAATGGGGGCCTCTTTTTCCGCCGTTAATGCTCCTCTTTGCTTTGGCCAACTTGGCTTTTATTCCTGTTTGCAACCTTGTAGCCGATCAAATCTTGGCAAAAAGGCGGGACAACAACAACTTTAATCCAACAAAACCATAGAAAATCCCCAAACTTCCTTTCTTTACCCGTTTGCTTTTTTGTTTTTGCTAGTCGTGTGTATGTTTACACAACACGTTTTGTTGTTGTTTTTAAAGATTTATAGCGGCATCCCCCCCAAGAATCAAACGGACAAATAACCCGCTTTTTTGGGCAACTTGCGGTCTTTTCTTTGCACACCGCCTAGAAAGACAACAAAACACTTCCCCTCCCGGATCTAGACCGAATCGCCCGCCCAGCGCCAGCGCGCTCGCGCTTGAGATCCAAATTAGCGGGTTTCCCGCTGGCGCGCGCGCCGCGAAATATGTGCGACTCGACGTTTACGTTTGGGCAGCGGGGCAGCCACTTTTTCCAGTGTCCATCGGCACGAGAATAGTATGGGTACCCTTTCCCTTTCCCTTTCCCTTTTAACCCTTAAAAACCCTAGTCTTATCCCCCACCCCATTTTGAGCTTAGTTTCTTCTCGTAGTAATATTGTGTATACCATGTAAACAAGTGTACCAAACCAGTAACAGTCTATGACATAGTACTAATCCGTATAACCATTTGTTTGACAATAGCACACGCCTCCCCCCCAAACTCATCAACCTGCTCGCATCCCCCAAACTCCAAACCATCCACCACCTAACCCTCGGCTTCGAAGACAGCTTCATCCTAACCTACCGCTCCACCACCGGAACCTCTCACATCGAATCCGCGGGCCCTCTACCCGCTGAACTCGTCTCTTTCATCCACGCCCCGAACCGCAACATAGCGCAACTCCGCTGCTGCCTAGGTCCGTACAACGCCTCCTTCTTCACCCACGACTCGTCGTCGTATCTCTGGCAAAACCTACCCCCAACCCTGCTCTCCTCGCTCGAAAAGAATATAAAAGATGGAAAGTGGCGCCATCGTCCCCGCATCGTTGCGCTAGGCGCTGATGCGAATTTCCTCCTCATCACTGAGAAAAATGCTGCCACGTGGGAATTACCTTGCTACCCCTCCCTGCGCTCCCTTTTCGAAAAGAAGAAAAGGGAGGAGAACGGCATCGCGGAGGTGCAGAATGTGACACTCCACCCCTACCGTTATTCTTGCTTCCTGCTCCAGTTCAAAGATGGAAAGTTGGAGTTTGGGAATGTGCCGCCGCATCAGGTGGCGGGTGTGAATGCGTTGCTTGAGCCGCTGAGGAAGGATAGTGAAGAGAAGGGGACGGCGCCGTGGATGGCGAGACGCGAGAGTAGTACGAAGGTGGAGAGACCTGCTAGACCGACTGTGTTGCAGCAGAGGGCCCAGTTGAGGAGGGAGTGGGGGGAGAGGACGAGTGAGGTCGAGGTGAGGGGCAAGGGCGTCAAGTTGAGTTTTAGTCTCAGTGTTAGTTTGGGGGGTGGGTTGGGGAGGTTGCTTGGGTGAGACGTTTTTCCTTGCGGAGTTTGATTCATGGCGTATATTCGGGGCGTTGGACCGGATCCGCTCCCTTCCTTTTCTTGTAGTATATTTTTCTCATATTCCGGTTTCACAACTTGGAGATTTCAGATAACTAGTTTTATATATATAACTATACCCTTTTTTATGCATGACTTTTTTACGAGTCCTAAAGTAACCTTTTTGTATAAAGTCGATGCGAACATATGGGATTCTACTTCATTCTACGGATTTACAAAAAAAAGGGGGTGAGATGGCACTCACGTAAGCCTAGTCTGATATATACGTTCAAACTACTAAAAGGGTGAAGTTTTGAATTCAAGGGTATAAAGGGAAAAAGAATGGATACTCAAAAAGATCCAGAAGAACAACATTCTGAATTCGCTTCAAAAATGGGGGGGGGGGAAACAGACATGAGCAAACGCCAAAGAAACACCTGCCTCAGACGCCTATATCGCGGATAAACGACCACAAAAGAAATCATGAGCAATCTTTCCAGTAGACACAAAGTAAACGTTTCTCCATACATTGACACACACCGAACTTCCCGTCAACCCGGTTCACAAATCATCATCATCAAACATCTCCACCTCAAACTTGGCCCCGAGCGCCTCATTCGCCTCCTTTAGCATAGCCGACATTTGTAAACTCATCCTTCGCATGCGCTCATCCTCCTCCATCTCCTCCCTCCTCACCTTATCAATCAAGCGTTGGCTCTCCTGCGGCAAGGGACTTGCCACACTAGTATTCTTATCGAAAAATGAAGTTGGCGAGCCGTAGCTAAGACGGGAGTAGGAGCGCGAAGACGCAGGGGTACCGGGTGAGAATTTGGAAAGCGAAGGAGCGGGACTGTGTAGGGAGCGGCGGTCTGTTGTTGAGCGGCGGGAGACGGGGATTAAGGAGGGCCGCTTCTGAGAGGGGGTGGAGAGGTTTGCGCGGGAGACGGGGCGTGGGATCTGGGAGGAGGGCGAGCGGCCGTGGCCGGGGAGGCGTCGCTCGGATAGGCGCGGTGTGCCTGGTCGGGATTCCATTTCGCAGTCTGCGCCGACCATGACCCAGTTGTCTGTTGTGCGCAGGCGTTTTGCTAATCGCGGGCGCTCCGGGGTTATAGAGGGAAAGGGTTGGATGCTGTAGTCGTCGCGCGGGAACGTGCCTGGGGTTGGTTGCTGGACGGGTCCTGGGTGGTAGGGATCGTCCTGAAGACCAAGTTTCTCTGCCACATCCGCATTCGAGTCGATATTATATTTCTGCCCACTGCCTGCTTGGAAGCCGCGGAAAGGTACCGTACAAAACTCAAACAGCTTGCCGGCTACTCCGCCTACAAGGCTGATCAATGACCAAGCCTTGCTTCCGTTCGGTGTTGTGTGCATCTCTCCCGCCGCCGCCTGCGTAGAAAGGCCAACCTGGGGAGTCGGGGGTACCGACCAGGTGCCGCGTTGGCTTTGGAGGTTGAAGTAGTCGTCGTAGTCGCCGTCTCGCCGTCCGAATGTCTGCGGTCCATCCATCCCCCCAGCGAGTTCGTAGCGGTCGTTTGCGAGCGGAGGCGGACTCTTGTTGTTGACGAAGCGGTTGTTGCTCAGGGGATAGTCGCCCCAAGAGCCTGGCGCAGCGTTGTCGCCATATCGCGATCGCTTCCGGGTCTCGTGCGCATCCGAGTCAATCACCTGGCGACCAGTGGTTTCAGACGCAAGCGAGTACCGCCTCGTTGAGTCGAAGCAGCTATTCCGCGAGTCTCCACGTGTATGCGATGGCGAAAACGTATACGGTCCAGGCATGTCGTTGGGATAGCGCAACTGGGCGGCCATGCAGGGAGGTGGATCGGGGTTGCCTGTGGGACGTAGTTTCAGGGACGGCTAGCGGAGCGGACGAATGAGGTCAGCCTTGGTGCAAGGATGGCAGGTGCTGCTTCTCGAAAGCTTCGGTAGTCGGCAAGTCCCCAGGAATCGGAGAATTAGTTAGAGCTTCATAATGGGCGTGGCGTGTGTGGTGATGGAGATGCGAGTGGGGAACCGTGCAAGTCAATCGTTTGTTTATGGTAAGCCGTCGCTGGGGTAGCGAGTAGCGAGGAGCTTGGACAGCCATCGTCAAGGTGGTCGCGACATTGGCTGCATCGTGAGTCTGTTGAGCACCTTTTCGAGGGCGCATGAATAATGTGTATTCAACAAATGATGTGCAAGCGATAATGCCATCTAAGTACGTATGAAGTTACAACGCCTCCCGTGACCAGGGTATACCCTACCTAGACGCCATCTAATCAGCAGCTGGATCCTCCTCGCCTGTTATCTCATACAAAGCATCCTTGTCTTCTCTCTCCTCGTACATATGGTTTGTATCCTCTTCCTCATCATCACCCATCTCCTCTCCCTCAACAGGTGCCTCCTATGCCCTTGCTATCCATCCACTATGCACAAAATATTCAAACAACTGCGATGACTTGTTGGTGTCAATCTTGCAAATCTCCTTGGCCGTCTTCTTCTTGAGCGCACCGCCATTAAGGAGGGCTGCACGAAGAATCATTTCCTTGAGCGCGATATATGGTTTCGGCATGATTCGCAGGACGCTGCATAGTTCCACTTCCTCGGCGCTAAGCAACTGGAGATCTGCCTTGGACTCTTTGCCAAACTTCAGAGGCACTGTGTTAGGAAGTGGCTTAGGTATAAATTTAGTCTTTGTGAATTGAGGGGTCGTCACTCCATTGGTGCCGTTAACACCATTAGTATTGTTGGGCGCACGGTCTGGCGGCGGTGTGCTTAGTCCACTACTCTGTTTGACGTGCAGAGGAAGTTCTTGCGCAAGCAGTGCAGTGGCGGCTGATGGCTGCTCAAAGGGAGGCTGGGGCTTTGCCATCCTACTGGACGCGAGACGGTCGAACTGGCCAATGGGCGGTGGCCTGGTCTGCCGTTGCTGCTTTTCCTGCTCATACTTTTCGCCAGCCTTGAGACTGGTAATCTGCATGTTCCTCCACTCCTGTAGTTGTGAGATAGCCTGTCGTAGATTATGTTCGTACTCAAGGTCTTTGCAAAACTGCTCAAAGTCGGCGTGTAGCATCATTCTCGCAAAGGGCTTAGCTTTGTTCATAAGATCCTTCTCTTCCTTTGTGCGCTTCTTGTCTGCCAGTTGATTTTTGCGGTACTCGAGCAGCTGATGCTCGAATATAATCTTCTTCCTCTCCACACGGGCGTCCAGGCGGTGGTTGTAAATTTCCATGATGACCATCTTCAGCTCCATTTCGGGTTCAATCTCGCCGGTGCGGGGATTGATGCCGTCACCCGGCTCGAACTGCATGTGCTGGACCGCCTCTTCTGCCTCATTGAAATATTCTGTCTCAAACTCCAAACGACCTGGCATGTAGCCTTGGACCTCGTGGCAAGCGGGGACACTAGCCGTGGGTTTCTGCTTGGGAGCCTCGGGCTCGCGGCTGGCAGCCTCTTCCTTCTTCTTCTCGATTCTCCGCTTCTTCCTCGCCTGGAACTCGTGACGCGGTATGCGTGTGCTGAGCTCGGTGTCATCCTTGCTGCAGTGTTCCGGCAGGGGGAAGCTGGGGCTGTTCAGGTACGTGTCGATGTAGTGGTCTCGCACTTCGTCCTTTTCGCGGAAGCCGCCAATGTGATCGGCAATGTCTGCCCAGGAACCCAGGCCGTATGTCTCTGCCCCCTCTAGGAGAGCCAGCTCCTCGTCGGCGCCCCAGTCCTCGGTGAAAATAGGAATCGAATGCTGCTCGATAACCTTGAACTTGTGCTTGGCAGGCTGGTGGTCCTTTGTGGCTTTGCCTTCGGCGAAGCATGGCACGCAGAGGTCATACTCGTGGCATACCTCCTCGGCGCAGCGAATGCGGACCTGCAGGGAGGGTTAGGACGCGTGCAATGGCAGCATGGAGAGCAAGGCATAAACGGACCGTTGACGTGATGTCGGACGAGCAGACGTCGCAAACATACTTTGTGCCGCCCTCGGTACCGCGCGCACCTGTCTTCTTCTTGATGACGCCCATGGTACCCCGCTCGGCTAGGCGTGAGGAGGCAGGTGAACGAGTGTCGTCGTCGTCGTCGTCGTCGCCACACAGACTGCACTAGGCGACCAGACTGGACGGGTCAGGTTTGGGGTTGGGGTGGGTGCGGAGGTGAGACAGGACATGTGGCTGTGCGCAGGGCACTGCAGTGCAGACGCGCGTGTCAGTTCGCAGGCGGCGGACTAGCGGTAAAGCCGCCAGCTGGGCTGCAACACGGCGGGACGACAGGGCCCCAGGGCTGCACGGTTGCGCGTCTCCAGGTCTCGGGACGCCGATGCGATGCGATGCGATGTCGGACGGTGGTGGTGGTGGTGATGCAGAATGGCGGACGTGGGTGAGCTGGTATGTGGTGATGTGTGTGTGTGCGTAGTATGTATGTGTCTATGTACGCGCAATAGGAGGTTGCCCGCGGCGGAAGCTGCAGCCGAGGCGAGCAGACAGACAGCCCAAGTAGGGACGCAGACACACTGCACTGCACTGCACACTGCACGCTGCCCTGGGCATCTGTTACAACATGTCGCGTCTCCCGGCACCCGTTGTCGCCAGCAAAAAGAGGAGAGAATTGCGCCCGGCCCGCGTCTTTGCTCGTCGTAGGGGCGGGTCTAAACACTGGGAAATGACAGAGGGCACGAATGGGCGTGTCAGTGCGGGAAACACGACCTGGTCGCCGCCGGCCGAGATTAAGGCTAGCGACCCAATGACCCCTCAAACGTGAGACCCTATCTCGAGCTCTGGAGAAGCGTACTCAAAGCGCTGGGCGGCTCTCGGACACCAGACACGTTGCCACTGTCGATGCTCCCTGGAGCTTTCTTCTGTGCCTCTCTCTCCTTTCCGCTGCCTCTGCGCCAACAGCAAACCCACGCCCACTTCTGCCCTCATAAGCTGCACCGCCGCTCCTTGGGTGCGCACACCCCCTCTCTCTCGCCGCCTGCCCCCAAGTCTCCACCCTCTGACCATATTCGTCTGTCTTTCTGCACCTAACCACCGCTGAGCTGCCGCAACCATGTCTTGGAAGCTCACCAAGAGTGCGTCTCCCTCCCCCTCATCTGCGCTGCCGCTCCAATTCTAACCACCGTTGCAGAACTCAAGGAGACGCACCTGGCGCCCTTGGCCAACACATTCAGTCGCTCGTCGTCGACGTCCACAATAGTCAACGACCAGGCCACGCCCAAGGCCTCGAGCCATGCGAGCAGCCTCACAGACGCAAAGGACAATGGCATTGGTACAAACACACGCTCCCGCCCCTGCTTTCGCCTCTGCTGATCACAGACACAGCTGCGTCCGAAGCACAGTCGTCCGCGCCTGCTGGGCCCCTGCGCCCAGGTATCCTTATAGTCACCCTGCATGAGGGTCAGAAATTCTCACTGCCTCCGGGCGCTGAGCAGCAATTCAGCGGCCAGGGCCACCACCAGGGCTCCCTGTCCCAGGGTGGCGGTCTCTCTGTCGCTGGCTCAATGCGCCCTGGCTCGTCCTCTCGCAACGCCGCTGGCTCCTACGCCGGTCGCCCACAGTCTGCTGCTGGCAGCATCAACGCAGCACCCACCATCCACGGTCGTTATTCTTCGAAACACCTTCCCTACGCCCTTGTCGACTTCGACAAGCAACAAGTCTTCATCAACGCCGTCTCAGGTACCCCCGAGAACCCTCTTTGGGCTGGCAGCAACACACAGTATAAGTTCGATGTGTCGCGCGCTACCGACGTCACCGTCTCGCTCTACATCCGCAACCCTTCAGCCGCACCCACTGCTGGTCGCAGTGAAGACATTTTTATCGGTACTCTCAAGGTCACGCCACGATTCGAAGAGCAGCAGCAAGATGGAAAGCCGGCAAAGGCAGAAGATGGATCTGGCCAGGCTGGCGCTGACTGGATACCCGTGCAGTTTGGTAGTGGTCAAATGAAGGTTGGCGTTAACTTCGTCGAGAACCGACAGGACCGTCTTTCAATCGACGACTTTGAGCTCCTCAAGGTTGTAGGCAAAGGCAGTTTTGGAAAGGTCATGCAGGTGCAGTATGTGCTTACTCCTCCGCCCCCATCTCTCGTATGCTCACAGAAAACAGGAAAAAGGACACGCACCGAATCTACGCCCTCAAGACTATCCGCAAAGCACACATTATTTCCCGCTCTGAAGTCGCGCATACCCTAGCTGAACGTTCAGTATTAGCCCAGATCAACAACCCCTTCATTGTGCCACTGAAGTTTTCGTTCCAGTCGCCAGAGAAGCTCTACCTAGTCCTAGCATTTGTCAATGGTGGCGAGCTTTTCCACCATCTGCAAAAGGAGCAACGTTTTGATATCAACCGAGCCCGATTTTATGCTGCTGAACTTCTCTGTGCTCTGGAATGTCTGCACGGTTTCAATGTCATCTACCGTGACTTGAAGCCAGAGAACATTTTGCTCGACTACACGGGACACATTGCTCTCTGCGACTTTGGTCTCTGCAAGCTTGACATGAAGGACGAGGACAGGACAAACAGTAAGTCGCTTAGGGCCCTTGCCGCATTCTGACACTGACCCTGCATAGCGTTCTGCGGAACCCCAGAATACCTTGCTCCTGAGCTTCTGACTGGTGCTGGCTATACCAAGGCCGTGGATTGGTGGACGCTCGGTGTGCTGCTATATGAGATGTTGACTGGTCTGCCACCATTCTACGATGAAAACACCAACGACATGTATCGCAAGATTCTTACCGAGCCTCTTCATTTCCCAGGCCCCGAAGTTGTCCCGCCAGCTGCGCGAGACTTGCTGACCCGCCTGCTAGACCGTAACGCGGAGAAGCGGTTAGGAGCCAAGGGCGCAGCGGAAATCAAGGCACACTACTTCTTCCATAGCATTGACTGGCGAAAGCTGCTCGAGAGGAAGTATGAGCCCAGCTTCAAGCCCAATGTGGTGCGTATACTCACAATACCCAAATATTGATGCATGCTAACAGATCGCAGGTTGACGCAAAGGACACTGCAAACTTCGACCGCGAGTTCACTTCCGAGGCGCCGACGGACTCTTATGTCGATGGACCGATGCTCTCCCAGACGATGCAACAGCAGTTTGCCGGTTGGTCATACAACCGCCCCGTTGCTGGTCTCGGCGATGCCGGTGGTTCAGTAAAGGACCCGTCTTTTGAGGGCGTGACTGAAAGATAAGGCACTTTTGGACTCAAAATAACTCGGCTTCGGAGCCGTTGAGTTGGTGCTTGGCTTGTCCCGGCGATGGAGCCGAGCGCAAGGAAAATCATCCACCGGCTTTGGATGGCTCCACAGACAGAATGCATATTGATTGGTGGCTTCTCAGCGCTCTTTGATGCTTTTTTTGGGTTCGGGAGCAACGGTATGGCGCTTGAGGCAGCATTTGTATGAGAAATGCCTACATTCAGGCTAAGCAAATCAAGACGATATCCCCATTGAACCACATGCCCCCAATAGTGCATAATAACTCACCCATGTGCATAGCCGTAGCGTCCATGAGACACACCTTACTCATCGGCTTGGTAAGGCTAGAGCCAACGGGAGAGCTGCTGCCCGGCTTCCTAATGCTGGTAAAAGTGGTGCCCCTCTCAACCAAGCTCTGACGCAAGCGGGGGTCTCGGCCGCGCGCGCCCTTGACATTTCTCCTACCTTTCAGTCAAAACACGAACAATCACCTCATCAACTCTACTTGCAAATCTTCACTCGTCTCTCCCTCTTGTAATTGACCCCTCCTAATACCCGACTGTTTACCGTGAAAAACTTTGATAGTTCGTATACACCAGTCCTGTATACGTCATTGCATACTCACCCCACCTTTCCAGCCCAGTAGCTCAACATGCCTGGCTTCGCACAAGCCTCAGACCTCAGCGCCTGGTCTGCGCTCCAGGACCACCACCAGAAGCTTGGAAAGGACATTGTCCTCAAGGAGTACTTCAAGAAGGACCCCCAGGTAAGACACAGACAATCCGATGCTTCCATTGTCTAATCCCATGTAGCGCTTCGAGAAATTCAGCCGTACCTTCAAGAACGATGCCGAGAACTCCGAGATTCTGTTCGACTTCTCCAAGAACTTCATCACAGAGGAGACCCTGAAGCTTCTCGTCGAGCTTGCAAAGGAGTCTGGCCTCGAGAAGCTCCGTGATGACATGTTCGCTGGTGAGAAGATCAACTTCACTGAGAACCGTGCTGTCTACCATGTTGCGCTCCGCAACGTCTCCAACCAGGAGATGAAGGTCGACGGCCAGAGCGTTGTTGAAGATGTCAACAGCGTTCTCGACCACATGAAGGAGTTCAGCGAGCAGGTCCGCAGCGGCGAGTGGAAGGGATACACTGGCAAGAAGATTGACACCATCATCAACATTGGTATTGGTGGATCTGACCTGTATGTTACTGCTGCGTTACAGAGCTTCAATTGGTGTCACTAACGCGGAACAGTGGCCCTGTCATGGTCTCAGAAGCCCTCAAGGCCTACGCCAAGCGCGACCTCAAGATTCACTTCGTCTCCAACATTGACGGCACACACATTGCAGAGGCCCTCAAGGACTCCAACCCCGAGACCACCCTCTTCCTCATTGCCTCCAAGACCTTCACCACTGCTGAGACCGTCACCAACGCCAACACTGCCAAGAGATGGTTCTTGGACAGCGCAAAGCAAGAGGACATTGCCAAGCACTTTGTCGCTCTCTCTACCAACGAGGCAGAGGTTACCAAGTTTGGTATCGACAAGAAGAACATGTTTGGCTTCTCTGACTGGGTCGGTGGACGTTACAGTGTCTGGAGTGCCATTGGTCTGAGTGTTGCCCTCTACATTGGCTTCGACAACTTCCACCAACTCCTTGCTGGTGCCCACGCCATGGACAAGCACTTCAAGGAGGCCCCTCTTGAGCAGAACATCCCCGTCATCGGTGGTCTGCTCAGTGTATGGTACTCTGACTTCTTCGGTGCCCAGACACATCTTGTCTCTCCGTAAGTTTGTGTGGCATTTATCAGGTGATATGTATTCTAACTATGGTCTAGATTCGACCAGTACATGCACAGGTTCCCCGCCTACCTCCAGCAACTTTCCATGGAGTCCAATGGAAAGGCCATCACCCGCAGCGGTGACTACGTCAAGTACACCACTGGCCCCATTCTGTTTGGTGAGCCCGCCACCAACGCACAGCATTCGTTCTACCAGCTTCTTCACCAGGGCACGAAGCTCATCCCCACCGATTTCATCCTGGCTGCCAAGAGCCACAACCCCGTTGACAACAACAAGCACCAGAAGATGCTTGCTTCCAACTTCTTCGCACAGGCCGAGGCCCTCATGGTCGGCAAGACACCAGATGAGGTCAAGGCTGAGGGAGCACCAGAGGAGCTTGTTGCCCACAAGACGTTCCTTGGTAACCGCCCAACTACTTCGATCCTGGCAGACAAGATCACACCAGCTACTCTGGGTGCCTTGATCGTCTACTACGAGCACCTTACCTTCACCGAGGGCGCCATCTGGAACATCAACAGCTTCGACCAGTGGGGTGTTGAGCTCGGCAAGTCGCTGGCTAAGAAGATCCAGGCTGAGCTTGATGACGACAAGGAGTCGACTGCTCACGATGCCAGCACCAGCGGGCTCATCAATGCGTTCAAGAAGAAGTCTGCCTTGTAAACGGCAGAATGCATGTAACGGTAGAGGCACAGCTGTAACGGCTGGAGGATTTCCTGAAAAAGGCCAACTAGTATGTAGTATGTAAGCGCCGGAAAGCATCCCTTGATAGCCACAGCATCATGATATACGAATGAATAAATATGAACATGAATATATTCTGCCTCTTTGGACCAGTGTTTGGCTTCTATTTTTCTGAATGGCTGTTTGATTTGTGCTTTTAGTCGGCTCTCTTTCCACCTCTGTAGCCATATCCTCCCAAGCCATATCCACTGCCCATGCCGGGAGCGCCATCCCTCGCGTTCGCAACAGGCAGCCCATACCCACTTCCTCCATTGCCAAAGCCTCTTCCTCCCCCATTCATCCTATCCGTCGCATACCTCTTCAGCCTCCTAGGCAACTCCACACCCCTAAAGTAAACCACACAAACCGCCGCACTCGCCACGGCACTCAAGAAACAATACACCAATGTACTTGTATAGATATGACCTCCGTACCCACTCCAACCCGGCGGCAGAGTCGTACTCGGATACCACCTCACCGCAAACACCAACGGCAAACTATCTCCAATTGTAATCTTCGTGTTTCGCGAGTGACTACTCACACTATACGCTGTCGCCGCGTCGATCGTGCCTGGGCTACTTTGTTTCGGTGCCGCATGCACCAGTAGGTTTAGATAGTTTCCTACGTGCAAGTGTGAGAGTTGCAATGTACCTGCTAGTGCGACGACGAGCGGGGTGTAAGACGAGGATTGAGAGCCGAGGGCGCCTTCTTGGGTTGAGGCGTCGGAGACGATGTATTGGGTTGCGAGGACGGAGGGGGGAAGGGGTTTCGAGGGGATGCGGCAGGAAAGGGGGGCGTCGTTGTGGATGTAGAATTCGAGGACTGCGAGTATGTTAGGAATGGCTGGGGGTTTTTTTTGTGTTTTTGTTTTTGGAAGGGAGGGAGAGACGTACGGTGGAAGAATTCGTCCGTTACAAAGTCTATGGTGCAGTTTACATCTTTTTCGACGCCGAAGAAGAGTTCGAGGGGGCGGCCGGTTTCGTTGCAGACGGGGAAGGGGATGTATTGGAGGTGGCCGGCTGCGTCTGTGATCTGTTTTTGCTTTGGTCAGTTTTTTCCGTTTTCTTCGGGGTATAATGGCCGCGGCGTGGGTATGGCTAGAGACGTACATGTTCACCTGTTTCTCTGAGGAGGAAAGTATCAGCGTATGTTCTGCCGTCCTTTGTTTGCGACAAAAGGTAACTTACATGGTGCGATTCAGACAGCTGACTGGAATTGGTTCGCCAGGATTGTACCCGCGTTGTTCTTCCAGAGTACCCAGCGGCTCCTGGCCGCTCAATGCCGTCGCGAGCGTGCTGAAGAAGGAGAAGAGGGCGACGGCTGGGAGCCAGGGTCTCTTGGTCAATTTGGGTGGCATTCTGCTTCTCTTTTTTTTCTGGTTCTTAACGATGCTATTGCGAAGATTGCGAAGATGTTTCGGTGTTTGGTGACAAGCTGGCTATTGGAGGTACATTGCGCTGCGCACGAGGGCAGCTACGGGGCGTGGTTCAAGATGCGCCGTGTCAACTTGAGGACATGGTTGGGTCCACGGTTGGATGGCCTGTGCGCGGCTGTCTTCCCGCGGCGGCTCAAGACCTCCGGGCCAACTCCGCAGTGGTTAGGGGATCCGATCATCCTGCTTAGTCTCTAATAATCGGTTTGGTACGGTTGGAATAATTACATTGCATGTATGATACAGTGCACCTGAAAGAGTGAAGAAAGGACACAAGACAGCGTGGAGAGTGAATCGGTGGTAAAAATGGTGTGCGTGGAATCTGATGTAAGACGATACCCGCATCACATGTCTTTGAGATATCGAGACCCCTATGCAGGCACATGCAAATGCTGTTATAATACAGTCTGTGAACTTCGTACCTAATCCATACATGGTGCATCTTCTGGCTCCTGCGTCGTATACGCTCGGACATCTACCATCCCTTCCTCGTCAGCTCAGTGACTCGTCCAGTGACGTCCCTGAAGCCTTGCTTGAACCTCGCCCTCCACCTCTCTGATGCCAGCCTCTTTCGTTTTAGACCTCCTCGTTCGTGAAACCTCTGTCTATTGAAGTCGGCCTTGACTTTGTTGCGCGCCACTAGACTGCCCAACATGCCAATTCCCCGCACAATATCTCGTCCGCGGCTCGCATCCAGCTCCACTGTGCGTCCGTATGTTGGGTTAAGGCGCGGGTAGGAGGAGAACGTTTCTTCTTGTTGTACGGCTAGGCTGGATGCATCAGAAGGCTTGTTGGACAAGTTAGGGTTCAACATCGAGTCGGGCAGCGCCATGGAGTCGAAGGCTAGACCCGGTGGGCGAGAAGGCCGCGAGCGGGTTGCGTTTGAGAATTCGGCGCCAAATATACGGTTGTTCCTTGATCCTGGTGCGGCGTTTTGTTGCATATATGGCAGTGGAGTCCGGTTGGTGGGCATGCCGCTGAAGAGAGAGTCGATTGTTCGCGTGGTTTCGTCTTGGGTGGGCTGTGATTGGGCTTGTGGTTGTGATTGCGCCTCTGTAGCCGCTCGATCAGAGATGTAGCGGATTATTGGCTTTTTTGGTTCTCCCCCAGATGCGTAGCTTTGGTCATTTCCGTCGTTCCTTGTCGATTCGGCTGGTCGAGTTGGGGTGTGGGAGAAGCCGCGGTGACATATCCATGGCCATGTCTGCTTGCCCATGTGCGCATGTGGCATGCGGGCCATGGAGCACGGACGGAGCATCAGCTCGCCGAGGCATTTCGAAGCCATTGTCGACGTTGTGGTGCGCGACAAGATTCAATTGCGGATTCGCGGGGGTCGAGTATGCAGATGATGCACGTCGCAAACGCAAGTCCCAAATTCTTCGGAGGTTCGGTGAGGTCCGAGCGCCTTTACAGCTCTAAATCTAATCCGCGACTTGCTCTCTCTCTCACACACACCAACCTCTCGCCGCAGTGTCGCTCTCAACTGGACACCTTTTGCGAGAATTATATTTCTGACTTATATACTGTGTTGGGCTCTGCGACTGCGTATTTGTTCAACATGTACGGTTATCCTGGTATGTTCGCACATTCCTCCATCGCGGAAACAACTAACATGGGCAGGTGCTCCGGGCTACAATGGACCTCCAGGCTATGCAGGAGCTCCGCCTGGCATGGCCCCTCCTGGAATGGGTGTGTAAAGTTGCCCAATCAATTCAAATTCACACTAACAAAGTGCAGGTCCTCCAGGCGCTGCAGCTCCCCCTGGTGTAGCACCTCCGCCAGGTGTCGCAAACGCTCAGATGCCCCCAGCAGCAAACGGATCCCGCGCCCTTCCATC
Source organism: Bipolaris bicolor (assembly GCA_026262445.1). Taxonomy (NCBI): domain Eukaryota; kingdom Fungi; phylum Ascomycota; class Dothideomycetes; order Pleosporales; family Pleosporaceae; genus Bipolaris; species Bipolaris bicolor. The sequence goes on along the minus strand of JAODYD010000004.1, from coordinate 970,567 downwards.
CGGCTGGCAGCCACCCGCAAGCATGCCAAACTTTAACTTCAACGCGCCCGTCATCCGCCTAGGAACACAAGGAGGTCGTCCTGGCGCGGCCGACAGCCCAGTAGGCGGCCGTAGAGATAATGCAGCACCACCCGCTCGTCGCGGGCTTGGTATGGACAGAGATGGCGATCGCCGAGATGGACCTCAGCCCGTCAATCCACCCACTCGCGAGGAAATCGCCAGGACCATTTTCGTTGGCAACATCCCGGATGGCGTTGGAGGTGATGAGGGCATGGAGCGCATTCTCGAGACGGCAGGAAAGTTGGTCCGGTGGACGAGAGCAACCGATGCCAACAACAAGCCCCAGACATTCGGTTTCGCAGAATTCGCCGACGCGCAGAGCTTGGAAACAGCGGCGGAGATCTTCAAAGATATCCGTGTACCTACAAAACGCCAAAAGCCTGGAGGCGCGCCAAAGAAAGAGGATGGCGAAGAGGAAGAGGTTGAGACTACCAAGTTGCACATCATGGTCGACGATGCTTCGATCAAATATGCCGAAGAATGGAGCAAGACTCGAAACGAGGATGAGGCTACGGTTCAATTCCGCCTTGATAGCGCAAAGGAGGCCCTTTCCTCGGTCCTCGCAAGCTTCTTCAACCCACCTAATGCGCCCAACATGGATTATGCAGGCGATACAGTCATGCAAGACGCGCCGACACAAGATGGCGAGGATGTCGAGGTTGCATTTGTTAACCTCGCTACTGGAGAGGACGAACTCGCAGACATTCCAGCTGAAATGCGCGAGGTGGTCGCCGCCGAGATAGCCGCCTTCCGCGACCGTTCCAACCAGCGCGACCGCGACCGTCTAAGGAGGGAAGAGGAGCTCGAGGCCGAAGAACGTCGCCGCAGTGGTCGGCGCGCAACGCCGCCATCCTCTGCTCCTAGTGGACCTGGGAATGCTAACGGTGTACCATTGGGTCCGAGGGCGGAACGAGGCGTTCAGGGTGCCCCCAGCGGACCCAAGGGGTCGCAATTCCCTCGCGATTATCAAGCTGGCGTCAACTTTGTGAATGGCGGTGCCGTGAACAACGGTGTCTACATTTCCCGGGATGATGACGATGATTCCGCTAGCGACTCTGAACTTGAGCGCCGTCGTCAAAAGAAGCGTAACGACGAAGCTGAAGAAGCGTACAAGAAGCAGCTTCATCGATGGCTCAACACAGAACGCCGTACTGTGGCCTCGCTTGACCGTACGAATGACTACTTCAAGAACATGGACGCTGAGCGTGAGAAGGCTCGTGTCGCGCAGGCTAAACAGCTCCGGGAGTTTGATGACGACCAAGAAGCAGCTTCCAGGCGTGATCTATATTACCGCGATCATAGCGATTGGATCCGTGAGCGTGAAAAGGTTCGTGGCCTTGAGGCTAAGGAAGACGCTATCGATCGAGACCAAGAGCGACGTGAAATGGCTGCCCAGAAACGACAGCAAGACCATGCTCGTGGTCAAGCCGATGCTTTCTTGGAAGAGCAAGGCGAGGAACTGATGCGCAGGGAGGAGCAACGCGAGCCAGCGCATTTCAAGATTTCTCTCGGTGCAGCTGCCAAGAAGCTCGAACAGACTGCTGCTCCTCGTCGCACCGCAGCCGACGTCGAAAACCTTCTCGAAGACGAAGATCTCACCGACCAGCCCGGTTCCAAGAAGCGAACGCTTATTCCCATCAACTTCGATGCTGCTGTTCGCGCCAATCTTACCCAAGAAGAGATTGAGGAAGCTCAGCGACAGCTTGCGCGTGACATTCCCAACGACAAGGAAGGCTTGTGGAACTGGGCAGTCTCTTGGGAGCATTTACCCGAGAAGAACATCAACAAGGATATCAAAGAATGGGCCGCCAATAAGGTTCTTGAAATTATGGGTGTTCAAGAAGAAATGCTCGTCGATGCTATTGTTGAACACTTGAAGAGCAGAGGTGCACCGCAGCCTTTAGTAGAGAATTTGGAAGTTGTAAGAGTTCCCGCTCCTTCAGTGTTTGTATATTATGTTACTAACAACCAGTCTAGGCCCTTGATGAGGAAGCAGAAGCTCTGGTCAAGAAGCTTTGGCGTATGGTCATCTACTACAGTGAGACTGAGAAGAGGGGGATTAAGTAGGCTTCTTGCCTATGCATCTAAAGTAGCATTGTCGTTGAAGGTCAGATATTGCACCATGCTCAACTGAACGCCAACAGTGGCTTGGGCATTCCCATGATTCGGGCGAGTGAGTATCTGGGCGATCCTGCCTTGGTTAGCTATTGACGCGTTGTAGGGTCCTCGGATCTTGCATCACGATACGAAGTGTAATTAATGGATATATGGAGAGAATGGAGTCTCAAGTCAGGTCTGTCCCGTCATTCTCGGTTGGTGCGTTATTAACAGACAGGCTCATTGCAATTCCTACACCAGTTGTAATTGGAGCCCATATACTGATGACCTCACTTCCGCTATGCTCAGGGTAGGACTGGGGTGCCTGGTGAGCCCGGAACTCTCAGGCTGACGGTGACATTCGGGGACCCCTGCCTCCCCTCATCGCTGTAAAACCAAGGTTCTGTGATGAAAGGTAAGTTGCGCGTAAGCTGTGATCCATGCAATTCTTCTATCTCTTGGAGACATGACGCTGTTGTTGCAGTATACAGCAGCGTCGTTCCAGCCTGGTAATGCGTTGTCAAACTCAAGCTTCTTGCCTAGACGCGAAGCATTTACGAGGCGTCTCCCTGTGGCTGTCGACCAGGGTTCCATCCACTCGCAAGAGTGCTGGAAATACTTAGATGCGAGGTAAATAAATTATCAGGATCCGCATCGGAGCGGTTGTAAAAGCCCCGGTTTTTGCCAGCCCCAGGTAGTGGCGTGGCTTAGTTCTTCCACGAATGACGAGGGGCAAGTGGGGTTGCGCTACGGCATTGTCACGATAGTTGAGGTGGATGGGTAGTCGCGTGGATAACTTGCTAGTCGAATAGAAGTCTAGGTCTGTTCTCCTCTCATATAGAAAGGGACACTTTTCTTCATCAGTCCTTTCACTTTTCCTCTCTTTTTCAATTTTGATCAGTTGTCGAAGGCAGTTTAGTTACTAAACAAACTTTGCGGGGTATCACGCTGCGTTCCGAAGACATTCCGAATCAGAATCACAGGACACATCACCACCATGGTTACGATTACAGGTGTTGAAACGAAGGACGTGCGGTTCCCGGTAAGTCATATGCACAATTCAGGTCTTATGTTAGGGATTGAGAGGCTCATGAAGATATAGACGTCCCTCGACAAGACTGGCTCCGATGCTATGAATGCCGCTGGAGACTACTCTTCAGCGTACTGCATCCTGCACACCGACTCAGAATTCAAAGGTCATGGCATGGTGAGTCAAACATCTTGTTTTCCCACGAGTTTTTCGAAAGAGTTGGATTTGTAGGACCATTAGCTCTGCGGATATTGTGCTTCTGCGCAGTCCCTGAGCGTTAAAGACACTATTTCTCACAACAGAACACCTGAACCAAGACATGTTTCTAACCAAACACCAAGACCTTCACAATCGGCCGTGGAAATGAGATTGTATGCACTGCCATTGCCCACCTAGCAGACCGCATCAAAGGCCACACTCTTGACTCCCTCGTCGCCAACTGGGGCAAGACCTGGCGCCATCTCGTCAACGACTCGCAGCTCCGCTGGATCGGCCCCGAAAAAGGCGTCATCCACCTCGCCCTCGGCGCCGTCGTAAACGCCATCTGGGATCTCTGGGCCAAATCCCTTGGCAAGCCCGTCTGGCGCATAGTCGCAGACATGACCCCACAGCAGATTGTCGACCTAATCGACTTCCGCTACATAACCGACGCCCTAACCCCAGCCGAAGCCCTCGAAATCCTCACAAAAGCCGAAGCAGGCAAGAAAGAACGCCTCCAAGAAGCCCTCGACAGCCGTGCTGTACCCGCCTACACTACCTCTGCAGGCTGGCTGGGTTACGGCGAGGACAAGATGCGGGGTCTGCTCCAGGACACGCTGTCCAAGGGGTACAAGCATTTCAAGCTCAAGGTGGGAAGTGATATCGCGCAGGATAAGCAGCGTCTGAGTATTGCGCGTGAGATTATCGGGTTTGACCGCGGAAACGTGCTCATGGTTGATGCGAATCAAGTCTGGAGTGTGCCCGAGGCGATTGAGTACATGAAGGAGTTGAAGGAGTTTAAGCCGTGGTTCATTGAGGAGCCGACGAGTCCTGATGATGGTACGTTTGTTCACCCCCTCCCATCTCCCTTTCTCCCTTCTCATTTTGCTATCTACTTTTCTGGGGAAAGGGAATGATGAACTAATTGAAATGTCAGTCCTCGGCCACAAAGCCATCCGCGAAGCCCTCAAACCCTACAACATCGGCGTCGCCACCGGTGAAATGTGCCAAAACCGCGTCATGTTCAAGCAGTTCCTCGCCTCTGGCGCAATCGACATTTGCCAAATCGACGCCTGCCGTCTCGGTGGCGTCAACGAGGTCATCGCCGTGCTCCTCATGGCTGCCAAGTTCAACATCCCCATTGTACCGCACTCTGGTGGTGTGGGTCTGCCAGAGTACACACAGCATCTTTCTACGATTGACTATGTGGTGGTGAGCGGCAAGAAGAGTGTCCTCGAGTATGTGGATCATTTGCATGAGCACTTTTTCCACCCAAGTAGGATTGAGAATGGGTACTATGTTACCCCCATGGATCCTGGGTACTCGGTTGAGATGAAGCCTGAGAGTATGGAGAAGTTTAGTTTCCCTGGTGGCAAGGATGGGTGGTGGCAGTCTGAGGAGGCGAGGCCGATTTTGGAGGGTGTGAAGATTTAGAGCTGTTGTATCGGGTTTTTCGAAAAGTAGAATTATGAATTATGATTTTTTTGCACTGCTTGTTTGGAGATGTGTGCAGTATCACTCTATGTGCAAGTGCTTTCAATGAGTCTTTTTTTTTCTTGGGAGGATTAAAATAATTCGTGTCAGAGAATGGAAAGCGGATATTATTCTTGTATGTTATGATTCCTTGTACGACAAAGCAAATGATGTAAGAAGCGCATGTAACTACTTTTGTCTTCAGTCATGGTCACATGCGTATCAATTTCATCTCTAGTCCCCATAATCTCACTCGTGGTTCACGTTCTTGAGTCTGCCCTAACTACCCATTCCAATCCCCAATTGGGCTTGTTTTTCATGTTATTCCGGGGGTTCGAAGGAGATAGCAGCCCATAGACATGGGTTTCTCTTGATCTGTTCAGAATCAATCCCTTATTAATCACCATATTACAAATATGTAGTATTTGGTGGCGAAATGAACTGAGACTTTATTGATAGCGTTGCGCTGAATTCGGGCCATCACTTTCATTTTCCTTGTGCTTTGCTCATCCATGTGGTGGTTACTCTTTGTAAAAATCTATCGTTTACGCTGCATGGTCCAGAAAAGACGATGATTATCCAATATCCGTATGTGCCATCGCCAGGAAAATTCCACCTTTCCTTGTACGGATCTGGAAGGACACATGGACAACATGATACCAATTCAAAGCCCGATATCTATCTCTCCCTCTGTGAGAACATCTTGTAGGCCGTCTACTTCTTATTCTAATGTATATCTCAACATATATGCTCCAACAAAGTCAAACAGATCCGACGAGCCTTGGTTGTCAGATTTTGATACCTCAAAGTATGCCAACGCATGTATGCTTGCTGCCAACTTGTGACCCTATGCATACAGTCAGTTTCCATCTCATAAACCAGATATCCAACTTACCCAGGAAGAAGCAAAAGGCGGTATGTGTTGGGATTTCAAATGTTTGCGCTCTGATATGCCTGGGCGGAGGTCGTTGTTGCATCCGACAAGTATTCGTGGCACATCAGGGAAATAATCTCGAGCTTTTGCGTTACACTTTGATGGTTAGTTCTGATTACGTGATGGTAACAAGTACAGTTATACATACTGTGCACGCTGTGTCAACGAAATCATTAGGCTTATTGATGTCGACACAGATCAACAGCACATGGGTGTTCCCATAGAAATCACTACGCAATATCTCTTGCCTTTCCGCCGTACTGAAATTCCCTGCCGTACCTATATCCCACACATCAAGACCAATCCCACGGCCTTTGATATTGACAACTGTCTTTCCGGTGTTTGGTATTGCAGATGTTACTGACCCTGGGGTTGAGTGTTGGCTTGACGTCCATGCGCGGGCAAGGCATGCTTTGCCGCACTCCGTATCTCCAAGCAATAACATCTTTCTCCATATTGGATTAGATAGTGTAGATGGTGCTGGTGAAATGGGCAGGTCAGACATCCAACTTGCTCGGTCCCGGTTCTGCTGTTCTTGATTCTGCTGCGGCAAATCGACAGCACCATATATCCCTTCTAAACAGCTATGTTCATGACGCCATGCAGCATCGCGTGTCATTTTTGAGAAGGAAAGATAGCAAATAGGACAACGCGTGCGATCCGGATATGCTGGAGGATTGTTACCTCCGGGTGTTGTACTGGCAGGTCGGTATGCGTCCCACTCATCAAAAGATGGTGACATAGAATAGGTCGATCCATCGTATGGTGTTGCATGTGAGGGTATTTTTGAAGCCCAACTTTGTATACTAGGGGTACCGTAGGTATCTCTATCCTCGTAATCCGAGACAACGGTTGGGGCGTAACTCGCCCTCGGGATGTTCGGAAAGGCCTGGGAAAACTTTGACCCAGCACGTCGGTCCGCTTTGTCACCTTTCAACGCGGCGTAGGATTTTGCTAGTAGTCTTCCTATGAACCCTGCGCCAGTGTATTGTTTATCTCTCATGCTTGAATCCGACGCATCATACCGTATCGGTGAATTTTCCCCAGATGTTGATTCATCACGCCAACTCCTTGCAGAGTAGCCCGGATTATCTGGATATGAAGGCGTGTGAAATCCCAGGTCAGTGGTAAATATACTATCTGAAGGCGATGGAGGTTCCGATGGAGGTACCAAGGGACCCTCCCACGGTGTAGGCAGCTTCCTTCTTTCAAGATCTTCAGTTGTGTCGATTGTAAGAATCTGACTTCTTGACAAACTTGAGCTCTCTTGATCCAGCTTCCTACTTCTATCATCTTTTGCTTCCATAGGCGTTGTTTCTGTGGAATGAGACCTCGAATGTGCGAGGGATGCTTCGACATGTTTCTTGGGATGAAGTAGTCGGTCATCTTCACCTCCAAACGCTACGATGTCAGTTTCCGCGTGTGGAAGATTCCCTTCTACAGACTTATGTGGGTGTAGCACTATTTTATTCATCTGTTTTGTCGCCTCAATAGCAATATTTGGCTCAACTTGTATGTCTAAGGTGGATGGAAGTTGTGGCTGGATGATAGCTGGATCCAATTCGGCGGACTGGGACTTTGGGGTCGAACGCTGCACAGCCCCTGCTTGGCCTGAAAGTAAAGCTGCATAGGCCTCTTCCTCATCTTCTTTGCCTTCCAGTTGGCATATCTTTATCAAGAATTCTAAACAGCGTTCGTAATCCTTGCGCCCTTGGTCACCTAGTTTCTTGAATCCTCGCAGGGACCGACGAGCTTGAAGGTGAGCGTCAACATAGTCTTGGTTCTTCATCAAAATCTCGGCGAGCTTCATAGTGTCCTTCAAGTAGATTGCGTCTTTTTTACCCACTTGGTGCTCGATGATCTGTAATTTCCCTCCCATTGTTGCTTTTGCTTCGGTCCATAAGCCCAGTACGCAATAGCAATCGGTAATATGCTCCAACAGTTCGACCTTTGATACGCCGCAAACTGTCAAGCTTTGTGCTGTTGTGAGCGATGCATAACTCATGTTTGAAGACAACCTCGTTAAGCAGTTCTGGAAACGACGCACCGCACCCGTCAAATCACCCTGCCTTTGACGTCTATTGCCTTCTTTGAACAAGGATCTAATCATATCGTTTTCTATATCTGAGTCAGTATCTGAGTGGTGCTCAGTCAATGCATCGCCAGTGCTAGCCTCGGGAGGGGCGGATATGGGAGCTTCCACATCCTCGTATTCATATACGGTACTTGAGGCGAACCAGCGCAGCATAGGTTCGTTGGCATCTTTCACAAATATGTCGCCAAAATCAGAGCCACATCTGCCAGGAATTTTTTCGTTTGAATCTCCGTTAAGATTTGTTGATGCAGTTGACGCAACTTCGGCGGCTGATCGAACGCACTCCCGTAGATTGGTCATGTATTGGAGTTTGTAGTCGTCTGGGTCATTCGGATCTACAACTACGAATTGCAGTTTCTCGATTTTTTCATTAAGAAGGGCGCCAAATGAGCGAAACTCATCGTAGAGTTTGTCCAGTTTTGGAACAATCTTATCTGGTATCTTTTCAGTCGATTTCTGGAAGGTTACCTGATTCCACCTAGAGATTGATTAGTGAAAAGAAAAACACATATGGACGAGCAGGACTTTGGTGGACGCTCATGTGGAAACCACGATAGTGGTCAGAATAACGTCAAAGGCTATGCTGACTTACAGGATGATTGTGCTAAGCGAAAGCTGAAGTGCAGTGCGGGAAGATTGGATCTGCTCCCGATATTGCGCAATTTGACCAGAAGCGCTCTTCAGTCGGATAAGCTTCCGTTGAGTATCAAGCAGTGATGTCTTCTTGTTGACACCGTCCAGGAGGTCGTGTAACTTCTGCAAGGTGTCGGTGCCGTCATTCAACGAGCGCGCGAGGTTTTTCCAGTGGCTGCCTGTATGCCCGGTCGATTGCAAGTTTGATTTGATGTCGTTCTGGTCAATAGTCTCCTTCATAGACTCGAGTACTCGCTTGAACCCTTCGACATCGCCGAGAAGGCCAGCGAGCGTCGTATCCACGGCGCTCGCCTCATTGCAGAATTGGCTGATTAGTACAGTCACTTGGACGGAGACGTGTATGAGCGTGATTATGCTGGCGGTGATGGATAAAGGATCCGACATTCTCAGTCATTGTCTATCGCAACCGAAAACGACAGTAACGGTGGGGGAAAGAGTGTTTTTGGAATGAGAAGGCTCCAGCGGGGCTGTGTCAGCTGGTGGCGCTTGAATTCAGCTTCGCAACCCAAAGCAGATCTAGCCGCCGATGAGGCTGTGATTGCCCTCATGATTGGTTTCTCAGTCGCATCTGGAGTTTACGGGGCTTTTTGAAAGTGAATTCTTGAGCGCCAGTCATGAGGGAGTAGATTAATAGCTACTAGAGCATGAGTGGTGTTGAGGCAGAGCCCGAAATCTGACTATGTACTCAAGTTAGAATCACGTGACCGTCGGTTCCGAGCGTAGTAGTGGAACCTCACATGATGCATTAGACTACATATTCAAGAACCTCAATTTGTATACTATACTCCTGCTTCTAAACCGGCTAAAACTTTTCTCGGGTCAATCAGTACGTTGTTCATGATAAAGGTAATTATGACACGCTACCAGTATTGGACGCTCTGAAGCTGCAGAGAAACCAAGAAACCAAACAAGAAAGACAAGTAACGATAAACGGAATAAATGGCCAAGATACAACCCAATAAGTACCATTACTACTTCATGCTGTCAATCTCTTAGAATAAAACATCGACAGCACACCGCGAGCAAGCTTTATACCCACCTCCCAATCTTATCACCTTGAATCGCTCCTTGACCACTACCACATTCAACTCTCCACATTCCCAAGCAAACCCGCTCAATTCAATCACACACACACACACACTCTTACCTCCCATACCCACTTTACACCTACAAAACACATCAAGAACACCCAGTTTCATACCTCTCCCTCCTGCTAACCCAGAACAGTCCTTCCCACCCGACACCTATCAACTCCTCCCTTCCCCCCTCCCCTGGTCCCAGTCACCCGCGTGGCCAAACCTCCCCAGCCCCGCGTATAAACCCGCATTACCGCGCACGTGGAAACCAACGCACGCAATCAACGACAGTAACCAACAACAAAAAAAGTGGGAAACCGCCCAGCCTTGCCCGTCTGAAACGAACACCTCAAACACGGGCTTTTTGCGTTCGTTCCTCTCTGAGGCACAAAACAAGCGGCATACCGTCAGCTCACCCGCTCTCGTTCGGCATAAACATCTGGATTAGGAAGCTTGCTTAGCATCATGTCAAGCGGCAGTGTTCAGAACTGTTCCAGGAACCGCGTTTTGGGCGTTCGCGTTCGTCCTGCAAGTGCGGGCTTGTCTTGTGACGGGCTGGCTTGTAGACACTTTAGTTGAAACTTGGGGCCTGGGTGCATGCGAGCTGTCAGGCGCGCGTCAGATGTGTCTTATTGGGCACCACGGGGTGTCAAACGCTGGTAAGGGGCGAGTTTTGTGAGCCCTTTTTTGAGTGGCTGTGCTCAAAGGGCATGCGAGAGATGGTGGCATGTGGGAAGGGGGGGCGTTGATGTTGTGTGTAGTGGAAAAGTGGGGAAATTGGGAATTGTGGGGACGGACGAGGAACGGGGGGTTTTTGGTGAGGTGAGGGATTCTTTTTTGTAATCATGGGCGATTTTTCTAGAAGGGTAGTAAGACGGGTGGTATATAGTAGGGGTTATGGTTTTTTTGCTTTTTGTGTTTGCTTAACTATAGGAAGATGATATGGTTACGCGTCTATGTCAGCTAGTTTTGATTTCCTTTTTGGCTACGTAAAGTGTAATTGCGTCCTCCGTGCTTCGTAGTCCAAACCGAGGCAGCGAGGCATTTCACGGACTACGCGCGGCGGGAGAGAAGATGCGACATGTCGCGACGAAAAGAGTAGTAGAAGACCGGATAGCACGGGCGAATCGATAAAATCTGAATCCTTACAGTGTTCAAGTAGCGACTCCTAATCCTCTCTCTTCCTTATCATCGCGCTTGGGAGACAAAAAGGCAAGAGCCAAGAACCTGGTTATTGGATTCAATGCCTTGCACTCTTCGGTATCTTGGATACTTTGATGATAACGTGCATTGTATTGTGAAAAATTGCGGTTCAAGGCACCCACGGCGGAGAGTCTTGTTTCGCCCAGCCGCTGTCTGTAACCCAGGGTGCATCAGAAGCTGCTGAAACATGGCAAAGAGGTCTGCGCATGACATGAATCGCCTCCGAACCATCCCCCCTTCAATTAGCAGTACGCATGCCAACACCTCCAGTTCTATCTACTATGGGTATGATATAAGGACGAGGGCGCGAATCGGTTGATTCTAGGAAAACTATTACTGGTGTGCGCATTACTCGCAAACTCCAAAATCATTCGTTCTCTGTACATCTACTCGAATCTTGTCCCTACAGTCGTTACTGTAAAATCAAAGAAAACACCCCTTTCTCCAAATATGCGCATCGAAATCCCAATCGTTTGCTTAGCAGCAACTAGTGTCATCGCTTCACCAATGTCTCCCCCTCTATCGCGGAGACAAGATGCTGGAGTTGGTGCAGGTGTTGCAAGCGTGGGAGCATGTCCCGTAAGTCGTCTACTACTATGATATAATGACTAGATAGATTACTAACAATTAACTGCAGATGAACTGCTGGAACGAGGCAGCAGTAGTAGCGGGCTGCGATCCCAACACAGACGATGACTGCTTATGTGGTCCCTTTTTCGGTGCTGTGACTTCATGCACAGCGGGCGCGTGTAGTATTGGTGAAAACCTAGGTACGTCCACATCTTTCGTGTCTGCAATGACCACATACTGATACTTCCGGACATAGCTGCACTGGACTTTTTGAACGGACCATGCGAATAGAGGCATGACGATGATGACGAAGAAAAATCATGAGACTTGCGCAAAGCGGCAGATACGAGGACGTGTACGAATACAAGATGAAGGCAGAGACCCGGGAAACGGATACAAGCAGAGCGTCAGCTGTACAACTATACTCACTGTAGCTGGAAAAAAGTATCGACAGGCTTGGCAGTGGTACCAATAAAACCCATGGTACTAGTTTCCCATCATAATTGTGCTTTTCGTTGCAACCATGAATGGAGCTATTTTCAATCAGATGCAACCCCACACAAATGCAGCGTGTGATGAACAACCGCATGGCAGTGGGCCATGGATGCTATGCGCGTGATATTGTATGCAAGACAAAATTACCCAATATGGTTATCCAACACTGCAAGAAGATGCTAATGCTTATCCTGTGTGGGGTTATGCGTACAGTGTCGGAATTCCAAATTACTGTGCAGTAGCGAGGACAACCTTTGGCTGTACATGTTAGTCTCCGGGGGGCGCCAAACTATCATGGACCAATACGTAGCCTCATGTCCCCACTTTATACAGAGTTTCTCATTTGTTTCTTGTCAGAAGACCAACCGTATTCTGTCGTAAATATACTTACTCTTCTTGACCATATGGCGGTATAGTGTACCATCTAGTAGGCATGCCGTGTTCCAGGAACTGATATCGCTTCACGCGGCTCAACACCCCTACGTTGATTGGATGGACTAGGCAATAGTGAAGACAACCAGAAAGCACATGCAAGTTTGTGTTGTGTGCGCCTTCCGTTGCAGACGCGAGTTACGAAAGCTTGCGTTGCTCACCTGACAGAGTGACTCAACAAAAAGGATTCAACAAATAGATCTGGCAAGTTCCGTCCGGCATCATGCTTCCGTAACTCAAACTTACACCTACACCAACATAGATATGTATGCGTAGTGGGTGTACATAGATGTTTCCCATTCGACTCGATGCGAATTGAGCTTCTCCCGGGTCTAGAGGTGGTGATGATGATCCCGGCGCAAACCTTCCCAGAACTAAAGGCAGATCGGCAGACTAGTTGTTCCCCGCTGCCTATGCCCGGGCGTCATAGGAAATATGTGCAGATCAATGAGGGGAGAGGACGGTGTGACTTGTGATGACAAGCATATTTGTGCGGACAGCAAGGAAGAGCGTGCTGTGGATATCATCAGCCTTTGGAAGGTATGCGTGGGGGATCAGTTGACGTAAGGTTGCGCGTCTCGTGGACGATCATTGTGCAAACTGTGAGAAAACTGCCCTGGTTCTCATCTGGGATTGACGTATTGTGCGTGGGTGTAAAGTGGGTGTTTTTTCGAGATTCTGAAGGGTCTGTGATGTGTGTTTGGCCCAAGGCTGTGCGATATTCGTCAGACGCTCCACTCTCTTTGCGGTCGAGTCGCCACTAAACGCTTGGCTTGTCTTTTGAAGTTTTTACTGTCGCGTGTTGGTTGTGCGAACAGATCTTCATGCCCGGAGGCCAGGGACATGACTCACTACGGTGAGTTTAGGCGGCGAAAGTCTCTTTGGTTGAATTGGTGGCAATATCTTTGTGCGAGAGCCCCTGAAAGCCACTGCCTCATCTCGATCAATGAGCCACAATCAACGGTGCGGGGCCCCAGAGAGCTTAACCGTGGATCAGCCGGCATCATCGGCCATGTCGGTGTTTGACGCATAACCTACTCTTTTTGATCAGACAGTCCACCATTACATCACCGGGGACTGATCGAGACCCTGAAGGTTCTAGACAAGAGACACACCATGTCAATGTCACGATAGATGACGATTATAGACTGGGGCGGGTGAAGAGATGGTGGTGGCACTCTGGTAGAAGTGATGGTTCCGCCTGACCGAGCCGATTGTTGTTGGTGCAAGGACCCGACTTTTTTGGCGGCTACGGTGTTCCGACATTGGGCGGCTGTCGCACATGGATGCGGACAGCCAGAAGCACCCCGCAAACGTACATGGCATGAAACTGTATCGCAGACTTGGAGGGTAATGCCCATGTTGTCTGAAACGGGACATGGAAAACGCCGGCATAATCGAAATTTCGGGGCTGGGGATGTGACGTCGGAGGGGGGACAGTGCTTCCATGAAAGCTTCGACGAAGGCGTACCTTGCATAGGCCGAAGGAGTTGGGGCTAATAAGACGCCACCAACGCAGCATTCAGCGGAGCCCCATTGTTGTCAGCGATGGGGTTTCCGAGATTCTCCGATGCCACGTTCCATGATCAGGAGTTGGTCCCCTACTACGGTGTTGGCGTGCGAATTTTTCTGTCGGCTCGGCATAGGCGTATGCTCGGAGGAAGTAACCCCAAAGCGGGGCGAGCTATTGAGGGACTAGCTGGACTCAAAAAATTTCTCGAACATCAGATAAGAATAGCGGAGCCAGGGTGACTATGCAGGATTAATGTGGTGTATCAGTGCTCAGGTCGCGGTGGAATAAAGTGCAAGCAATGGTGCATATGAAGCAAAGACGCCGCGTGATTGCGATTCACATAAAGGGCTTTCGTACCGAGGCCGTGAACGTCATCCAGCTCGGGACAGCCGGTCCGTCGCAGGGCAAAAGTCCCCACGATCTGCTCAGAAGCCAAGCACAGGGGCGGCGCCGACGACTGGGGTGCGCAAGGGCTCGAGCTGAAGATAGCCAGCAGTGGGTTATGCGGAAATGGCTTGCTCGTCCGACGTGGGCCTATACGACATGGGCAGCCCCCTTTGCCTTTGCACAGGGCGAGCCTCGGACGACGCTGACTGATGAAGAAGAGGCAGCATGTGCATGCGTCTGTGTCGACGGACCCGGGAGCATTATCGGGTGATTTGATGGTCGGCAGAGATCGCCCTACATTGGTCTACCGACTCGACCTTCACCTGAGTGTCCGGGACGATGCACAGAAGGCGGGCCGTAGTGGAGGGTAGAACAAAGTCGGCTTGGTGGCACGGTGCTCGAGCCCTTGGTGCGTGTGCGTGCAGCCAGCTGCGAGTGATGTCGCGATGCTGCGCGACGTGTAGTGTAGGAACGGGCAGGTTGCCAACGACATGGTGGCTCGATAGTATTCTTTGCCCTCGCCGTGACCCCAGGTCTGGATCCCCCACAGTGATGAAGTCAAAACGGAGCAGCGCCAGTCCCCGCCGGCTGCGGTGCAACTCGACTGACAGCCAGTGGGTAAATTGTGTGCGTGTTGGGAAGTATTATTGGCCATGTCATGCGGCCAATGAGGGTGGTCATGCGCGAAACCACTCGAGAGTTGCACGCATCCCACGAGTCTCAATAGTGCAACACCGAAGTCTGCCGAGATGACAATGCGAGGTCACTGGCAGTGGGAGCCAGTGACAGGGCCTCGTTGGGCAGTGGAGTGGGCGGAGATGCGGGTGCTGGTGTTTTTTTTGGCTGCTTAGACGCTCACTGCGTTGGGGGTGACTGTGGGCTCTCTTGTCCCACGTCCAGAGGGAGGGGGAGAGGGCAAGAATAGGGCAGCAGAGAACGAGGCACTCGACGAGCGTGGTCTGTCTGCACTGCACTGCACTGCACGATACGATACGATCTGATGGGACCATGGCATGGAAACACAACCAGACAAAACACCCCAGGTGATGGTGGTGACGTCTCCAGTCTCCAGAAACATCCCCATACAAAGGCCGCCCTTATCTCTGCCCCAGCCTGCGAGTGCATAGCCACACATCCCCACGACTACCGCCTGCCTACTGCCTACTGCCTACTGTACGCATGTAGAAGACTCACCACCACCACTACCACGACCACGACGCAACCCCACCAGCAACGTTGCATCATTTGACTTGACGGCCTCACTGTTGACCCGTATACCCGCGCAGCCACTGTACACCTGCTTGGGGACCCCGGCCGTCGACTGGTACTCGCTGCACACTCCAACCACAGCCTCACCTTGAAGCGACTGGCGACCGCAGTGCGTTCGCCGACACTCACCGCTGCAAAATTTCGCATGCAGAATTCTCACGACTGCAAATTACGTCGCCGGACTCAACCAAAAAATCCACGCTCCACATCCCCAGCTGCTGAACCACCAGGCCAAGGCAGGTGCCGCTAGCCACGGTGCCATTGCATCGCTCGCAATCTCACCCGTCCTCTCCCACAACCCCCAAGGGATCGCCCAAAGTGACTGCGACACCGAAAAGGCCGCCGCTCCAGCTACACCCTGCACCCGCTGCACGCTGCCCTCCGCAAGTCATCACGCAAGTGTGCGTGAGGACCCGCATTTCCTGATACGTCTCCACGACTCGAGCGCCCCCCTCCCCCCCGAAAAATAGCCAAGGCGCACTGGCGCACCGCGTTTCTTTCTGCGCGAGCTCCGGCATATCCTCGCCCGCGTAAGCACAGACAGCCCTGACGGCCATCAGTCGACCCCCACACGCCGCCCGCCTAGTTTGATCCATACATATATCCGAGCCCCCCATCCGTCCCCCTTCCCCCCAAACTTTCCCCTCCGGTCACATGCAATCCAACTCTGCCTCGACAGGTTTCGCCAACCTGCTCAACCCCGATACAGCTTCCCAGAACCAACAGCAACAACAACAACAACAACAACCCACTTCTACACCAACCGCCTCCATGGCCGCTGCCACCGTCAGCCTCATGGCGCCTCTTCTCCAGAACGCCCCGCAACAGACAGAGGAGCCTCGACAGGATCTTCCCAGGCCTTACAAGTGCCCTCTCTGCGACAAGGCCTTCCACCGTCTGGAGCACCAGACTCGCCACATCCGAACCCACACTGGAGAGAAGCCACACGCCTGCACTTTCCCTGGCTGCACAAAGAGATTTTCTCGCTCTGACGAACTGACCCGGTATGTCTCCCTTCAAGCGCCTTTTTTTTTACCTGCACACCCACTAACCCCGCCACACAGACACTCGAGGATACACAACAACCCAAACTCGCGGCGAGGCAAGGGCCAGCAACATGCTGCTGCCCACCAAGCTGCCGTTGCCGCTGTACAGGCGGGTCTCATGGAGCCTGGATCTAACCTTGCACACATGATGCCTCCCCCATCAAAGCCCATTTCTCGCAGCGCCCCGGGTTCTCAACTAGGCTCACCCAACGTCTCGCCACCTCACTCCTTCTCCAACTACTCTCCTGGTATGAGCAACGACCTGGCTGCCTACCACCAGGGCGGCCTGAGCAACAGCAGCAGCCCTAGCGGTCTTGCCCGCCCCATGGATCTCCTTGCCGATGCTGCGTCAAGACTGGAGCAACGTCCTGGACACATTTCCCACTCGAGTAGACATCACCTTACGAGCGGGTACCACCCATACGCCAATCGACTACCAGGCCTCTCTCAATACGCCTACTCGTCGCAGCCCATGTCAAGATCGCACTCACACGAGGACGACGACCCGTACTCGCACAGGATGACGAAGAAGTCGAGGCCAGGCTCGCCGTCGTCAACTGCCCCGCCATCGCCAACATTCTCACACGATTCCTGCAGCCCGACACCAGACCACACGCCTCTCGCAACCCCTGCACACTCGCCAAGATTACGGCCCCACGGCTTCAGTGATCTCCAGCTTCCACATCTACGTCATCTCAGCCTCAACCAAAACTTTGTGCCAGCGCTTGCGCCCATGGAGCCGTCGACGGAGCGTGAGCAACCGTACGTGCCGAGCCAGTCGTCGGGACTTCGTATTGGGGACATTATTTCCAAGCCAGAGGGCGCGCAGCGCAAATTGCCAGTTCCGCAAGTACCCAAGGTTGCGGTGCAAGATCTGCTCAATGGCCCGAGCAACAGCGGCTTCTCTTCCGGTAATAACTCCGCAACGGCATCATTAGCCGGCGAAGACCTCTCGAATCGCAACTAAACCCACTCTCGACTCCAACTAGCATGGCATCGGCGTTTTTGGTCAGCATTCTCTGCTTTACTTTTTTCACCTCTTGCATTTCGTCATTTTTTTTCACGGTCAGCAAGCGATGAGATTAGACAAGGGGGCACACACACACACACAAAGACCTTTTTTTGTAGGGTGGAGCCTGTGGCATATTACGATTTCCCTAACACCACGGGCAAATAGACGTTTCTTTTGTAGCTATCTACTTGTACTTGTTCTACTTGTTTTCTTCTTCCTTCTTCTTCACCTTCTTCACTTATTTCCCAGTTGTTTTTGCCGGATTCAATACCCCGCGAAACCGCGCCAGGCGGTTCGCAATCTTGTATACGCCCCCGGGTCTGCCTCACTTTTGGAAGCTAGCTCGTGGGCAGGTTTGGAGGGGGTGGGGGGCTGGAGGGGTGTGCATGTTGGCAGTGCGGGGAGAGGGAGAGATGAGTAGAGGGTAGTTGCTCAGCTTAGCGCCTAATTGAAACCTGAAAGCAAAGTCGTGTGTTAGTGCAGAAGTGGACAGTTGATTTCAATTTGCGATTACGAGATATTATGTTACGGACGACGAAGATTTGCATGTGGGTGACGTGATAGAGGAGCCCGGTGATGCAAGCAGGGAGAATCATTCGTGGGGTAGGGGGCCGGGTTTGGGTGTGTATGCGAGAGCCCGGGGTTCGGGGGGGACTGGAGTGGTGGTAGGCTATCTGGCAGGTCTCGGCAACGTCAAGTCGCGAAACAAGGAGGGCGGGTAGTCCATGTTCCCCGCAGATAAGTTTTGTTTGATCATTCGGAAGGGCGAGTGATGGCGGAGGGATGGGGGTTGGATGGGAGAGTGGGAGTGGGTGAGTGGGCTGGATGGTGCAAGCGTCACGCCAGCCCGCCGCCATGGTGCCAGCCTGGTTGCACCCGCACCGTGTTTTTTTTTCTTGTCGTCTGCATCTGCTCTGTCTCTCGTCGCGCCGAACCTGATCTTCCCCCTGCGGGGTGGGTGTGAGACACACTGGGCACCCCCAACGAGCAAGATGCGGTGAGGAGGGGGACCAACCAAGGGCGAGACGAGGGCTGTGTTTCAGTCAATGGCATGCTTGTGTGACCACGCCCGTCGCCAGCTAACAGTCGCTATTCTTGCACTTGCTTCCCCTTTCACATGCAGCGCGATAAGCCTCGTCCGCGTCTGATAATTCCGGTACAGGCTGCGGCACCAGCGCTAGCGGGGCTTATGGCACAAAGGGACCTGGATTTTGCGGAGAGTGAGGAATGTGGAGTACGTGGCACAAGCACACATCGTGGCGCTGCCCATGCGCCAGAGCCTGGGGGCTGCCTGTAAGCATGCCTGTAAGCCTGCCTGCCTGTGTGTGGTGTGCTATGTGGCATGTCTGAGTACGTACTTAGTACGTGGGCGGGCGTGGGTGCGTGGCTGTAGTTGCCCAAAGCGGAACACGCGTCCTCACTGCCTAAACGGGACACGATGCAGCCAGACTGCCTGCCAACCAAGTCAGCCAGCCTGGGGGGTGGGCGGGCAGGTCGAGCGCGCAACACCAAGACTCCTCCAGACCCCATACTCACCACATCCATCCCTACTTCTCACTACTTGCTTAACTCTCATGCATGCTTTCGCCTACCTGCTAGGCACGTTGGCTGCTTTTCCGGCCCCATCCTTGTGGGGATCTATCGAATCGTCACTGCCCTTATCTCGACCTGTCCCCGGCGGCTTCACCCTTGCCAGTCGGGAACCAACGGATGCCTTCGCTCCACGCTGCTATTCGACAATGTTCATATCTGGCCAGCCCCAAGGGCCTGCCTCTCGCCAGAGCACAGTCTCAGATCCATAGGCGCGAACCCCTCCAATGACCCATCTGTGGTTGACCCAAAGAAAATTTCTCCCGCCGGTTGATTGTGAGGATCATCTCTGCAGTGGTCCAGCTGGGCATGCACCCCGGACTGGAGCCCCATGGCATACGCCACGCTACTCCACAACGCGTAATCCGAGCTATGACGATCTCACCTGCCTGACCGTACGAGCCGGCAGGTCTGGCGGCTTCTGCCTCCGCCGCCTCACCACGCCAGATTGCGGCGTCTGAACACGGTCGGCCCGGCAGGCGCGAAGCGAAGCGAAGGCGCACAGCACACACACACACATGTGCGTATGTACGTACCTCGCCATGTACACATCCAACATGTACCTACTGGGCACATCTGTGCCCGCCGACACCGTTGCTCGTTGAAACCAGTACCAGAACAGCTACCGAGCAGTAATACCGAACAGGGTCTGGCCTTGACATGACAGTACCGAAATCAATTACCTGGACTGCTTACCGGGTCAAGCGCACACAGCGCGAATCAAAGGTACACCTACGTAACGTATTCACATGCGCCATGTACCTCCGGCTGTCGACCAAGGCACTTGCCAACCAAAATTGTCATTGCAAACCTCCGCTGTGGACTGGGCAGGGCCGGCCAAACGCCAATCTGCTCACCAAGCTGGGCATCGTGGCCTCCCTACCAATCATAAACCGGCCGGATCCCGCCCCTCCCTCACTAGCTTCATCAAAAGCAACTGTCACGCACGACAAAGGAGAGCTTGCAAATACTTACACTTTGGGGTATCCACAGTAGTGTCTCAGCTGACGGAACTGCGCTCCATCTCAGCCGCTTACCATAGAGTGCCTCTGCATCCAGCCCCAGATAACAACCGCCCACGGGACAAGAACGAGTGCCACCAAGCCTTTCCGCCCCTTGCAGACCAACTCGGTGTTAGTACTGGACCAGTCCAGCACAAGGCGTCTAGCGAGCTTCTAGGGCCGGCCATCCAGGCCGCAAATCCATCCTTTGTACCAAAACTGAGTGCGGGATCTCCACAATGTCCAACAGCGGACCTGCCTGACGAGGAAATGCTGGCGGTTAAGGCTGCCGCTGGCGAGTCACGCACCTGGCCGGAGATATGGCGCTCGCCACCCCATTTGCTCCAGCCGAGGAAATTTTGCCGCAAGTAATTGCACCACTCACAGCCGTCAGAAGCACGTCGTGGATTGTGGAGAGACCCTGACTCCACACTCAGATTGCCGCATAGACTTCTCAAAAAAGTTAGCTTACCGCATACCGGGGAGTCCCATAGTATCTATTTGGTCGGAGCCAGGTGAAAAGAGGAAGTGTCTCCGATCCGATGCGGCTCTCGGAACCAAAGACCAGACTATTGCTTTGGTCCTCCCTTCCTCAAAGCTCACGCAGGGAAATTTATTCTGACCCGAATGCGCCGATGCAGACCCGTCTCCAGAATATCGACCATCTGTCCTTTGTATCGCGTCTACCACCGGCTAACCATTCATCCCTTCGCCGCGCTTTGTTGGTTTTAGCACCTTCCCCATTGACTCCACCTCCGCGTGCAAGGACCGCAATACCGCAATACTTGGTCGATGAATGAAGGAATATACTTTCCAAAGTACCTGTTGAGGTTCCCCGCATCTTTGCAGCACACGGGATGCAGGCCTCTAGCACAACGGTTTTCATCTAAACCCAACTTTTCATCGTACCGGGCTGTTGGTACTCTGCCCTAGCGACTACAACCGCGTCGACGCCAGCAATATATTTTGCAGATCACACACGCCTGAATAGCAATATAAAGTGCTTAGTGAGGCCCTGCGCAAGGGCGACGCACAATATATTGCAGCTTTGACCGCCGGTTCGTGAACTACAGAAGGGTCTCACATGTGAGCTCGATGAGCATCTTTGCCATGACAATCGACCAACCTGCACACTGCAGATAGGCATCTTTTCTGTCCACATGTCGTCTGTTCCCTGCTAGAGTATTGGATTTGGCATTCCGCTTCAGCCATTCCACCGACATGAAGCCGTGCCAAACCACTGCGTATCTTGCAGTCACACCCTCTACGTCACATGTCGAAGCCTGGCAATGACGCACTTGAAAAGTCTCGACTTCTCACATGTTATCCACTTCCAAGATTAGCGTTTGGTTTGGACAAATGTCATGGCGCGGATCAGGACATGCGCATCAAGTTACCCTGACAAGCAATCAACCAAACCGGCAAGCGATCGCGCATTGTGTGGGCATCGCCAGTCTAAATCAGTATCGCTGTCTGAGTCAATCAACCGCACTCTCCCTTATCTCCACGACTCCACACCCGCGGGGAGATACGTATACCTTCATTTAGACCGTTATTTATCCGTCCAATATTGCAGATAAGCGAAGACCATCCACGCGGCGCAGCGCATTCAAGCAGGATTACCTATGCTGTCCGTGTGCATGCGCCCGCTGCACAGCTTCCAACATGCAGGTCTCACTTCCACCTCATATTGATTAACGTGGGGGGGATGGGAAGAGGCTATTCATGACAATGTACCAAAGTATCTCTGGACGACATGTCGGAGGCCCGAGGATATTGCACCGGTTTGCTTTCTCCACCACCAATATAAGGATAAAAAAACCAATAAGGAAAAATCAATATCACGAAACCGCCGAGTCTGGCTGGGCTGTGAGGCGAAATAAAGAAGTGTGTAGGGTTTTGATGGTGGCCAAGGTGCATGTTGTTGAGCTCTGGCAACTGTTTCTGTACCTGCATGCCGTCAGAACATCATCATCAAGATCGTCCACGGAGAACAAACACAGCACCACCATCACACCACCACATACGTTTTGTCTACACATGTTAATAAGCTCTCGCATACGTACCCCGATTATCAATGTACCTTCTGCATGTCTTTCTTTCTGCGCCTGACATGTGAAACCAATTGTGGACCCCACGCAAGCAGTGCACGCGCACTTGAACTATGACCAGAAAAAAACAAGAGGTACACCAGGAAGGCCACTAACGACCCATCACGGAGCGGAGTAAGAAACAAACCCCAAAAGCAATCAAAAAAGTCGGCTTTACTTTACCCCAGACCCCAAGAGTTTTGTACCCTTATTTTTCCTGTCCTTTCCCGCCGCACGTCCCCGATGTGGAGGGACAAAAGAGCATAGCAAAAATAAAAGTGGCATGAGCACCGGAGGGAGAGTCAGAAAACAAGGATCCGACATTTCTTCCGTCCCGCATATGCTTCCCCTCCAAAAAAAAGCACGTCTGTGTGTCAGGAAATTATTCCGTGTAGCCACCATCTCACACAAGCAGCATGTCTCTTTACGGACAATCCAAAGTCTGTTTTTTTGTTGAGAGTGCTCATGCGTCACGGCGTGTTCTACTTCGAGTTCCCTACAGGTACATGTGCGTACGTAGACTTGAGATATTATTATTACCCGCGGTATCTCGGACCGGCTTCGACACCATCCAAAGCGGGTCCTCGGATGAAACAAAGCATCCAAAAGGAAGGAAGCATGGACCTCGCTTAGTTTAGGGATGTAAGGGTACTTTGCATGAATTTGTTAGGTACATTGCTTGGTACGGCTATTGCTACTATGGCACCATTGGACCCATGGGGGACCGACCGTTTTTGGCTCCCTCGGGTCAGCGTTCAAAAGGTTAACCTTGTGCTCGGTAATTTGTATGCGGACTAGTGAGAGGGGCTGAAGCGGGAATTTTTTTGTTGGTGGTTCGAGGGTGAAAAGGCGAGGTCCGAGGTACTTTAGATGGGGGGTAAAAAGGCGCGGGCGAGGCACGGGGAATGCAGAGACGTTGGGGATTGCGGAAGATAGCCACGTGCGATTTCAGCCGCGTTCTTTTGGCTCTTAGTATGGGGGATCGGTGGGTGCTCGTGCTGATAGCGCTTTTGTTTTGTGTCGTACTTTTTTTTGCGGCTGCGGAAAGTCGTAGAATAGAAGGTGGGTAGGCTTAGTGCTGTCTGCAGGGGAGAGAGACGATCGGTGTCTCCATGTAAGTCCACACAGGAGTTTAGGTATCAATATGGTAAGAGCATGTCGGACCTGTAACATCTGGAATGCGCTTCTGCAGTAACGATCACTCTTTTGTTTTTTCCGTCTCTCCATTTCTCTCTCTTTCTTGCAAAAACACGGGGTACATTACGTACACGCACATAAGGAAATTACAGATTATCTTTTCTTCATGCTCCCTAGACACACACTCTCCCTACACCACGTACATCATCCTACACACAATTGCATAAAGAGAATAAAGAAGAAGTAAGAAGAAAAAAACCCCCATGACCCCCCCACTCACAAAAGTCGGCGCATCTCCAACATGTGGATCTTTGTCGTTACACTCGGCCCCCCTTTCTCCTTTAACCCTCCGAGATACGAGAAGAGAGAAAAAAAGAGTCCCCATTTCAACGCACGTACACAACCCCCACATTCCGACCATAATTATGTACTCCACTATGCATCAATGCACACCAAAGCGCCCAAAAAAAAAAAGGTGGCCTCTCACCTCGCCCCACCTCTCTATTCTCCACCAAGTAGAAACAAACTAGACATAATAGCTCTTTCTACAACCCACTTGCGTCCTACTTTTATACTAGGTATCAAAAAGCCTAGTTAATCATACCCGCTAACACCAAGATTTCCTACTACTAGAGTCAAGTATAACTAGTTACTTTACTAGCTACTATTCTCCCTGTTATACCACATCGCAATCGTCCCACGCCACCCTCTCAGCCACACTAACTCCTTACTACCCGTATCCCCCAGCGTTTTTGTTTTCTTATTAAAAAAAAATCTCAAAATGCATATCGTTCTTCCTCTATCACATGCCCCAGCCTCTCCTCTTCCCCAGTAGAGAGAAAAGCCTCCACAAAACGTATCTTTCTCGGTGATTTTGCGGGGGAAAAAAAAAATTGGAAGTGGGGGGTATATGCGACTACGCTCGTTGACGCCCGATACGAGTATCGTGATTTTTTTTTTCTCCTCTTGTTGAAACAAAGGTGCGAGGTTGGTCGGATCGGATGTGGGATGGATGGGGCTGTGGTTATGGGTGGTGAGAGCAAGTTAGTGGGGTAAGAGATCGGATGGTGACATTGAAATGTGGAGAAGGGAGATGGAAATTTTGCTTGTAAGGTTTTTTCTTTGATGAGAGGGTGGTGGCGATGGAGTGTGCAATGAGATAACGAGTGTGTGTTGCGTTTTCTTGGTATGAGGGAACTACAGTGGTTTTCTATACGTATGGGGGTGGAGGTGTGTGAAGGGCTGCTTGGGCGCACCTCTTGAGTAAGTAAGATGTTATACATCCTACAATGTGCGATGGGTCAGTGTATGGAGTTTGGTAAGCTCGAGTATTCTTTTCATAGCTCTGTGTATATACTTGGCCATGTTTAAGCTAAAATGCAGTTATAGTGTATGCTAGTGCGAGAGTGCGTATACGCAGTGGTCACGAACATCATAGAACCTCGCTACATCTCGAACCAGTAACATGTTTACATCTACGATGACCTGTCACTTTTTCGATTGAATGTGTTTATTCACACAAGAGCAGTGGAGACGGACGACAAACTAATGTCTGAACATATCTTTCCCCTTGCGTAAAATCGGCCACGAGAATCTCTTCGGTTTATCCATTCCCACACGTAACAAGACGAAGCCGTATTCACACAGTGGATTCAGCAACGAGCAATTCCCTTCCGGCTATCCACTTGTGGCAGTACCGCTTGGATACGAAGACAACCAGCATCAGTAAATTCGGATCTGCTTCTCCACTTCTCTCCATACCACAAGACGTAATGGTATACCCCTTATCTCACGCTGTGTACGCAACACCATGCAGAAAAAGCAACACACTGTACCCTTCGGTTACGAGCGCCCCGCATTAATGTCATTTGCCTCAGTAGCCATAAACTAGTTGGTTCGACGCTCGACGCCCAATTCCCACATATTATCCACATGACACTTGCCAATCCCAATCACCCACCTGAAAGACGTCACGTCGACATAGGATACATCATATCCCCAGACCACCAACATCTCGCACTCGTATCACGATCCCCCGCATCAGGCGCCCTAAGAGCAAACGAAGATCCTGGCCACTTTTTCGGCTCAGCACTATGTGTTCCGGAGAGTCAGTCAGGCTGCAGCAAACCCCGTCTTTGTGCGTAACACCACCCGTCTCTATTGGGGTAAGAGATCAACGGGAGGAAGCGAGGCTGCAGCCTAGGCCGGCGCCAGCGCTGTATGCGGAGAAAGCGTGGGGAAACTAGTGACATTATGAGCTGCCTTGTTGGTGTTGGGACCTTCTGCCTTGAGAGATTAGGCGGAAAGGGGAGCGTTGGTGGTGGTAGGCGTGCTACGGCCGATGCTATGCGCCCAAGGTCTCGCTCATAGAGCCTCACTCTTGCGAAGCGAGCCTGATAGGCGCTCATGGAGCTGAAACAAGGCGATCTGTGTCCTTAATGCAGCATTCCATGGCTGAGTAGCGGTGAAGGGAAAGGACGAATACCCTATTATTGCATGCGCCAGCCCCGGTTGGAGGACGTCTGACACCTGTAGTTCGGCCAAGGACCGCATTGAAAATGTGTATTTCTTTGGCAAATCCAGGTCATATTGCGCCACAGTGGGGCCTCGAGGCGCCACAGGGCTCGTGGCTTATTATGATATGGGTGTGAATACCATGCTCCGCCGTTTTTATATGGTCCGCTCATTATCGTGTACGCGTGTGGCTACCTTGTGCTTCACACTAACATGCACATATGTGACGATGAGCAACTTTGCCGTACACCCCCACGCCCAGCCCATACCATCGACCCCGCTGACCCCAGACTCGCGAAGCATCCTGAGCGTCAGCATCAAAAAAAGGGACGACTTTTACCGGTGAGGGAGACCGAGTGTCTGGATCCGGGGGTGCTTCCCCGATCCCTGCGTGTAACTAGTACACATGAATGCGCTGCAGCCCTGGTGTGACACACTTGTGTGTTATGCTCGGATAGCCCGCACTTGCTTTTGTTCGCCTGTCGGAGCGGAATACCGCTAGTGTGGCAAGATGAGACCCAGACGTGTGGATGTGGGATGTGATCAGTGGACAAAAGCTGCCGTGCGCATTTGCCGGCGGAAGAATAGCACATCTGGGCTGCGCTTCACGGTAAGGGACGTACTAGACCGTGGCTTAGACATATGCTCTGTTGCTGATGTCAGAGCAGTTGGCGAATGCGTCAAAGTCCGCGCCGGGACGAGGTGCGGATGATATTCCGGGGTGCGGCGCGTCTGAATAACCCCACACGGCTGAATAGCGATACCTGTGCCGTGGGCCGTGGGAGGCTTGGCTCATCAATCTGGATGCGAGATCTGCATATTGATTGGACGCTGGAATCCGGAGAGTAAGGGGGAGGCATCTGTACGAGCTTACCCCAGACGGAAGCTTACTTTCTCTGAATAGCACCAACATGCGGTGCAGTCAACCCTGGGAGCGGACCAGTGTCGCAGATTGTCGGGACGTAGGATTAATCTCTTAATCTTGAGTGGGTGTAGGAGAAGTCCGTATTACCTTGTTCTTGTGGCCATCTGCAATGACATCCAAGTGAGGTATTGTAACATCACCCTGATCAGTGGGCGCTTCATCAATCAACAACCCCTCAGTGGCAACTCCGTCGTCCTCCATCCAACCGTAAAGCTCATCCGAATTCGGTTCTTCGGCGGCATCCTCATCAATTTCGGCGAAGGGTCTCTTGGACGTCCGGCCTTCTTCCGGGACAAGAAGAGGGGCTGTAATGTCGTTGGTTGCTATGCTTATGTCGCAAAGACCATTCTGCATCGCGTCAGCAGGTGATCGTCACAGAGAGCGTCTGACTGTGTTTGTGTAGATCGAGCCTGAAGGACGTTGAATCGACTTACCTTCTCAATAGTAAAGGCCACTACATTGCCGACACCCCCCTCATCTGCAAGGGCTACACCGTCCGCTTTCACAAGGCCGGCAAATCGAGCTCTCTGCAACCTTTCGGTGTCCGACTTGTCAGTAGGTTTGCCGTGTCTAATCCAATCCCTGAAGAGCACCAGACGAGTGGATACGCCAGATTCCCACTCAACCCCTGAAATTGCTGGAACCAACAGTGCGCGTGAGGCACCTCGGATACGGGTGATGGTCGGGCTTGTGATAAGCAAGACAAGGTCGTGTAGTGCTGCAAACCTGGTGAATGCTGCAATTAATTCATTGATTATAGCAAATCGACGTCCTGCAGCCCATCGTGCTTGGTCGGTCCTATTCTTCGCAATGCGATCATCCGTATGGCGGGGATATGCGTTATCAACGAGGGTTGCGAGCGAATCTATGACGACAAGGCTGGTGTTTTGCGGGGGAAAGGAAGCGGGCGGATGGACAAAGAGCGCCACGACATGCGCAAGCGTAGGTGCCACGGTATATTGGAAACGACTCCGCATCTCGTCTGGGTACGGAACGAGGATATCGTCGATGCGATGCCGCACCAGAGGCGCGCAGGCGGCATCTGGAGAACTTTAGCCTTTCCACCTAACATTTAGATAGTGTTGCCCTCTACATGTACTCACCAACCCATATTACCCGCTGGCCCTCGCGCAGAGCCGAGACGGCGGCCTGTATCCTGGAAACCTTCAATCGCCGTCTTCCCGAGTGTGCAATGCAGTCACAATTACCCGAATGTTGTCTTGCCGACCCCGGATGGGCCGAAAATCTCAATTACTTTGCCGCGTGTATAACCGCCTGAAGCATCGTGGCCCGGAGGAGCTGGCACTGAAAGGGCCTTGTCAAGCTGTGTAATGCCTGTTGATACCGTGCGGGCGCCGCGTGCGTTGAAGTCTTGTAGGGCTTGGGATGCGGAGACGGTGGGTAGTCTGTCTATCGTATGTATAAGTATATGTGTACGCAAATGTGTGCGGGGTGTGTAAACTTACGCGACAAGGGCAACAGCTGTGAGGCTTCTTCGCCGGCCATTGTAGTGGGGAATGCAATTGAGCGAGCTTCAGCGAGAGTATGCGAAGTTGTAGCCGTCCCGTGACTTTGCCTTCTCAAGCATTACGTCTTGCCCAGCTTTCCTCTTTTTGTGACTGTGTCGCAGTGGGTACATAACAGTCGCGCGGTGTACTTAGTCAAAGGGCGCGTAGTGAGTGGCGTTCGGTCGATGCGCTCATGGCACGATGTCACGAGCACAACCAAGCCCATGGCACATGACTCGAGCCTCCCCCTCCTCACCTGATACTCTGGGTGCTTACAGCAACCACGCATCAGCAGGAATCCAAAGCGATTCAAGGTAGAGTACGTTGATAGTGAACTAGCTCTATACGCATCAAAGTCAACACCTGCCTCCTAGGCGTTAGTGTCGAAGGATTTTGCTACGCTTGAGCCTCGGCGTTCTCACGATAACAGCCACATATCTCACGCTCTAGATCTGCCCACCTCAATTGGCCACGCGACACTTTCGCCAAAATGGCCAAAACCTTCTTTCTCGCAGACAATGAGGACAACGTGATGATGGAGAGGATACTACTCGCGGGGATAGTAGGCTTGTTGCCGTTTGCAATCCTACTTGTCCTCGGCATCCTCCAGTCTCCCAAAGCACTACCTCCGCCAGCTGGCTGTCGGAAACTTGGAATTAAAGGACGCAGCAACCTGGAAGACCAGTACTCTAAGAGGTATGCCAAAGGCGGTGATCCCACCCCAGAAAAGCCATGGACCATAAAAGCACTCTTCATCTACCCGTTGAAATCTGGTGGCCCCATTGAATTGGAAAAAACTGAAGTCATTCGAACTGGACTGAAATACGACCGTCAATTTACTCTCGCTCAGCAAGTTACTAGCCTACCATCTTTGGATGGAAAAGTCTCGAGTGAATGGCAATTCATGACCCAGCGAAGTTTCCCTCGTCTGGCCAAAGTCGAGACGGAAATGTGGGTACCTGATCCGTCAGCAAGAGGCTACAAGGAAGATGGAGAATGGGTGAAAAGCGGAGGCTGTCTTGTAATTCGATTCCCATTTACCCCAGACACCGACTTCACCCTGGAAGGCCTTGCCAACTACGGAAAAATCATGGCAGCAAAACTGGCTGGCAAATCCGAACCGACGCTGGAGTTCCGAATACCATTCAACCCGCCGCAAGAGAGAATCAAGAGCAAAGGATACACGAAAGAAGCTTTACGTATCTGGATGGACACTCCCGTTGCCCTGAATATGACCTCAGAAGTCAACCGCGAGGCTTTTGAAAAACTTCGATACACTTTGGGTGCCGCAAACCCAATTGCATTATTCAGAATCGACACAAATGCCTATCGTGAAGTTGGTAAAAATGCGCCAAAGAAAGAAGAGGTGGGATTTGAGACTATAATCGGCATGCAAGATTCTGTAAGTTATACCCTCGGCTCATTCCCTGAATATGCAAAGTAGAAAAAAAAAGAAAACTCTCAACCAGGCATTCCGCTAACAAAAAAACACAAATAGTACCCAATCCACATCATGAACATGGCCTCGGTTCACGACGTAGCCTCGAAACTCCCCGGCAAAGAGCCAAAATCCAGACACAATTGGCAAAACAGGCTCACCCTCCTCGACGCCATGCGTTTCCGCGCAAACCTCTACATTACCGGACCCCCCGCCTTTGCCGAGGATAACTGGACAAAAGCCAAGATCTCATCCTCATCTGACCCCGGATCCTCACTTAATCTTCACGTGTCTTGCCGCACAACGAGGTGCAAGCTGCCGAATGTCGATCAGAAGACGGCAGTGCCGGATCGCAACGAGCCGTCGACTACGCTGCGGAGCTATAGGATTATTGATGAGGGAAGTAAGCATGCTTGCTTGGGTATGCAGGTTACGCCGCTGGATGAGGGGAGTGTGGCTGTGGGAGATCGAATTGAGGTGCTGGAAGTTGGGAAGCATCGGTTCATTGGGGAATAAAGGGATGGTGGAGTCTAAATGGATGGAGAATGCGGAAAGAAGCAGTATAAGGGAATAGTTCAAGGAGTGTTGGACATTAAGAGATTATAACAAAATATATCAAGGATGATGTTGCTAGTTGATAAGTCAGATTCGAGATGGGATTAACATAATTGAGCAATACTTTTGATAACCTTGGCTTAAGAATGACGATAACGATATAGTCCAATCTCTACAAATTCTCCATGCCTTTTTCACAATCCCATAGCAAAGTAAGTGATAGAGAAAGAAAACAAAAAAAGACAAAAACTGTCCTAGCATTCGAAAAATGTGGCACATGTATATAAAAAACCCTAACCATAAAAAATACCTCACGTACATAAGAGTCCAACAACCTTCCAGTCAAAAAAACCCCCCTCCTTCTTTCAACCCCCCACACTCAATTCCTACCCCCCTTCTCCACAAGCCCCTCAACCCACGCCTCAAGCTTCGCCCTCTTATCCTCCAACACAAGCGGATAATGATCACACTCCACCCTCGTAACATCCACCTTCTTCCCCTCCCTCTCAGTCCCCACCCAACTTGCCTCAATAGTATCAATCGCCAACTGCTGCACCTTGGGCACAACGACCAAATCCTTCTCTGCAAAGAACCACGACACAGGCACGTCTTTGTAGCCCGCGTGCGTCAGGGGGTCTATGAAACAGGCTCCAAAGTGGCGGCCCATCTTGGCGACGTGGACGATGCCCTCGGAGAGAGGGAGGTCGCTGCAGGTGAGGGCCGCGACGGGGGCGGGGTCTTTGTGGTACATCCAGCCATCCTTGAAGTTTTTTCTGGTTAGTTTGGGGAGGGGAAGTTACTAGGTGAGGGGGGGGGAGGATTTACTTCGCCGGCAGAAGGTACAACACCGCCCTGGTCTCCCAGCGTCTGAAAAGCGGTTTCGCCGAGGCGCGGTGCCAGCGCGGTGAGATAGGCAATGCGGACCACGCCGCCTGGTCTATCCTGCTGCTCGCGTTCTTTTTTAGTTATGCCCTTGAGGGACTCGGTTGCTGGGACGCCTATAGTCACGTGCTGTTATCAGTCATGTGCAACATATCCTAAAGTTGCGAATCTGAGCTTGTGATGTTTGCGTACCACCGTAACTGTGGGCTACGAGGACGACTTCTTTGCCTTCGTCTGCTAGTTTCTCCACGTGCTCCTTGATATACCGGGCATCGGCGTACATGTTCGGTGGCGCGCCATCGGATTTACGCTCGTAGCCTGCGGGGTAGCAAGGCGGCTCGAGAACTTGGATGTCGTAGCCTTTGGAACGAAGAGGAGTTGTAATTGCATCGTAGGCATTTGCAGAACAGAAGGAGCCTGGAATTAGGACGACGGTTGGTCGGCTAGACATGTTTGTTGGACTGGTGATGGATATGGGTGGTCACTAGGTTAGAGCCGTGGAGGGTAGATGTTTGGTTGGAAAGTCAATGCCGGTCCGTTCTAGATCCGCTTTACATATGGGTGTTTGCAAGTTCTTATTCTAGATGCATCTTGACCAGTTGTACATATTTGTCATCATGGTTTCCCATGGTTGC
Source organism: Bipolaris bicolor (assembly GCA_026262445.1). Classification (NCBI taxonomy): domain Eukaryota; kingdom Fungi; phylum Ascomycota; class Dothideomycetes; order Pleosporales; family Pleosporaceae; genus Bipolaris; species Bipolaris bicolor. Next base: position 938,748 of record JAODYD010000004.1, on the reverse strand, counting down.
AAAGGATCGCTGGTGCGGGCCGCGTTGGAGTATTCTGATTGGGTTCTGGTGTCGAGTCTGCTTACGGAAGGTGGTACGCCTAACGTTACCCACATCGTGTACCGCAATTGCTTCGTAATGTCACTGGCTATTCGCGTGGAAGTGGTCCCACGTAGTATCCGGACGAGTTCGCAGAGGATAGTCGAGCTGCAGACAGAAAGTTAGCATGCACAAGCTATCATCCGATTCGATACCAATTTGATGACGAGCATGGTCGTTCATGCTGCCACTATCTTGTGAATGATACCATTGGTCACAATTATCAAAGCAAGAAGATGCTGAAATTTTAGAAAAGCCATTATATTAAATCATTAAACAAAAAATGAACCATTATCATGCGTAACATCCTAGCAACCGTCATTCACAGCCGCGTTCCATTCTATCATCCAATTCGTGTTACGCCTCTTAGGTAGATGTAGAGATGACGCCGCTGTCTGGGACAGTAAGAGTGTATGAAGCAGCGCAAATGGTGCGGTACTCATCGGATTCCCAGTGATAGCCAGTGTTGGTGGCATATTCAGTGCCCCAGGTCTGAGTGTAGAGTGCGCAGTAAGTTCCGAGAGGAACGTCGTTCTGAGTCAAGATGTAAGAAGTGAAGAAGTTGCATGGCCTGTAATGGCCGTCTTGATCGACGAGGTGCTCCTTATCGAAAGCGGTCTGGGCCTCGCAAGCAGCAGCGCAAAGGCTGGGATCGTAGGGGTTCTCGTTGAACAGGCGCATGCCATTGTAGGTGTTGGAGTTGACAGGAGCATCGATGGCAGCGGGAAGTTGGGTTGGTGCATTGAAGCGGGACACAGCAGGGGCACTCTTGCAGACAGTAGCATCTTGGCGCTTAGAGTATCCTGTTTTGATATTAGCTAAATACACCAAGAGAGGACAAGGTAGACTTACCGTTGCTGCCAGCAATGACAACGTGGAATTGCTCGCGGTACTGGCCATCGTTGATAGCCGTGTTTGTAGAGACGGGGTATCCAAAGAGGGCGCACTTGAGGTTGGTCTGGGGCGCAGGATCCGGGCAGGAGGAGGTCGGGGTGACTATGGGATCACGCTCGTAGTAAGTGTTGAAGCCAAGGCAGAACTTCTCGCTATCACAGAAGTCGGCACATGCCTGGACATTGTAATCGGGACCATCAATGTTCTTGTAGGTCAAGTAACCAATCTGTTGAGTGGCTTTGTTAAGGCCCTTGAAAGCCTCGACGTAGCCGCTGGGAGCAGTCACTGCCAGAGACTTGCTCTTGAGCAAGCTTGTGGGGTCCTGGTTCTGGTAGGCTTCAACAGAGCCATTGTCGGGAACAGGTGCACCGCTGCATCAATGGTTAGCTGGCTTGATTGACGATAGGATTCTACATTATCGGCCTACCTTCCTGGCTCCGGAGTACCGTTGCTGCAAGAGGTAGAGCGCTTCCTGGTCTGCACACCGTTGTTGCTGACATCTTGCTTGACCTCTTGGACGGCAGCGGGCTGGTTGTACTTGATTGGGGCGTTTGGCTTCTCATCAACCTTTGGCTTAAGGAGGTCGACACTGGGCAGAGGAAGAGCCTTAGCAGCCTCAAAGTTGGGCCTCTGGGGAAGGGCGGCAGCCAAACCGCTGATGGCGGAAACAGCGAGGAGAACGTTGCGCATCTTGAAGGATGAGGTTGGAGTAGAGGAAGTGAGTTGGGAGTGAAGGTTGTGAGGTGCGTTGGATGATGATCTTCAACCAGCGGGATGGGACGTGTTACTTATACAAGTTGGAAGAGCATCGTGATAGAGCCATGATTCAAAACTCGGACCAAGCGGCATGGTGCTAGCAGCAAGCCGCTGGTGTTGCTAGCCATGCCCCAGAGCCTGGGCGACAGGCGGGCAGCTGGGCTCTGTGACGGCAAGGCTTGACGACTTTGCCAGATCGGGAAGCAATGGAGAGAGCATGGCGAGTGGGAAAGATGGGAAATGGGTCGTGGAGCCATGGGCTGTTGACTTTGGTGGCGTACATGCTCAGTGATGCCGAAAGGTACCAGGGCTGTGTGCCGATGGGGATGCGCAGGGAATGCCATTGCCAAAGTGGTACGAGTCGTCAAGCCACAGACGCGGCCGGCAGCTGGATACGTCGCCCTCACCGAAGGCGTTGGGGAGGGCGGTCATGGGGGCGCCAAAGAAGCCTACCCAGAATAGCATTGGGAGAGACTGAGGCCAAAGCTTATCAGACGAACAATGAACAGGTCCATGTCGGCTGGGGGTCCTGTTGCCAAGGGCGGGAGATAGCTCGTCTCAACTCTCACAAGCGTAGCGATTTTCAGGCACCGCGCCCACGCCACCAGCCCCAAACGGGCTAACTAGGCTCGAATAGGCTAGATACACCTTGCTGTTTCCGACCTAGCGTGTCGGCTAGCACGCTGGTTTCTGCAGCGTCCAATATCTCGTATCAGTTACCCTGACGTGACCAAAGGCCCGTCACCTCGCATACCATTCCATCGCTGGAGCGCCGTCTGACTCTACACACCAAGTACACACACACGCACGCTCTGCTTCGCTCCAATGCCCAATACTTGCAAACTCGCATATGCAGCGGGGCGTGTCGAGCATGCCCAGGCGAGCGGTCAAGAACTGGCGTCAACACGACAATATTGAGCCATTGTGCCTAGTACCGCGAGCTAACAAACATCGATGTCCCCTGCAACATGCGGCGCCATTTCTGTAGACTATCCGACCGACTGGTCCGGCATCATGGACAGCACCCGGCCCTGGCCTCATTCTCCCACCGCTACGGACCTCTGTTCGCGCCAACTGATTGATGAGCATCATGGGCACGACCCAGCCAAGAGGATAACCACGCGGTCGGATGGATGTTGCATCTAGCTTTCATACCAACAAGTTCGTCTGCTTGTCGTCATTGATTCCTCCTTGCGCATCCTGATTTGGCTTGGAAAACACCTCGCCATACGTACACCCATCACGGTACCCTTAGCGCGTTCCGCTCCACCCTTCTAGACACTGCATCAGCCATCGCTCAAGTCCGACCAGTCTTTTGTCTGCCACGATGGTGGTTTGTGTAGACGCGAGCTGAGATGCGGGGCTAGTCCCGTTCTCCAACGTGGCAGTCACGGTCACAACAAGCCATGAGGCTATGCTAGCAACCTTGTTCCTTGCATAACGCTAACCGATTCTGAGGTCTGAGAAGCGAGTGCCTTTAACGTTCCGAGTCAGCACCCACCACTGGGCATGTGGCTGGCTTCAACCGATCCAAGAGACTTTTGAATCATTACAGCGCAAAATAAGAGCACACTTAGCAATTGCTTGAGTGAGGGCATCCGGTCAATGCGCGACGTTTTCCGTCAGTCTGCGTACCATACTATGGTAATCACAAATGGCCTACACATACTCGTTTACTAAAGTCTCGAACATGCATCTATGGGCGCAAAGCCTGGGCCCATGGAATACTAGGCACTTCCCCCACCTCTGCTGTTTGGCTACATCAAGGCTGAAACCAAAGGATCGTGTTCATGCCTAGCACATCACGAGCATGATCCACAATATTCCAGCCACTACATGCGGCTCGCCTGAGGTGGTCTCGCCTGAGGTGTGCTCGACTACCACCCTTCGCAAGTCAGACGTCAAGCGCCGGGACCGGTCAATGTGGGCCGGAAGATTTCCAGCAACTTTGTCAATGCCACTCGTATCCCAAAACTTGTGCAAGATATGATGCCAAAGTGTCACTTCAAGCAGAGTTTACATATTTGTTCAATGGCAAGGCGAGCGACAATGATAGAAACCGTTGGCTGGGCTTAGGTTACTCGCCTATCCACGCTCTCGGTGCCCCCAAGACCATAGTTTTGCAAAATCGTTTTCCCTATTGTTCGCTTGGGAATAGGGCGTAACTAGTGAGCTTGGTTTATTCCCCAGCACAGAAACACACCGCTGCTTTGGGACGTAGTCTAGTCTTCACTCAGCTCGCCCACAGTACGCTACGCAGACTAATCGACCTCGCGTACAACTTCAGAGGCGCTCTGGGCACTCTATGGCCGTGCCGTTCCGTTGCAGCAATACCTGCATATTCGCCACAGTCTGCAAAGCGCAAGGTCGGGTCAAATGTAGGCGAGGCCGATGAGAGCTGGAGAGCCGCGTCTGGCGAGTGTGAGGACCCGGCTCTAGATCTCTAAGACTGTACATATTTGGCATAATGCCATCGTCAGATCAAGATGATCCACTATCAAACCCCGCAACCCCGCTCATGCATCGAGTGTATGGACGCGCTGGCCATTGATAAGGGTTCTGGACTTACAAAGGGTCCAGCCACATTGTCAGGTGATGGTGTGCTCCATCGGCAGGGCCTAGGTGTAAAAGACTTTCGACGAGGCTGAGCTGAACGGATGTGCTGGTCATACCATGTTCAGTCTTCGTGTGTTCATTCTAGCCAGTCAATTCTTAGAATACCATGTTCATACCCTAAAGTAGAACACACACGTTGCTTTCGAAATTTCCACACTTCCATTTTAGGATCTATGCCACTGAACAACACGCCACTTGTGCCACTCGCGTGGCTATAGAAGAAGAAACTCAACACCTCATCTGCACTGTTGGTATGCTGATTTGGAATGACATTTTCCTCTCCAGCCAATGAGACATCCTATTATCCAACGTCCTATTTATACATGTTCGCTTGTGTCAGAGAGACATACACGTTGATACATCTTGCAAAGCGATATGCCGCCACCTGACGCCACCATTATCAGCCACACGCATGCATATACTATTGCTCATCTGCAAGGGACAGAGACAATGACATGCTGTATGTACCTACACTCCCTCTTCTTTCACTCATACTCTGGAAGACATGATTGTTTCTCGTCAGCAACACAATTACCTACATTCGTGCTCGCACTCGCACTCGCACTCGCTCAACTCCCTATATCTTTAACGCCGCCATGATGAATCCATGGGCGTTGTTTATTTTGCTGACATCAAGACTGAAACGCCTCTCCTTGCAGTGTTTGAAACATGACCGAGCGAGCGAGTAAGCGCCAGGCCTACGCGCCCAAATATGACTCAAATACAATCATCTGGAACTTGCTAGAGGGTAAAAAACAATCTCAAAATGAGCCTGAATGTTACAGCTAACTATACCAAACTATGTTTATTTTTATTTGTTTGGTTGTTTGGTTGTATGGTTGCCCTGTTTCCCAATAGCCGGAACACCCGGCACTTGGTTTGCGCCGCCGTCCGGCCCGCTAACCTGCATTGATGATCGCTTTTGCACCTGCAGCAAGGCAGGGCAAGCGAGGCAAGGAATAGGCTGATAACAAAAAGAAAAAAACAGCAAAATAACCCTAGCCCATTCGCTTACCCACGTGGGCTTCGGTACAGTAGGTTGGGAAAACAAAGCGAGAGTTACACGACTGCCCCCCGTTTGGCGGGATGTTATTTCCACGCGCCCTTTTTTGCTTTTGTCGCCGAATTCCCCTTTTGCTTGCTATTTGCGGAAGCGGGAGGGATGAATGCTTGTTTGGTTCTTTTTGTGCCTGTTCGCGTTCGCGTTGGAAGGGGGCTTGCTATCGGTTTTTGGGTCTGGATTCTTCTGGTGGCTGCTTTTGTTGATTGTTGAGCGAGAAAGAGTGATTTTCAGTGTACGATTCGTTTTGGCGAGCTTGATACATACAGACTTTGTTTGCGTGTGTAGGGAGCCCATGAGTTGGTGGCTGGCAGGGCTGGCAGGGCTGAACTCAGCTGTGGGGGCTATTCTCCGTTGACGATGTCCGAGCTCATTCTTGCTAACACATTTCCAATTTGGCGGTGTGTTAGGCGGGATTTTCTTTCGGTGCGAAAATCTGGGGTTATTCTAGTATCACATCCTACGCCTAGCACTGCTACTGCATTCTGAGTCTGACAGTGCTTTCTGGCAGTGCTTTCACAGTGTGACGGCGCATCGACAAGTGACAAACCCTCACACATGTGAATATGACGCTTGGAAAATTTCTCGACACCAAAAAATATGAGTGGTATTACCCAGTATTGGTCGTTTCTGCGTATCTGGCAATGAGTAGAATGTTCTCATCAGACATACGACGGTGATTGTAGCAGTAATCATACGAACAATCACAATCGCAATCATAGCGGCTGTGGGAAAGCGATAGCAACTACAAACTTAGTTTCTATAGGCAATCATAGCAGTAGTTCTTGGGTAACTCGTACATCAATTGATATGGCAGCTACAACGAGTATAAGAACAGCTCAGTCTTCGACTATGAATCAGTCACATCATCTCCTCCTTCACTACGTATATCAACTCCTTCGAAAACATCCTCAACAGCATATAAGACTCCCAGAAGAAGCTCGGAAGACGCCAATGGACCCAATGAATCCGCCATATGAGTTCAAGCTTTTACATACGAGCATGGGCTGGAGTGTAATATTTACTCCATCCACGGCACGATACTAAGTCCTCTTTACATTCGTTGCTCCTCCTAAGACGAGGGTCAAGGCGAGAGGTTTTCTGCATGCTGCAGAATCATGCCGGAATCAAAAGGATATGCAGATCACTGGGGCTTTCGACACACTGGCCACAGAAGAAAGAACAAAGCCAAAGATGAAAGGTACCCCAGACGCCGCGATAGTCAATTTGCCTCCAATACCTGTGGTCCCCGCCGTTAAGGATGAGAACGTCCAAGTATTCCGACTGGACAAACGAGCATTGACAGCCACGAAGGCCCTCTTCCACATTGACCAACCTGATCGGAAAAGTCTCCCCAAGGCTGTCGAGTGGATCGAATACAAGCGCGCAATGGCTTAAGTGGGTCTACCCTGTCCTAGGCTATGCTTTTACAAGTCAAGGCTTTCGAAGATCTCCTGGGGCAAAGCTTCAATGGCTCCCTATATTCCTCTCTGCGCAAGAACCAGCCTATGCCGGTAAGAGGTCAGGCCATTTCCAGAACGGCGCTAAGAGACTTCGGACGTGATGGCAATAACGACATTATGCACGCAACTACTGCACAGGTGGCAGTGAACCCCAATAACAGCAATCCAGATGCCCCTCCACCGCAGCAACAAGCGGAGGCCTCCAAAAGCTCATGATGAACTACGTGCATATGTTTTTCCTCAATTACTTCGCCTTTTGTGCTCGCCCTAGCGACACTATCTATCTTGGCCATATCCAAGACCACAAAAAGGCAGAATCTGCCTTGGATACTTGGAACATTGGACAAAAACCTGAGCCCCAAGGTTTACTGTCCTGACGATTAGGGACTTCTGTGTTATATATTTCCTGTCGGTTTCGTGCCATGTGCGCACATCAGCATACACTTTGCATGGGACAAGGACCTGTTCGATTGGCTCACTACAGCATTGAGCGAAAACAGTACAAAATCATTGGCAAGCGTCGCGTCAGCATATTAAAATCAAGGGATCGAAGCTGATGGACATGTCATCTGACCACACGCACCTTATACTGTCGAAGACTGCTGCAACAGTGAGACACATCGTCGTCGACTCGCAAGCAGAGTCTGCACAAGATTCTACCCGCATACTACATCGACTCATATACGATAGAGGAATACCTACAATAGATATATACTGTTTGGAGACACACCAATTCTATATAGAGTTGCGCAGTTCGAATAATTAGTCACAAGCATCGGCTCGACATTGACGCCAATGTTGGGGCGCACGCAAATATCGACAACCACCATGAGGAGATGGTCATTCGAAAGCCTCCAAGAATCGAAATCGAGAAGTTTTCGCGTCAACGTACGTTCATTCCAACAGATTGGCTGGGAAAATATGGCCCAGTATGACGGATATACCACACACATGCGCATACGATGACATGACGAGTTCTTCTCAAGTCGTCAAGTCATTCAAGTCACTCAAGTTATTCAAACCGAGGCAGCATCAAGCTCAAGCTGTACTTGAATTCCTTCATCCCACATCTTTCCAGCCCAAGCAATCCAAGCAGTTCACAATTTCCCCATATTGGAATTGGATAAAGACGACATTTTCTCGAACAGCCAATCTCGCTGTCGTCGATCCAAAGACCCACCCATATATCTAATACACGAAATGACGGGCCGAACATTTCCGAGGAATAATACAGGAGCATAATGCCGTATACCTGGAACTTTTCGTATAAACGAGGTTTTCTTTTTCAACAGCTATCGAAGCAAATCCAGGAGGCGCCAGGATCCATCAACATAAACTTCAAGTTCGATGCCGAGCCGCAGCGGCAAGAGTATGACCAGCAGCCAGTTATCTCTTTGCAATATCCCAGATGTCCACATAGCTCACCTCACTGCTTCTACTCGATCAATGATAAGGCGTCATCCGCCTCTTTTCAGCTCTCTCCCATAGAAGAAGACGAAAGTAGATACAGCGAAGCGCGGCATTGATAATGACATAGAAGATGGCGAGTATAGCGATGCCGACGACGATATCTAGGAGGACGCCGACAAGGATGTCAAACACGATCGAGTGGGCGTTGAATGATGCAATAATATACTCTCACAGCCGCTATATTACCCAGATAGCAAGGAATGTTGCAGAGAGATTTTCTATTAAGGATTTCCAAAAGGCAGCAAAAGTATGGTGTATGGATGTGGTAGATCTCAAGGTCACTGTTGACCAGCGGCTTGTGTTCATACCAAGCGTAGTCGGACACTCCAACGTATCGTATGTTCCCACACCAGGTCACTGATAGTGCTCAGAGGTTCGAGAGGGCTTCCAGACACAATATCTACCAACTTACCAATAAGACTTGGCATGGCCAGTGAGATTGCCAAAGGTAGGCGCAACGTTCATCTCCACCAGTGCACGAGGACGGGAAGCTTGATCGCAAAGCCTGCATCAGCCCAAACGGTATATGCAAGTATATACCTCCTCTACCACCCAGCTCTGGTTTCGCCGCGCCAAAACTTCACATGTCTCGTGCGCGATGCGAAACGTAGGATCCTCCTGAAGAAGACTACACAGCCCATGTATCATATACTCGGGTGCGCCATGTTCAAACCAACGCGTCTTCACCAGCTATCAAGGTCCTCAAGACGACTATACATCCAACTCCGACTACGACTACAACAACCACCATACTTGTTCGATTTAACGCATCAAGTTCGTGATGTTTCGGCATCTAAGCCTTGCTCCGATTAATGTCTTGTGGACAACAGGCCTATTTCCTCACCAGGCCCTGACGGGACTGGGTTGTACGGCTTGAATAGCTCACGGGTGATGATGAATACTCCATATAACAAAGACGACTTTTGAAATAGCTAGCGGCATCATCATCGATCCAAAAAACGCCCTTATACAGCACTTCTTTATCGCCAATAGCCGGATCCTAGACATCACGGACTTGTCTACGATACAGCGAAGAGAATCCCAGTCAGAAATGCATGCGTCGTGCTGGAAAGCGCAAACATGGGTGTCTCCCCTACAAGCACTACCGGGAAGAAAAGCCGGCTGTGAAGGGACAGTAGCAGAGCTCCCGGTACGAAGCTCTTTCTGAACAGACACAACAAGGAAACAAGGAGAAATACAGACCCGCGCTTCGTTCAGGCAATTGCATGAGGATGGATCGCCAAACTGTATATACAGCCACAAATCTGAGACTAAGAACGATACACGAAGACCACTGTATGTTTTTTTTAAAGAGAGCTGCAGAAAATACGTATCTGCCATCCCCCCCCCCGTGGAGATTACCACAGCGCATACATCCCCAAACCGTACACCACTATACCGCGAGCAAAAAACCAAGACCAAAGCAAACTGACTATTCTGCTGCGATAACTAAAGCATCCGTAGACTATGAGACTGTCTACATGGCTTTTGTATACATACACAGCAAGTGAACAACATCTCATTTACGAGTGTGTGCGAGTTTCGGCACAAGAAGCATGGACATCGATGCACCGCCAAACCGTCACAAACCGCAACAACAGTCAAACCAGACGATGTACTCTGAGACGGGCTACCATGGCTTCTCGTATACAAAGACCTGGAAAAAGCGAACACACTTCGATAATCGGTGTGCGAGCCAAGTCCCATAAAGTGGCGTATATACAGATGGATCGCCAACCCGTTATACATGTATTGCAACAACAATAAACCCAGAAGACGCGTCCCACGCTTTGTTCTACAGAGACACAATCAGGAAGCACACACTGACACTGGGTGTGTGTGTGTGCGAGTTCGGCACAGAAAGCGCATAGACTGCGACTTGAGAATATACAGCGAAAGAAGCCCATCCGCGAAGCAGCGGTACATTTTTTGGGACACGAGATTCTGCGCAGACTCCTTTGTATATTTACATACAGAGAGAGAAGCGTTGCCGACTTAGTTCCCTAGGAGAGGACTTTGCGGAGGAGAAGGAGGAGGGGATACGGTCCCGCTATTTCGGTATGCGGATGCTTCCCCGACATCATACCCGTGTGTTGAGAGATGAAGCGCTTTTTTGGTTGTTGAGGTTTTGGACGCTGTTTTCGAGGATGTGGAGCGTGTTAAGAGAGAGGGATTGGGTGTCTGCACGTATTATGGGAGCTTGTGGGGACAAGGGATATACAGAGATCTAACGCTGTGTTGGGAGGAGGTTGCGGATTGGTGGTTCTGGATATAAAGACGAAATGGTATGCTTCTCTATGGTGTGCCTGGGCGAACAAAAGGATTAGTCGGGACTTGTGCCTTTTTATTCTATTCTTGTCTTCTTTTTCTGCTATGTAGATTATATGGGAGTGAAGAGCGGGACGTAAATGAAGTTAATATAGCACATTAGCTATCGTCGTAGTAACAACCAAGCCACCATGTCTTACGCTATTCTTTACCAAGTGATTGGGCAAACTCCTTTTCGTGCTCTGGCAATCCATCTACATATTCGCCCAAGAGGGTCTTCAGGTCTTCCTCAAAAGGTTCGCCCTGGTCAGCTGCCATCTGCCTCCGTAACGCGTGCGCTTCGGACATGGCGTGAAAAGTATCAGTGATCTTCTTCTTATCTGTGCATACCTCATGTTAGTTGGCAGCCTCCCTCCATTTTCTGACGTTACTCGTCATTGGAGTGATGCTGCGTTTTTCGTATCAAGCCATCTACTAGGGACGTATCACTGACTAATGCTTGATTCAGCTTGTACTGGTATCTCCTGGTCAGGGTTCATCGGTGGCACGCCTTTTTCCCAACGGCTGAAAACATTGATTGTGCCACAATCGCCTACAGCAACACACCACTGGCCGTCACGGCTCCATGAAAAATGGCGAAAGGCGAAGGCCTTGTACCTTGGTGTCTCTACAATCTTGTGGGCTTTGATGGAGCGGAAAGGATCGGATATGCCTCGGTCACGAACAACCTCCTTTACTTTCTTTTGCTTCATTTTAGTGTTCCCAGAGCCAGCGCTAATGGCGGAGGAGGCAGTCGAGGCTGAGCTGCCTTCTCGGACGTGTCGGGGCAGACCCAGCGGCACTTCTTTTCCAGCATAGAGCTTATCATCTCCTGTACTTGTTTCTCCCGTACCAGAGTTTTCAAGGCGTTGAAGATCCCAGAAAAATGTCTTACTCTTTTCATTGCCCGCAACCAGGATGGGATGGTGACCGAGCTCGTGGAAAAGGGAAAATCGAATGTAAAACTGATTGGTATACGGCAAATCAAATTGAAGCAGACGCTGGAAGCGACCACCCCATGCTGACCGTGTGTTTGATGTTAGATTGGCTGATATTGTGACCGGTGTGCGACTGTTGACCGCGCTTGATGTCGGAATGGGTGCAGGAGGCGTAACGGCACGGTCTGAGCTGAAGTGGTCGATACTCCAGAGGATGATTTTGCCTTCTCGGCATGCATGACTAAAAATCAGATCATTGTACCATTGGATACTAGCAGAAGTCAGTACATGTCACCCGGTAACCCGGAACGAGGACACTTTATGTACCAGTCTATAAAATCGGTGTGGATTTCAGTGGTGGAAAAATGGGGGTAATGCACCATTACCGGCTTATCGGTTCCGGTATGTTCTTTGAGATCATCCGGGACAGCCCACTGCGTGTGTTGTTAGAAGAGAGCTCTCTAGCACCTCTCCTTGCAAAGTACCTACTAGATTGATTTTGGTATCCATACCCGCAGTAAGGATGTATTTTCCTTTGGGGTGATATGACTGCCAATGTCAGCTGGTTTCATTGGCTATAGTAGCAAGTTACACACTAGGGTCAATATTTGATCTTTGTGACCTTGGCCGTAGCATACGGCTCCAAGTGGTTGCTTCTCATGCGAAGGGTGCAGGCTCCACAACCGGAGGCTGTGGTCAATGCTGACTGATGCGATGATGGTGGGATCGACCGGGGATATGGCAAGGTCGTTGACGGACTGCTTGGCGTCAGATGCGTATGTGACTTGCAGCAGATATGCTTACATCGCCATGGCCTATCAGCGTCTGTAGTATACGTCAGCGGGTGGTGTAGGATGGGTGCCGCAGAACGTGCCGCCGAGAGTTCACCAGTTCGGACATTGAGAATCTTGATACGGGAGTCGCAGGCTACGCACACGAGTGGGTCTCCATTGGTAGCCTGAGACCATACGACGCTGTTGTACCTGATTTGCTGAAAAAAGGAAGAGCTGAATTAGTGGGAGCAAGCCATGGGCGCGGCGACCAACCTTGGGATTCGCTGAACCATTTTCTGCCGTGCTTTCCTCATCTTCAAACCAGCGCAAGATCTCAATGGACCCATTCTTGTCGAGAACGCATCGACAAACAATAGTCTAGATTAATAAGCGCCGGGCGTGCAGGAGCAGGCACAATGTGAGACGTACAAACGGGCCGCCACAGACCGCGAAAACGGGATCCAGGCCGGGTGCAGTGTAAGGATAGAAGTCGACGTCGTAGAATTGGGCTAGTACCAAAGTGGTCAGCGATGCATATAGCGAGGCCTGATTTGACCTCACTGGAGCTAAGCTTAGACTTTGTTTGGCCCTGGAGGAGAGTTAGTAGTGGCTAATGCCCAGCTGAGTTGGGTGGGTTACGCCTAGTCGGATGGTGCCCCTCAGAGTAGGCAATTCCCAGCTGGCTTCCATCTTGGCATGCGTCTGGCGGTGATTGTAAAAAAAAATGCTCAGGGCGAGGGGGTGATGTGCAGAGCAGGGCTCCTCCGGTGGGCGGGTCGCAGGGGGTCTCGCCCTGCACCGGCTTGATAAGAATCGGTCCTTGAAGGCAGAAATGAGGCGGAGGGAGTGGGAGCCGGGGATGTGGGAAGTTTTTTTTTCCTCTGGGGGGTTCCTGCCAAAGCGGGCGGGTGTGTAGCAAACGGAGAAGAGGTGAAGGAAGGTGGTTTAGGCGCTTACAAGCGCAGCTACCAATGAGGGGGCGTAGAAGTGAGCATGGGTGGCTTGCATGTGGCTTGTGGCGTAGGCAGGACGATCGCCGATGACGAAATACAGGCGAGTGGTCGAGACAACAGAGGCAACGAGCTGGTGGTATCACTGACTGCGCACAAAGGTGGAGAGGCCATGTATGTACTCCCGTACGTGCGTACGAGTGGGTGTAGGCGTGACTGCGCAGTGCTGCAGCAGAGACCGGAGAGATGACGGCGAGGCGCTGGAGGCGGAGGTAGCTAGCGGACGGGCTGCAGCGCCCATGTGGTGATGGGCAGGGCTCCTTGGCTACCCAGTACTTCCTGCTACTAGTACTACACCTACAGCAGGTAGCCGCCTCACTGCACCACGCTGCACTGCACTCCCCTCTGCTGCCGCCAATAAGCCCAAGGCCATCTGGGGAAAACTCATCCCCCACCTAGCACCTGTCCCCGCTGTCACAGATGCCCCTTGCCCATGCTCTGAACTCTCTCAAACACCGGCCTCGTCCTGACAGGTGACATTCTTGCTCGCTGCTGCTGCTTGACCCCCCCACTGCTCCCAGTGGTACGCTAACCGATGCCTCATGGCCCCAAGTCTCGCCTCGCTCCCGGAGCGCCACCTCCACCTACCGAGCCCGTCGTGATCAGCCCTCTCAGCCCTTGGTTCCTTTTGCCCTTCCTTTTTTTTCTGGCCCTGCGCCTGCCACTGACCTACATACCTGTCCACACTACGTACTGGACTACTCACTAGTATATCCGACGGCAATCTTCAAATCTGACCTCGTATCGCCTCGTCCCCACTACCCACTGCTCCTGCATACCATCTTCTCCTCATCACGCCCTCGCCCTGCTCACCTCCCTGTCCTGGCCCCGGCATAGCTGCAGCCGTTCGCTCTGTTCGCTCGCATTGTTTAGGCGTCGTTCCCACCATCCGGAACTCCTCCCTGTGACCCCAACCCCACAAGCGAGCCAGGCCCAACGTCAACCAACCGCCTTTTTCCGGCCTCACAGGGGTGCGGTGCGCGTCACTTTCGGCCCTCTCATAGCTTTCTGCTCACTTCCACACGCTGCATTCTGCATATGCTCCTGGGCTCTAGCTTGTTGCGGCGCGCCCTATCCCTGGACTGCCTCATATCCTTACTGCGTTGCTCCATTCCTGCGCCGACGAGGGTGAGGGGCTGTGGAGACGTCTGTGATCGCGCATTACATCATTGCAACTGACTCGCATCCTACTTGGCCTCTTGTCCCATTCACTCCCACAGCGCGCTCGTCTCGTGTCGCACCCGTTTCACTGCGTTGCGTTCCCTCGTCGCTATTCGCATCCGTGCGCAACGGTCCGGCCAACGTGCTCTCGTCCCACCTTGGACCCTGACACTATTTGACCAGCCCGCGCTCCCTCGTCGCCTGGTCGTCCGACAACGTCCCCTCTCCTAGAGCGAATTATTAGATTCGGTCTCTTTGGGGCAAGAGTAGTGGTCCAACCGCGGTCCAAACCACACCTGCTGCTATTCCACTCCTTTGTTGCCTACCGCAATGGACACCACCTTCATCACCATCCATGGTATGTCCCTTCCATCTCGTCTCTCCGGAACCTACACTCAGCCTCGACAGACCTCTCCGACGATGCCCACATCCTGTACTCGTCTGATTCCATTGTCGACATCCTCGGCCACACTCCCGACGAGGTCGTCAACAGGTCCGTGTGGCAGTTTTTTCATCCAGACGAACTCCCCCTCGCCAAGGCACAGCACAGTCGCGGTGTGAGGCTCGACAAGGCTGCCGTCTTGTCTTACTGCCGCCTGAAGAATCGCCAGGGCGAGTGGGTCGGCTGTGAATGCTGCTTCTCGGTCGTCTACGATGTGCTCGTATGCTGCACCAGCGTCTACCGGCAGGGCATGCAGAGTCAGAGTAAGCTTCTAACTCCATTTGTCGCTCCATGCATGCTGACCCGCACCAATCAGAGCGTGCAGTTGAGGCGCCCATAGTCCGCAAGTTATTCGCCTCGTCCCCAAAAGACCCTCGCTATCATATGCTGTCTCACTTATCAACCAAGTTTGACCTTGGCCACGAGGATCAGACCCATGAGCCCCGCGCTGCCCTGTTTCTCAACAGATTCACCCGCACCTTGACTGTCATGTACGCGACAAGCGGCATAGAGCAGATCATTGGCATTTCGAGCGAAGCTATGAAGGGACGTAGCTTCTACTACTGCATAGCCCCAAACTGTCTCGAGGATGCCGTCCGCTGTCTCGAGTCGGCCAAAGGTAACGACTCGATTGCGTACATGCGCTTCTTCTTCAGAGACCCCCGTCAGGACGACCCACCAGAAGCTAGCTCATCCGAAAGTGAGGATGATATGATGACCGATGTGACTAGCTCAGACGAAGAGTCTGAGGGTGGTGTGGGGCTTGGCACATCAGGTGATGCTAGTTCTAGACAACCCTCCGTTGCAAACAACAGCACCAACGAGAGCGCAGAGGCGTCAGCCTCACGCTCAAACTCACGGGAAGATCCCAGCTATCGTTCAGCTGGCTCAGCCACTCACCAGGCAATGTTTGGCGGCTCTGCGCCACGCTCTTCCATCTCGTCTGCGAGCTCGCCTCGTTCTGAGCCCCGTGATGAACCCATCGAACTCGAGGCTGTTATATCATGCACCTCGGACGGACTTGTCGTGTGCCTGCGTCGTGCGCGCCCAATGTTGCCAGGCGCTATGCCTGTTGCACAGCCAGCCCACCAGTACAATGGTATCTTTGCGGCTCCCTGGGCAACACAACCCGTGTTCCATCCTGCACCGCCGCAGATGCCTCAGTACCCTCTAGGTGCGCGACACCCGTCCATGGTACATCCGGGACCCTCAATGGACTTTCAAAATAGCTTCATGAAGAGCATCCGTGACGTTGCCGTCTTTGCTTGGGCACTCACTGGAATCAACGGCAGCCTCGTCGACTACGCTCGTGGTAAACCAGTAGGCGAGAGTCAGCCTCCAGATGGTTTTCCTATCTGGAATCCATTGCCAGAACCAAACGGCTTCGGCGGAAAGCAATTGTCTGTGCCCCCGTCAGGTTATGGGTCTGGGTCCAACAGCTCCGCTAGCAACGACCCATTTGGGTTTGGGGACCCTGGTCGCTGAGATCTTTGATCGCCGCACATGCACTTGAGTCGATCCAAGCGCATGGCACAATAATACGGGGTGCTTTGTCATCGTGGACGTTACCGGCTTCAGTCTTCTTATCCGACTGAACAGAGCGGCCAGACTATTATGTCAACAGGAGTCACGGTCATGGCGTCTTGCTGGTACGTTATGAATATACCCGAGCAATTGCACGGAATATACCAGGTCGCATAGCGCTATGTTACTAGATATGGTATGCTTTGTCGGACCACTCCTCTCATTTTCTTATTTTGTTGTATAGTATATCAATAATCAAAAAGCAATTCAAGATCCCAAACCTTGTACCACTTACTCGCATGTACACACGTTGTTGTGTCGTGCAGAATCATTACATGGACGTCGAATGCATCCTATCCATGTGAGGATCGTGGCAATTTACATGGAAGATGTCGCGTTCGAACATTTGTGCCCATTGGCTGGCCTTGCCCTTGCATCCCTGTCAGTGCTGGTTCTGAAATGCGGTGGGGTTGAGGCTGAAATCTAACCCCCGTCCCTCTTCAAACATGTCCGGGCATTCATGTTATGATGCTTGCAGATGTTCCTCTAGCGGCGCGCAATACCGAGGCTCTTTGTATCACCGTCTTTGTTAGTGCCGTGGCGCGCGCTTGAGGCCACCGAGTCTCTCCAATTCGGGTCATTCTCTTTGTTGTAGCCGTGCCGAAAACTGGATAGCGCAAATACATGGTACATGTAGGCTCATCTCGAACGCCCTAGCCGTGGCTACCCTGGGCATTCTTTGACATGTTGAGATGCGTGCTTCGTATATGCGTCCTTGTTTACTTTACCACTGCCATGGTAAGGTAGCGGACTATAGCACTGACTATGCCCCTTCATCTTGGGGGTTTTCTTTCTCAGAATCAAAGTCTTCCTTTGATCTCATTACAGTATTGAAGACAGACGTGCAGGCCACTCATTTCAAAAGGTTTTACAATTTACAATAATACTTGTGAAAATGCGTGCGTCACGCCGCTGGGTGGCTGCATTTCTTCAATTTCTTCTTGTTTCTATCCAACTTCCTACAACATGCTTGGCACACGACAGTATTCAGCCTGACGTTCAAGTCGTAACGGCATCAGCGATAACACCAGGCCAACCGAGCTCGACAATCACAGCACCAGCACAGACACATACGATTCAAGTTGGTCTAGCAGATCACAAGTTCAGACCCGAGGCAACAGTGGCCAATGTCGGTGATGTAAGCCGGCTTGCTGCTCTTGATACTGACCTCTATTCTAACTGTTTTACGTAGACTGTGGAATTTGCCTTTTACCCGCTCAACCACAGCGTTGTTCGTGCCGAATACGGTTTTCCATGCATACCCTACGAGATGACAGGAGCATCTAAAATAGGGTTCTTTTCCGACTTCCATCCCGTCGACACGGTCTTGTCCTCACCACCCACATACCGTATCGTCATTAATGATACCGATCCCATCTTCTTCTACTGCTCCGCCCCTGGCAGTTGTATAAACTATGGCATGGTGGGCGCCATTAATCCGAATGCATCAGCGAGTGTACAAGAGCAGCAACAAATGGCAATGGACAGCAAATACATGCTCAACCCAGGCGAACCCTTTCCAGCTGAAGAAACATCCTTGCCTAGCAACCCACCGAGCAGCACTCCAAGCCCAACATCCAGTCCTGTTACAGAGAACACAACCAACACCAAGAGCCGTCTCTCCACCCGTGCCATAATCGCCATGTCCGTCACCAGCGCCAGCATCACCATCCTCGCTGCCCTCCTCTTCTTCTTCTGGGGCCGCACCAAATCCCTAAAAGACGAGATAAAACGCAAAGCCGGTCTCTCTCCCCGTCCTGACACATCTCCAACCGGCGAAACACGCATGTTGGAATCTCGAGCCGAACTCGGGACTAGCAGTTCAGGACTTGACAGTAACAATCCCAACCCACTCCATCCCCAACAACAATACTACACGCACCAACCCCATCCTCACCACTCCGTATCCCCAGACACAACATCCCCATACCACCACCCATACCCCACCTATCCTACCTCCCACTCCCAAATCCCCCTCTACTTTCCTCCCCCCCGCGCCCCAACTTCCTCCCCCTCCCCCCTTCCCACCCCACCACCACACCCACACATGCACCCCCCTTTCCTCCCACCCCCTGTACCCCAGCCGCCCCAACAAAAATACGACTCTCCAAGCCCCCTACACCAACATCCCGCATACGTCCCCGTGGAATACTACGCTTCTACTCAGCAACAACAGCAGCGGGTGCAGGTAAGACACGAATTAAGTCCTACAGGCGATGCTGGAGTCGATGCTATCACGCTGGTTAAACAGGAGACGGGGGGGAAGAGTGAGTTGGCAGTAGGAGAGAAGGAGAAGGAGAAGGAGAAGGTGCCGGGGTATTTTGATGTGGTGTNGGGGGGGGGGGAAAGTTCTTTTGTATAAGATGGATTTTTGGAGGTTTGTTGTTGTATGTAGATGGGCATGTCTGGATGTAATACCCAATTTTCTCTTCTCTTCAAATTTTTGTAATTTTTATTTTGCGTTTTTTTTTTGGTTGGGCCGGGGGGGGGACAGAAGGTATGGAGTTAGAAAAGGGGAGGGAGAGGCGTTGCTGTATGATAAATCACAAATTAGGTATTGGGGAATATGCATTCCTACTGAACATTTCCACTCAAACATCTGCATGTTTTGACTTGTGTTGACTCCCTTGTTGGAGGTGGGCTTGATGTTATCGTATTGTACGTATCTTGTAAACCATGTAGAATTTGACCATTTCCCCCCATTATCTTGGTGGATATAAAAAGTTCAAGGGCAACAAGACAGGACCACCATCAATCCTGGGTTCAACAATGCTATTTTTTTCGCTCTGATCTAGCAATCATCTGCTTACAACACCGCCGCCAACCCAACCCAACCTCAACATCATTTGCACATTGCAACAATGGGGAAAATAAAATACTCGAGCTCGCTCTCGCTTCGCGGCGAAGGAAAAAAAAAACTTGTCCTGCCTTTTGTTCTTTTTTTGTAGTATATAAGTCCCCTTTCCACACACACACACACACACATCATATTTGAATCAAAACCTCACTCACTAACCCCCCGTCGCCCTTCAATGACATCAAATCAATGACTTCAACAACAAAAAAAAAAGAATAAGACCCCGAGACCGAACACTTCAAGTCGTCTGGATAAAGAACAGAGTAGATAAGAGAAAGAAAAAAAGGGTGGGAAGAAAAATCATTCGACTTATAATCATTACATATTTTTACACTCCGAAAAAAAGGAGAAGGAGAAACCACGCGAGTCGCCCGGCGGCCCGTAAAAACTGGTTGCAAAACAAGAGCGGGGGTATCGTGAATCATGTCGCTCATATCGAAGTAGAAGTAGCCGCAATAGTAGGTGCAACGGATACCTCGGTAGGCTTCGGCTCCTCTGCTACGGGTGCCAGGACAGGTTCCACGGCCTTGGGCGGTGGAGAGTTTGTGTTTGGAAGACTGGCTGTCGATAGCGTTGGAGAGCTTGTGGATTGCGATGTAGTCAGTGGCGGCGTGGCATTTGAACCGGTCGACTGTGTCTGAGCCAACTTGGTCTTGCGGTTGCGATTGGTGTAGTCACTTAGACTGAGCTTTTTGCGTGCTGGTGTTGCCTTGACGGCACTGTTGACAGCAGGAGAGAAGGGCGACGCAATCGTTGATGCGGCTGGAGAGGGTGCAGCGGCATTATCGGTTACAGGTGCAGAGCTCGATACAGAAGTCGCGGGAGTATTGTTAACTGCGCTGGCCGAATCCTGCTTTACAGGAGTTTCGACTTCCATATCAGCGGATTGAGGCGGGAATTCTGCTGTGGACTTTGGTGATGGTTCGGTTGGTATTGAGGCTGACCACGGCGGGGCAGATGGTTGATTGGGCGGACAAGAGGTTTCGCGCGGAGTTTGTGGTCGAGGCGCGTCAGGTAACTCCTCAGTCTTTGATTCTGGAGACTTGGGAGCAGTGACTTCAGCATCCGTCATTTCAACATCTACAGTAGGCTCAGGCGAGGGCTCCTTGGCGGGAGTGAGTTCCTTGTGCTGCCTCGTGTCAGGTACAGGCTCGGTTGATGTATCCATTGCAGAAGGCTCCTCGAGCGGTGGTGACGGTGGCAGTGGAGAGGGCTTGTTTGAAGACACGTCTTTCAGAGCTGGAGATCGGACTTCCATCTTCACAGATGCTGACCGCATTCGCTCGCGTTGCAGCTTATCCTCTTGAGCTTGCTGTAGAAGTTTGCGCTTGAATGACATTGGAGGCTTCAACTGGCGTGGCTTGGTGCAAGCTGATGGCTTTGCATCATCATCGTGTGCCGTTTGCGTCGACGCATCCACATAGACGGGCTTCGGTCTGGCCGGTACACGCCCATTTGTCTTTATAGAACTACCTGAAGTCTTGCGAGCCACACCGTGGCTGTGTTCCCGATGACGAGCTGACGGCGAAGGCTCGGGGTTTCCGGAGCGTCTCTGTTGCTTGGAATTAGAAAGACCCGGTAGAGAATGTGGGGGAGACTTCTTACGGAAGATGAGAGGTTCGGTGTGTTGAGGTTAGATCCAGCGCTGGTGCGTTTCCTCTTTCCCTTGTGCTCGTCGTGATCGAGCTTCTGGAACAAGAGTTCCTGATGCTGGATCTTCCTCTTCTCACGCTCCGATAGTTTGAGATCGCCGTCGAGGGAAACATGGGTCGCTGGTGTAATATCGCGACTGCTTGATTTGTGGGAGCCAGACGTAGAGCGGGCGTCCATTTGGTCGTCGTCCACAAGGTCGCGGTTGGCCAGTTCGCTGCCTGCGCGGCTGTTGGTTGCATGGCCGGTGCTTGTAGGGGATGTTTGAGACTTCTTCATCTTCTTGCCTTTGGTCTTTGCTGACTCTGTGGCGGGATTGTTGCGACGGGCTCGCTCCAAAAGGCACTCGTTGCCGTTGGAAATGTCACAAGCACAGCCGCCAAAGTTGGCAAGGACACACGACACCCAAGGCTGGATCTTCCTGAAGCCCTCCTTGGCGCCGTTGGTGACAACCTTGGCTAGTTGCTTTTGCACCTCAGAGTCAATGTCCCAGCCAACGGTGAGCTCTTCTCCAGGACTGATTTCGCGTGTTGCCAGGAAGCTAAAGTGGTAGTCGTTGCTCGAGTCAATCAAAATCTTCATGGACATGTTGGGGTTGCAGCTCCTTCTGGCGTATCGGAGTATGTTGCCTTCGCGCCGCGTGTCAATGTAGATGGGTAGGTGGGGAGGGAAAAAGACAAATGGTTCGGGGTGTCGCAGGAGATCCCATCGATTTGAGGGATCTGAATAGTAGTCGGTTTTGCGGCCGATGAGACCCTTGAGCTCGCCAACGTAACCTCCGTCAGGGACTGGTGTCTCGGCTGTAATAAAGTGCCACTGAGGGTGAAGGCCATGCGCTAGTATAGCCGAGTCGACGTCTGTCTGTTTCACGATTTCTGGCGCAGTTTTGGTTTCGAGATCCTGTATGGTGCTGTCAATGCGTGAAAAAATGTCTTGTGGCTTCTTGCCTCCGCTTGCCTCTGCAAGCGCTTCTGGGTCTTGAAGCCACATGGCAATGTCGTTGGCAACATCGATGCGCGTGTACGAGTTGGACTCTGCAGAAGGCGGCTCGGGCTGGCGGTAGAGGTGCATAAACTCGTACGAGTAATCCTCAACGGGACCATCGGGATTTGACGGTGACTTGACGGGACTGTGGCCGTTGACCAGAATGGACGCGCCTCGCTTGCGTGATGTGGGCGCAAGAGCTGGGGCTTGGCTGACGCCGCTCATAGATGCAGAGGAGCGATGGTTGGTCTTGGGCCGCTTGTTTGGTGGAGGCTGATCTCGTGGGCTTCCGCTCTTGCGGTCAGGGGGGTAGTGTAGGTCGCCGTTGGTTTGCGTGGGCCAGGCATTGGCCTGCATTGGGACGAGCGAGTCCTTTGGGCGCTTCTTGGGGTTCTTTGCAGACGCCTTTGGCCGGCCTTTGCGCTCGCCAATGTTGTGCATCTCTCGTCGGATGCGTTGCTTCTCCGAGGCGCTCTTTGCGTCGACCAGGCGCGGCAGGCAGTCTGCGCATTCGTGCACGTCGGGCACATGCTGTGCAGACTCGTAGTAGCACACAATGTGCTGCCACGTGTCGCACTTCTCGCACAGCACCGTGTTGCCATCGTCGTCGGCGTAGCCGCAGATGCACTTGATTGTCGACGATTCTTCCTCTTCAACGACGCCGTCTAGGGGTGGAGAAGCTTGGGCAAAGGCGGGTGGTGGAGGACCAGCGTAGAGGGCGAGGGGAGCCGGCTGAGGGTCAGCATACGCCTGAACCGCCGAGACGTCTGTCATAATCTGGCAGGCAGGCACGGTACTGAGGAGTGGTGTTTGTGTAGTGGGTTGCTCAAGATGTGTGTTGTGGGGATCGCATGACGCCCAGGACGCGGACAGGGAGAGCAGAGCTACCAACGGCAGCTCGAGACGGAACGAGTGAGCAGCACCAAGGCGAAAGCTGGGAGTAGAAGGATTTCCAGGCGCTTATGGAGCGGATGCAGCCAAGGGAAAGAGGGCTGCGTGTCCAGTTGCAGCGCGAGCTGGCAAGCTAGAAGGCGACAACACGGGCTCGGAGACGTCAGTGGCAAGGCGATATCTCGCGGATATCATGAAGAGAGGGTATTGAGACGTTTTGCGAGACGTGATGGGGTGCGCGGGTGGCCAGGCAGGGTGGTGAGGATGCGAGGCTCGAGGCGGCGTCGGAGGGAGCAGTCGGCTGGGAGGGGGGGGGAGAGAGAGGAGACAGCGGCACCAGAGGAGAGGGCGCGCGCACTCGTGGCCGTCGAGGCGGATGGCGACAGCGGCTGCGACGTTAGCAGAGCAGATGGAGGGCAGGCTGGCTGGGGCAACGGGGGCGTGGTGCGGTATGGGAGTCAGAATGGCAGTGGAGAATCGAGCGTGCGAATGTCGTGAGAGAATGAATGGCCCCGACGCTGGCGAGCGAGACGGGCTTAGCGCATGTGGTCTGTGCACAGTGCCCAAGGACAAGGCCAGGAGGGAGCTGGGAGGGCTAGAGGGCATTAGTCACCGAGGGGTTGCAGGAAGCGCGGTCTCAAGATATCAGCATGTGGCTGGCGTGGCCGTGGCGGCCGCCGCCGTCCCCGAGCCACAACGCGGGCAGAGTGGAGGCGAGGGCCGTGGGGACTCTGGGGCGACATGTTGCATCGAGGACAGGATATGCACGCATCAAGAGGGAGAGGGTGGATGATACGGCTGATATGGGACGAGCAGGAAATGCGGTAGGCCTGGGGGGGGGTCGACGTTTGGGCGTGGATGTGACGAGAAGAAACGGCAGCAGCGGATTCCGTGGAGCAGGCAGCACAGGGTCCAGCAGCCAATCAGCGGCGTCGCCATGGCTGGATGGCCGGGGTCTGTTTGCTTTGGCGCGCAGATCGAGTTCGCCTGCAGTCCGAGCGTTGGCTGGCTGGCTGGCTGCCCTCCCTGTGCCTCTCTCTCTCCCTCTCCCTCTCTCTCACCCCCCCCCCCCCCGTCTCTCTTGCGCGCTCTCTCTCTCTTCCCGCGCCGCCCTCTGGCCTGCGCGCCCAACCACCAGCTGGATATAGCCGTGCGCGTGCATGCATGCGCCGATGCATCGTATCCAGGTGCAAATGTGCGCGATGCCGCTGTTCACCCAGGCAGGCGACGCGAGGCAGAGAGGCGGCGAATCGTAACCAGGGACAGGGCGCGCGCTGCTGAAACACTGCGCCGCCACCCAAACGTCATTGCCAACGGCCTGCAGCAGCTGGGCCACCTGCCATACAGTAGTAGTTAGCATATGTCCCCATTGATGCTACTTATATCACACGCCAGCCCACGTCCGTCTCTTGCTTTGTTTTGTGCCCACGGGCCCTTGCGACCCAAGCATCCCCCCCGAACAACGACTGCCTGGCCATCGTCGTCGTCGTAGTCCGCCCTGCCCTCGCCCGCCTTGCGTCCACAATGACCCTGACGGAGTTTGTCCGTCGGCCGGCCCTGTCGGTCGCGCCTGCCCGTTTCCCTGCCGCCGCCTTCCAATGAGCTCCTTCTCTCTCCCCGCTTTCTAGAACTATACCATATCGCGACTCGACTTCTTCCTCGACCAATTAATTCTCCTTCACCAGTGCCGTCCGACGGAAGATGCTGGCCGTGACATACTCAATATGCTAGACCGTGGGCTAATATATAAAACGCTGCATGATGGACCTGTCAATGTCAACAGAGTCGCCTTCCGTCTTCATTATGGCTGCGCTTTTTGGCCCCCTCTCGGTCTTCTATCTGCTCCTCTCTGCTGGCGCATCTAGCGTCCCTAGCCCTCAGTCAATTGCATCTGATCTGTCCATCATCACTCACAATGACCTCTACGGCCAGGCTTCCACTAGAAGGGCCGCAAGCATCCTGCTGAGCACCCCTTATACCTATTCTGCCGCCCGTTCCCAATGCGCTGCTCTCGACACCACCCTCTGGAACCCCCGCACCTATGCCCAAGACTCGGCCTACCTCGAATATCTCAGTTATGCAAAACTCGCTGGTCCTGACTGCCTCTTCTGGGTCGACGGCAACTCAACCTCACACTGCACAGCAATATCTACCCGTGGCCAGTTGCAGCACTACCCATGTGACAGGCACTTGCCTGTTTTGTGCTCAACCACGGCTGCTTCCACTTCCCTACCCCGCATCGCCGTCACAACTAACAATGCTACCATAACAGGCCGTCGGGATGACTCCTCCCCCTCTTTTCGTTTCTTGGGCATCAAGTATGGCGCTGTTCAAGCCCGCTTTACCCACTCGACGTAATTACCCCCTACGCCTGGTTCAAACACGACGGCACTCGACTTTGCCCCCGTATGTATGCAGGTTTCGTCTGCCTCTCCAGACCCAAACGTTTATGCCGAAGACTGCTTCTTCCTCAACATGTGGACCCCATATCTCCCCAACCCTGCAAACAAAGCTCCAAAGCCCAAGGCCGTCATGGTCTGGCTGCATGGCGGCGGTTTCCTCACTGGAACAGCAAGTGATCCTACCTATGACGGCTCTGCCCTGGCATCTCGAGGAGACGTTGTCGTTGTGTCTGTTGATTATCGCCTGTCCACCCTTGGTGGTCTTGCCCTAAGTAATACTTCCCTGACAGGAAATTATGGTCTCGGCGATGTCATTACCGCCCTGGACTGGGTTCATTCTCACATTGGTGCCTTTGGCGGCGACAAAGACAGAATTACCGTCTTCGGACAGAGTGCAGGAGCATCTCTGGTAAGAGCCTTGCTGGCATCACCGCTGGCACAAGGCAAGTTTGCTCGCTCAATTATGATGAGCAATCCTCAGGGCATGAGCTACTCGTCAGCCTTTTCAAACTACTTGACTATTGCAGAGGAAACCAAACGTACCCAGGGTCTCGTCGCTGGAGTGGGCTGTGGGCAGCTCCAGGGTGAGGATATGGTCCAGTGCCTACGCAAGATAGATCCATGGGCATTGATCAATGCTAAAAACATTGCCGGGTCGGTCAATTCCCTTGTCACAGTATTTCATGGAGTGTGTCTCGATCAACAACAAGCTAACAGTCTCTCAGCTTCCCAGTTATTGATGGTGAATTGTTAACAGGTTCCCTCCTTCTTAACCCATCAGCACCCAAACTAAAGCAGCCTGTCATGATGGGCGTCATGCACGACGACGGCTCGTCATTTACATCCTATCCAGCCTCCTCCAATCTCTCCCACATCCTCTCTTCTCAAGGTTACCCTGCTTCCACCATTCTCGCCTCAAACGCCCTTCCCCTTCCAGATATCGCCAACAGTACGCTTGCCATTTTCAACCTCGCCACAAGGGTAGCCACGGACGCTCAGTTGAGATGTTTGGGTCAAAGCACTGCCTACACCGGAGCTGCAAACCACATCTTCGACAAAGTCTACGCCTACGAATTCGATAGATCCTTCCAACTCAAAGGGTGGAGTCCTAATCCCCCAGCGTGCGAGGCTCCCATCACACCAGATCACCCATTTGGCAACCCAAATCTAACGTGTAAGTTACCATACTCTCCAAGAGAAAAAAAACTACGCTTCAGGTTTCAAAAAGGGACACTCCAGCTCACCGGTTCTTCCAATCTAGACTACAAATGCCACTCGGGCGAGCTAACCACCGTCTTCGGCACCGTTGTCCCACAAGGCAGACCCCTCCGCGACGACTACGACATTCCTTTTTCCCAATTCGTCCTCGATTCCTGGTCTGCTTTCGCCCGAACGGGCAATCCCAATCCCGATCCTGCCTTCTTGAAATCTAGGCATCTCACGAATACTACGGTCATGCTCGAGGTGCAGAGAACTTGGAGTCCGGTTGATGTCAAGAATCCAATGTTGAAAGCACTAGATGTAGGCGAGAAGGGTGGTATGACGGGTTTTTAGAGACGAGGCCCAGTGCAAGGCTTTGGGGTTCGGGTTGGAGTATTACAACAAGTAGGTGTGGTTGGGTATTTGGAGTTGTAGACTTTTTTTACATGGGTTTCATTTCTTTCTTTTGTGTCCAATTTGGACAATTGGTAAGAACGCAATTAGGGGTTTGTGGTTTTTACTTTCCACTTCCCAACTCGATTCGTCACGTTGAAATTCTATTCAAAATCTGAATGTTTTTTTTTTGCTTAATCATCATCCCTTCATCCTCATTAATACATACATACAGCTTCTTGCTCTAAAAAAAAGTCTCTATAATATACCCTCCCCTTCCATCATTCAATCATTCAGCATTCAGACAAAGACAGAAAAAGAGACTCGGAATCGACAAACATCAAACCCTTGTCCCTCCCTCCTCTTTCTCTCATTCCTTTTCCAATCCGCTCCGCTTCAACTCTGTACCCAGAAAGCAGGAAGAACAGAAAAAGAAAAGAAAAGAAAACGAAGACGAGAAAGAAAGCGAGAAAAGCAAAGATAAGCACATGCAACCGTTTTTGGTATAAAGCAAAAAAAAAAAGGG
>JAODYD010000004.1:721538-911137 GCA_026262445.1 Bipolaris bicolor | reverse complement strand
CGTCTTGAATCCCACACTTTTCTCATTCCCCCCTCCCTATATCCTCCTACAGCCTTTACGGCTAAAAAGGAATAGAGAAGAAATGGAAAAAAAAAGAGGGATTAGGAAAAACAAAAGATGGACAGAGTGGAATCTGTCATACATGTCTCTTATTCCATGCATTTTTCTGTCTTTGCCTTGAATTTGCTTTGGGTTGCCCTTTTCTCCTTTGCCCTTCATAAGCTTTGTCGTCGTGGAATTCTACCTTCCAAACCCTATCTTTCCTCCTAATAACAACCCTCCTCCCCCATTACAGTTTCTCCTCAATCTCTCTCTCGTTTCCCGACAAGAGACAAGACAACAAGAAAAAAAAAACCTCCCCAAGGGGTGGACAAACCTATGGTAGGGTATGGTGGAAGAGGACAAATGACAAAACTCACTCAAGGCTTAGAGAAAAGGCTTCCTACAACTGTTCCTCTTGAACCTTTGTCACTTCTTCCCAGAGCTGCTTGGCATTTTCCGCCTTCATCTGTTTGTGCACATCCATGTTAGTTATTGCAAAAGCAAGAAAAAGCAAGCAGAATTGTCGTAGGAAAAGAAACAAGGAAAGAGAAAAGGGTCCTTACCCTGAGTAGGTGCATCTCCAGCTCGCCATCTTGATTGGGCGAGTTGAAGAGCAGGCGTCCATCCTTTGGCTTTTCGCCCTGCGCGTCGCCTCCAAATACCATTTTGCGCGTAACGGCCGCGTTGAGAAGTAGACGGTGGGTACCCTCTGCGCGGAGCACGAACCGGGCTTTCTTGGGCTCATCCACTGAAATGTTGAACTTGAACGTTCCCACACCACGCTCCTTCCATGCTCGGTTCGAACCTTCGCCAGCCATGAGATAGAGCTTTGCGCGACCGGTCCAGATGGTTTGCTCGCCCTCTTCTCCAGTCTCGGGTGCTTTATCAAAGTTAGCTTCATCATTCGTAGTTGACAAGCAGACACTCACGGTGTTGCGAAAGAAGAGGCTGGCTCGATTGCCGTTGCCGTTCCTCTTTCTCGGTGCCCTTTTCCGCGTCTTCGTCATCGCCGTCCTCATCTTCGGAAGATTCGTCGTCTGCTGCTGCTCCAAAGGGTTTCTCCTTCTCTTTCAAGCCCTTGATTTCCAGGTTGCCTCCAGGTGCTGCAAAGGATCCGATTGTCTTGACACCACCCAGACCTCCAAATCCACCACCTAGCGACCCGCCAAAGGAACTTCCGCCAAACGAAGATGTACCAGAGCCGCTAAGCGCCCCAAATCCACCGCTGCCACCCAGCGTCGATGGGGCTGCGCTTCCAGCAAACGAGGATAATTTGTTACCACTTGCTGCGCCAAAGGGCGAACTAGTGCTGGGTTTGGAACCACCAAGTCCACCAAACGGAGACGTAGTCGAGGCTGCAAAGCCACCAAAACCAGAAGCCTTGAACTTGTCATCAGATGTTTGCGGTAGCGATTCGGGCTTATCCGAGGTCTTTGCTTGCTGGGGTTTGGCTGCCATGGCAGCGAAAGGCGATGATGCAGAAGTGTTGGCGAATCCGCTCCCTGGTGGAATCTAATACCAATGTCAATTTCGCTGTCACCAAGAAGAGACGCATATCGACTAATTTACCTTGGTCTTAGACTCTGTATCTGTGATACTCTGCGTTCTTTCCTTGTCTCGCAGCCGCTTGGAATCACGCTCCTCGCTAAGAGCCGTGTCGCCATTTGCTGCTCTGATTTCGGTGCCTTTGGTGATATCTTCAGTGTCGTTCTCGGCTTCCTCACGCGATCGCTTGTTCTTTGGGCTTGTGTTGGAACCAGACCTCTTTTCAGTCGTAGCCGTCGCAGTCGTGGTCGATGCGCTCTTGCTGGGCGACGTCATATGCTCGTCTGTGTCGCTTTCCTTGATACTCGAGATGGCGCTGCTGGCAGGTTTGGCAGGAATACCAGCCTCTAGATCCTTTGTAATGTCCCTCGATCTCTTGCGCGCATGGCGCTCAATCTTCTTTTCCGGCTGCTTGTCGGCATCGACATCGTCCTCAAAGTCTTCGCGGCTGCGCTTTCGCCGTAACCGTCCGCGCTCGCTATCTGATCCCGAGACGCTCTGGTCGCCGGGTTTGGTGATGCCGTTGGTCACATCCTTTGTAGCTTGATCGGTGTCGGAAACGGGGTTCGATGTAGGCGGCGCATTGATTTGGGTGTCTTTGAGCTTCTCCCTCACATTCTTGCCCTCGCTATCGCTGCTCTTGTCGCTCCGCGCAGGAGATGTTGGTGCCGTGCCTGTAACGTCATTGGTTGCGGGGGCCGGTGTGACGGCTGCAGCAGCTTCGTGCTGTGTCTCCGGTGTGTCGGCCATGGTACGGGTAGGCTGCTATTATAGGCTTCAGGGAGGGGCTGATATATGCGCTGCCGAGCAAGAATAGTCAGGTTCAAGGATGGCGTAGACGGTGGTTCGGGGGCCGAGAGTGCGGCCTTGTAGATTTGGTGTAGCTGGGATTGGGTAAATAGGAAGAATGGCAAGTGCAGGGTAGTAAGGGAGTGGTCAAGTTGCGGTGGCCAGGTGCGACAGTCGCGCAGGTGATGCTCTGGCACGGCTAGCGGCGAGCTGAAGGTCAGACAATGGGATGCGGCAGGTCTTACCCGACAGTGTCAACAAGGACAGAAGGGGGGCAAAAGGCCCTGGGAATGCGAATGTCCTGCCGTGGCTTGCTTTGTTCCAGCGGAGGGAAGTCGGTCGTCGATCGAGTGGTCTAGTAGTTGTAGTGGAGTCGGTCAAAGCGCCGCGTCCCAAATTTCCACTGCAATGCGCCGGTGCAGCGGTGACTGAGAAATGCCAGGGCCAGTCCCGAACGCGTCTGCAGTGAGAGGTGGGTGGTGAACAGTGAACCCACGCTCTGTGTGCTGAGTGATTCGCCGAGGAGCAGAGGATTGGCGCTTCTGCCCGTCGTGGTCGAGTGCGTTGTCGCTGCAAAGACCAATGACGAAGTGGGGAAGACGACCTGCCTAAACACAGGCGCGGGTCGCTGCAACTCGTGCGTATTGGGCGGTTTTTTGGTGCATGCACGTCAGACCTGCAGCATCATGAAGGCGTGTCAAACGTGCTCTAGTATGGGGCGCTGCGAATAGCTCAAGTGAATTTACATATGTGAACATGCTCAGGGCCGAATCGGCGCCATCTCATCAAGCTTGCCCTGAACGCCCGGGGCCGTGTCATGCGTCCCCTACCAAATAGTAGCACACTGCTTTTACACCAGACCCATAGTAGCCCGTTCCACTCTAGCTGATGAAGCAAAGACAGCCCAGCGCAACGTAAAATACAAACAAAGGGTATACTGCAATCCCGACTCGGTTCCTCACTACTCCAGATCCGCCCATGATGCTCACCCCAGCTGCCAGCGACCATGCAATCAGAACTATGTACACGGGTATGCGCACTATGACGGGTATGCCGACAGCGCTGAGCACCGAAGCAATGACAAGCGGGAACAGAGTGTAGCCAATAATCGAGATGGACTGGAAGAAGGCGCTGTAGTAGCATTAGCATCTGTCTTGTGAATGCGTGAGAACCATGTACGAACATGTTGCCGCCCAGTAACTTGATCTGTAGCGTCACGACAGCCTCTCCAATCCACACCATGGCAAATACGCCTGAGAAGACAAGGTCTTTTTGGTCGCCCTTGGCCCCCCAGGACAGAAACAAGCTCAGCAGTAAGCAGAAGATGAGCGGTCCCCAAAGGTCCCAGTCTCTTAGTCCCTCGCTCATGCCGCCCTGGAGAATGACATCGGCATCTGGCCATCTACCTGCAATGTTCCTGAGACGACCGCCGACACCGTCTGCTTCACCGCGCTCTGCGGCTCCAATGCCTCCACCGCGCTGCATCATGCCGCCCAGCAGGTACTTGGGGTACAGCACCTGCTTCATCTTCTCCCAAATCGCAAAAATGTCTCTCGAAAGCGTCTCCCATACTGTCTCGTCAATGGTGTTTGTGGGCGCGCGGCGGTCTTCGCCCGGAATGCTCGATGTCAAATAAGACTGTGTCTGGGCAGCGTTGCGTTGGATGTTCCCCGTCAGCGGCGCGCGGTCCGACGTGCCTTGCAGAGGGTCGTCGAGGTCATCGAGGGTAGCTGGTGATGGTTAGCTTGCCGTCGACGGTTGCCTCGTGTATGTACATGTGGAAGGGTGGGTAGTAGGCTGCTGCTGCTGCTGCTGCTGCATGCGACGCACCATCATCCGGGTCAATCAAGTCACGCTCCACTGCATCATCATCGTAGGGATTGGCGCTCGTTGCGGAACTGGGCATCATTGCCGCCATGTTTCGGTGGAAAAAACCCTGCGTTGACAGGTTGCGGGCTGCTTCTCCAATCGGGCAGGTATCGTGGGTTGATGGAGAGGCTCTGCTGTCCTTAACCTCTACGCGCAAGCTCCCGGAGGTGTCGTGGAGGGTGTGCTACCGCATCAGGTTAGTATTCCGCTGGCAGGGAAAGCTTGAACCTGTTAGCGTGCACCGCTTGACTTACAGCCTGCAGCCCGCCCATGCTGCATTCTCGCTGTCTCGTGCTCTCTCGCTATATATATGTACTTCTGTAAATCCTGAAAAGCCGCCTCTGTTCACCCCACCATCTGCACCGGGAAAATATCGACAACATGACTGACCCCGTCTTGAACGACATCTCCCACAGGCGCTTCAATCTGTTGCGAGGAAGTTGGATATTAGTTTCTCCACACCGGACAAAGCGCCCATGGCAGTAAGCACAGTCGTACAAGCATCTGTCGCATAGACGTCTAATTTCTCCGTAGAGGCATGCAAGAGTCGCCCTCGAAGACAACACTCCCCGATTATGACCCCAAGGTAATCACAGCACCCGAGCAAAGTCCCATATATGACTACACTACTAACTCTAGCCAGTGCTATCTATGTCCGTCAAATACGCGGGCTAATGGCGAGCACAACCCCAAGTTTGAGAGCACTTTT
This sequence comes from Bipolaris bicolor, assembly GCA_026262445.1. NCBI lineage: Eukaryota > Fungi > Ascomycota > Dothideomycetes > Pleosporales > Pleosporaceae > Bipolaris > Bipolaris bicolor. The sequence goes on along the minus strand of JAODYD010000004.1, from coordinate 906,183 downwards.
GTTTTTGTCAACGACTACAGTGCCGTCATGGAAGAGCAGCAAGAGTATCGCCCAGACTCCAAAGATGGTTCCCTTGCTTCCCGCCTGCTCCGCGCTGAAGCCGTGACTGGGAAATGCTACGTCATATGTTTCTCCCCATCCCACAACCTCACTCTGGCCGACATGTCACCCGCTCAGATTGTACCAATCATAGAAACCTGGACGAACATTTATGTTGCTCACCTGGATTCAAAATCACCGCTGGCTAAGCTTGCTTCGGCGATCAATATTCCACCGCTATCACAGGGCCCTCTTACCCCACCAAGCGCGCAGTACCGGTACATGCAAATCTTCGAGAACAAGGGTACGGCAATGGGCTGCTCTAACCCCCACCCTCATGGTCAAATCTGGACAACCACTTCACTTCCTGAAGAGCCCGCGACCGAACTTGTGCAGCTGAGCAAGTATCGTAAAGAAAATGGCGGTTCCCACATGTTGGTGGACTACGCTGAGTTGGAGTCAAAAGAGAAGGCACGCACAGTGTTTGAGAACGAAAGCTTCTGGGCCGGTGTTCCGTACTGGGCCGTCTGGCCGTTTGAAATTATGATTGTCTCGAAGCAGCACAAGCGGTCGCTCGTGGATTTCACAAAAGAAGAGCGTGCACAACTAGCAGAGGCTATTGCGGAGATTACAAGGCGGTATGACAACCTCTTTGAGACGCAGTTCCCATACAGTAAGTCCGCAAACTTTGTTTGTATAAATAGACGTGGCTAACGAATACAGGCATGGGATTGCATCAGGCTCCTCTTACGGGCACAGCCGACGAGATTGAATGCAGCCATTTCCACATTCATTTCTATCCACCACTACTGCGAAGCGCCACAGTCCGCAAGTTCCAGGTCGGCTACGAGATGATGGCCGAGCCTCAGCGTGACATCACGCCTGAGCAAGCAGCAGAGCGCCTGAGGAGTTGTGACGGCGAACTTTACCGGAGGAAGCTCGAGGCATCACCCGTAACCAACGGTGTGAATGGCGTAAATGGCGTAAATGGCGTCAATGGCGTAAACGGTGTGAACGGCACCCATTAGAGTGCTTACCCGAAGCATGCTCCTAATACCCAGTTTTCCGACTTTTTTTTTTTTTTTTTGCGCGCCCAACAACTGCTTATATATATTTGCCGTAAGACGCTCTTACGATGGGAGAAGATACCCAAGACCCGAGACGAGAGAAATGATGGCCAGACGAGAGTTTGCATACACATAGCATGAGGAATGTCCAGTTAGACATTAAGACGTTTTCTTTTTTCCTTAGATACGAAATCATACATTACACAAACTTACCCCCTTCCAAAAAAAAAATCCCGAGCCAAATCTACCCGCGTCCATACAAAACAATATCCCAAAGTGCTACAGAAAACATGTTGGGAAACTTGGATTACACAAGCAAACATCACAAGGGGGGGGGGGGGGGAAGGCGGGGAGCACCGAAAGCTAGTCAACGTCATAAGCCCAGAATGGCGGGGCAACACACAGACAGACATATTTACGTCATCACCAAAAGTGATGGTAGCAAGTATGTATACGCTTGGTACCCCATCAACGTCCCCAACCAGGCCAGGAACATCCATAGCGATCCCGCTCGTCATACGGCAGCGTCGCACACCAAGGTCGCTCGCCAGCCGAGTACGGTACGAGTGGTAGATTGTACGGCATGCGGAATCCAACCACTGTTCCTCTCTTTTCCTCGCCGTGTCTACCTGCCTCTGGGTTATCAGTCCCGAATACTGGGACCATTGTCGATGAGTGCCCAGATTCTGCAAATAGCGCAGGCCATACCAACACACCTGTTTCGTATGACTGGATCCTGATTTCTTCGTTTTTGTTCATCACGTCGCCCCATGCTTGCTTGCTTAGATTGGCGCTTGTAAGTAGGGCCCAATCGATGGTTGTGTGGGTTTCGTCGCTGAAGCGAATGTATGTTTTGATGTGTGGTGCTGCTGCGCCACGGTGTGCTTCCCGTTGAGATGGGTCCGGGCGGGATACGGGGGTCCAGTGACAGAGTAATGGGTGCATGTACTCGAGCTGTTTTTGCTGCTGGGCAGATTGGTATTTCCAGTGGATGGACCCACCGGAAGTGTAGCCATCTAGGGAAGTACGGATCTCGGCTGGAGTTGGAAATACGACGCTGAACTTGGGTTCTGGTGCTTTTGCTGCACCCGTCTTTTGCTTAGTGATGAATGTAGAGGCTTTTATAAATGACGGTGGTGCTTCTGCTTTTTCTGTATCTTTAACATCTGAATAGCGTGAAAGAATGGACTGGAAATGGAAAAGCCATGTTGGTGTTGGGCCCAATGTCGCTACTGACGAGATTTGAGTGACAATGTGAGGACGGGAACTGTCTTCTGATGCCTTGACTGGAATACTAGAAAGTGTCTGGTCTAGCCCTAACCAACCAAAAGCAGTTTTCGAAGGACTGGCCGCAGAAGGTTTCTCTCTTGATGGCGCGCTTCCAAGGAACGCTGCCCGAATACTTGAGAAGCCGTAGTGTTCAAGCTGGAGAATTAAAGCCTTCATACGCAGTCCATATGCATGCAAGTAACGAAGAAGATCAACCTTGAATCGTTCGCCGCTCCCGATAACGTGGATCTTGGTGGATGTTGATTGCTCCTCCCATTCTGTGTGCGGCAAGAGTGGAAGCAACGGTGATGCCCAGACTGCTTGTGTCATATTTGCCCAATCGCGGTGAATCATGTTGGCTGTATGGATAACGATCTGAGCAGTGTCATCATGCCGGAAGAGAATGAGCATTTTCGAATGGTGAGTACCAAAATGATCCGAGAGATATGCACTTATAAGCTTAATGTTGGGATATCGTTCTGCTGTTTCCTATGAAGTCTCAGTATACAGGCAATCAATATCCGAAAAAGGGCGGTTGATATGAACATCGAACTCCGACAAAGTACATCACTTACCAGTAATGCAATCCTGCTCGTGTCATTGTTCCTCCAGAAGCCATGCACAATCTTGACTTTGACCATATCCCTAACGTCCCTATCAAAGTGTTGCCTGAATTCACGTTAGTAAACTACCGCCTACATGTCCACTCTCAGACCTGAAACCCGGGAAATACTCACATGACGAAATCTAGGTCAAACAAATAATTAAAGTTCCAGCACTCCTTGATCAAGGGATCTCCCAGCAAATCAGCCAAGCCCACCGTACCCACATTCTTCTCCATGGGCAGCTTCTCAATCCGTGTGAGCTGCACTGGCGATGGAATGAACCGTGTCTCAGCATTGTCATCTTTTTCTCTCGCGGCTTCCTTGCTGTTTGACGCAGTAGATGGCCTCGCTATCCCCAACACCCCCTGCTCTTTCACCACACCATCAAAACTCCAGCTCGGCGTAAAAGCAGCATCTTCTTCCCGCCCTATCCGCTTCGACAACCTCGGGGGACTAATCGGCCTATCGAGACCCTTGCGTGATTTTGTCGGAGACCAAGGCTGGTTCTCAAGCACTTCCTCTTTGGGCGATTCAACACTGAGTCTTCGGCGCTTACTCGGCGGAGCGTCTTCAGGTTCTTGTTGCATCGCGATAATAGGTCCAGCTACTACTTACCAAGACGGCAGTGAGTTATTAGCAAGTGATTTTTTTTTTAGTAATTTGGAACAAGGACGGGGAAAGGGCTGGAAGTTCGGTGCACAAAACGGAAGGGTTAAAGTAAGAGTCAGGCACGGGCCACTTCGTGGAAAATAGGCAGTCATCTTCTTACTGATTCAAGGATAGGGGCAAGTAGGAAGGAAGGAAGCGTCACGACAGCATTCACAATACAAAGTTGCACATAGATCCAAAGGGTGAAGTCAACGATGACATCACATCTTAGTATATAGACGGTGAAGCTCACTTTTCCAAGCAAACTGCTTATCAAAGGCTATAAACATACACGGTCTAATGGTACTTGAGCATCATGCCCTGATACTCCATAGCGAAAGGAATGAAAGGAAAAGACAAACTTATTATGCCACTTCTTCAAAGGTGGAAAGGCATCCCCCCCCAAACGCCGAGTATCGCTAAAATCGAATAAAGGAAACATTCTATGCCGCGCTGGCGCTGAGCATAGGCTGAGCAACCTTGGTGACTTGGTTGCCAGCGCGGATGATTGGGTTGCCTTGCTCGTCCTTGACGATGTTGACCTCCTTGTTCTCCTTCTGGGCACGCTTCCAGATCTCAACTTCGCATCCACCACGGATGACACCGACCCTCATGGTAGAGAGCAGGTTGTGGGCAGCGTTGGAGTGGAAGTAGACACCGCCGTTGAACATGGCAGTAGCGTCCTTGCCAATGCCGCTCTTGATCAGGGTCTTGCCACCGGGGTGCTCGTTGATGAAGTCGGTAACGTCGTGAACAACACCAGCGACAGCGATCAGGCCACGGCCGTTCTTAGCCTGCTCAACGTAGTCGTCCCACTCGATGACAGGAAGCTGCTCAAGAGGAACACCCCAGTCGAGCTTGGCGCGCTTCTGGTCAATCTTCTTCTGGAGTTGCTGGACACGGCCCTTCTCGATCTCGTTGGCACGGAACTGCTTGAGGTTGGAGGCGAGACCGAGCTTGCTCCACAGCCAGATGGACCACTTGGTGGGGTCATACTGGTGCCACTCGATAGCGTTGCGGTAGTCGGAGGGGAACTCGTGGTGGAAGTTGTGGTATCCCTCACCAAGAGTGACGAGAGCAGTGATGACGTGGTCCCTGGGGCTGTTGCGGTCGTCAAATGGCTGGTCACCGAGCCAGTGGGCGAGCGAGTTGACGCAGAAGGTGGCCTGCTGGACGAAGAAGATGCGGAGGATACCAGCGTAGATGAAGCCACCCTTCCAGTCGTTCCAGAGGAGACCAGCGACAGCAGAGGGGAAGATGAGACCCATGAAGATGACAACCTTGATGTAGTTCTTGTGCTGCCAGACAACGACAGGGTCCTCGTTCAGGTCGGTGATGTCGGTACGGCCAATGCGCTTGGGGTTCTGCTTCATGACCATCCAGCCAAGGTGGCTGTAGAGAAGTCCCTTGCGGACGCTGTAGGGGTCCTTGTTGGTGTCGGTGTAGCGGTGGTGGGCACGGTGGTCACGGCTCCACCAGCGGATGGAGCCCTCGACAGCACCGCCGCCAACGAGAGCGAGGAAGATGCTCAGAGGAAGGCTGGCATTGTATGACTTGTGTGCCCAGAGACGATGGTAGCCAGCTGTGATACCGAGACCGGTCCAGAAGTAGTAGATGACGGCCCACAGGGCAGTCTGCCACTTGAGCGGTGTCCAGAAGGCAGCGACGCAACCGGCGAGGGGGATTCCGATAATGAAAGTAACCTGAAAACACTACGTTAGCAAATGCCGTGTGCTGCGGAGAGGCAACTCGAGACTTACGTTGAGCCAGTTGACGTGCTTGTACCAGTTGGACTTTGTAATGGGGGTATCGGTGATGTGTGGCTTCTTGGGGTCGTACTTGGGATTGCGGTTGGGCTCCGAGGTGCTTGCCATTGAGGAGGGCTGCTTGACGTAGTCGGGGTCGACAGCCATCATGCCAGCAGTAGGCTGGTGAGAAGGCATGTTGAAGGATGTAGCGGTAAGGTGGTGTGTAGGGAAAGCGAATGAAGTGATGGGGGGAGGAGAGGCGACTAGCGGCTCAAAAAAAGATAGTCCGGGCTCCGGGGGTGAGCAAGAAAGCTCGAGCAACGACGGAAAGCTTCACCCACGGTCGAGTCAACGACGAGGCAGAAGGTAGTCGGAGGGGAGGAGCAACAAAAGTTGGGATGGAGGGGGGAGAGCAAAAGTGGCGGCGGGCAGGACGACATTAATATAAGGCGGCGGGCAGTTTGTCCATCCCAACACTCTGCGGGCAGGTAAGCGAAAGACTGGGACCTGCATTGTCAAGCGCGCCCGCATCGCCGCCGCCAAAAGGGCCCTTTTTTGCCGTAACGTAATTTACGGCCCAAAGCGGTCTAGTGCTGTCTCTCACCACGGCGGCAGGGTCCCGGGGCGAAGAAATTTCGGGACTCCGCGCAGGCCTCGCGCTGATCTCGGCATCGAGAACGGCCTGGGTGGCGGTGCGCGCGGGCATTCCAACCTGTTGCAGATGGCCCCCCAGGGCCTGCACACCTCATGCCCTTTTTTCCCCAGATTCCCGCATCACGCTCGGCCTGCTCCCTTGACTAGGCAGGCAAGAGAACAATGGCTGCCCGTTGACTGGGGAAGGAAAAGGAAAAGGAAAGGACAAGGACAGGAAGAAGGAAAGAAAAAGGACGCCCAAATTGATTATCCTCCCCAAAAAGCGGTCTGATTCAGAACCATCGGCACTGTGTACTATGAATGTGTGTGTGTCCTTACAAGCGGATTGCCTCACTGGGCATAGAAGCTCACGCCGTGGTGATGCCACTCAAAAACTCGCCGTCGTCGTTGCTTCTCCATATCCCCGCCTAGCCAGTTTAAAAAAAATGCTAGAGTATTCTATACAATCTGGTTCGCACCTGTAATCCAGCCAACCTTTCCACCACCAGGAATCCTTCCCTTGAAACCATTTTTTTGTTGATATCGCTAAGGCTTTCCGGACATCCGGTTCTGCACACTTACGTATGTCATTATGTACCCTTCTTTTCAGCTTTGCAAAACTTGAAAGAATAGAGTCTCGATTAGCCATCTGGCCGAGTTTACGACATTACTCTTGGACAATGCGTGTGTGTGTGTGTGTGGCAAAAAAGACGTGTCCCCAAAAAAAAAGAGAGAGAGGGGTCGTGTTCGGCTGTCTGTCCATCCAAAATAACAGCGGGTCTCCCCCCTCCCCAGCCCCATTACCCATGACTCTTTTTACACAGCACTTGATTGCACGAACACTTGCCCTTAACAACCCATGAAAAAAGAGCCATCGTTACCACGTTTGCCCGGCCTAATCCCCCCCTCAGTCTGAAACCCTGCGCGTATGTAAAGAAAAAAACAAATATTACAGCGAAATCGCCCGAGCCAGATAGAAGGGGGGGGGGGAAAGGGTGTGTGCGCTGTTCGAAAAAAGTCACCAGTCCCCTCGCAAGCTCTTCCGAATCGGGAACTGGCGCCTCCTCAACACCTTGCCCGCCATTCCCCTTCATCCCACACCCAACGCTTTTGCATCACCAATAGTATCGCATCCGTTCTTCCTGCCTCGGTTCCAGCCTTTTCTTCTTTGCTGAAAGGACCCTTCCTGGCTAGATTTGGGTTGTGTATATGTGTCAAGGCCCCTCCCAAAAAAGTTGTTGACGTGATCTCGTCGTTGTCGCCTCATGTTCATGTCACGCATACATAACTTTTGGGCATGCGAGTGGTTTTTTTTTTCTTGGTGGCGGGTAGGGCTGAAGAAGTAGACTACATGGTCATGCAACGCGATTGCTTGTCAACGGTTGCTGCTGCAGCTTGCTACGTATTAGTAGCTGCGGAAAAATAATTGCTGGCTCCACACAAAAACTATGTGAACGTGCGCGCGTGTGGGCGCATTCCCCATCTTTTGCATGGGACTTGAATCGTAGTAGATGTGGCGGCGTAGAGCGGCTTGTCGTCGTTTTTACTAGAATCCTCGATGGCGATAGGTGCACGGACGGGCTGGTAATGATGATTGGTAAGGAGATTGTAAGTATAGACTGATGAGGAAGGATAATTCAACATCCAGCTGCCCGGTAACCCAACAGAGTGAATGGAAGAGCCATTTATTTTTTGAAACGCCATAAGAGACTATCATCGAATTTCCCTTCTTAAACTTTTGTATTCCCAGAAACCCATTCACAAACATCACCCTCATGCCGCCTTGGTAGCCACAATATCCGAACTCGCTCGTCCCTCAACATCCACATCCGCACCGTTGGCACCCTTGCGACTCTGATCCCACTCGCCGCTCTCACCCGCCTTCTCCTCGCCATCCGCCACAATCTCGGGCGTCTCTTCATCCTCAATCTCCTCCGGCAGCACGAGATTCAGCACCACCGTGACAAGCGCCACGACGGCGAATCCCGTTTCAAGCACCAGCTCAATAGCATTGTAGAAGCCCTTGAGTGCGGTATTGGGTCCGCTATAGGTGAATACGAACGAGAACCAATTCGGGACCATTGTGGCGCCGAAGCCAAGCGTGAAGCCCGCGGTGAGGATAAACCGGTTCCTGCGGGTGAAGGGCATGGTGCTGATGATACGGATGCCGGATACGGTGACGGCACTGAAGAGGAAGGTCGTCATGCCGCCCAGGACAGCCGAGGGAATGGCCACGAGAGCCGCGGCGAACTTTGCAAAGATGCCCATGACGATGAGCCAGAAGCAGCATGCGTAGCCCGCCTTGCGGTTCGCACAGCGTGTTAGGGCTACGACGCCGCAGTTTTGCGCAAACGTCGACATGGGCGTGATGGTGCAGAGCGCGGCGATCATGCCGGCAATGCCGTCGGCAAGCACGCCGCCTTGGATGCGGGAGTCGAAGAGTGGGCCGTCGACTTCGACGCGCGATACGTCGCAGGTGGCTGTGATGTCACCAATGGCTTCCATGGCGCAGACCATGTAGACTGCTAGCAGAGGTAAGATGATGGGTGGATAGACGGTCAGCTTGAATGTTTGGACCCAGATGAAGGACACGACGGGGGCAGAGTCAATCGAGGACTTGTCAAAGTAGCCCGTGGCACCTGCAATGATACAGCCAACGAGAAGTCCGATAACCACAGCTGTAGACTTCATAATCGGGGCTCCGAAACGCTCACAGAGAATGATGGTAATGAAGACGCTGAACCCAAGGCCGATGAACTCAGCGCTGCCCCAGGGCAAGGCATGCGGAGCATTGATGTTGGGGCAGAGCTGGAAGAGACCAGATTCAGGGCGACTTTTACAGTCACCAGAGCCTCCAGCCCAGTTCTGGAATCCAGTAGTTACGAGCTTGACTCCGATGAGAAGAACGGTAGGTCCAGTAACTAGAGGTGGGAACACCTTCTTGAGGATGCGTGGACTTGTAAACGACATGCCGATTTCGAGCAAAGCGCATAGTGCACACGTGCCTAGGATAGCTCCATAACCGTCAGGGCAAGGTAGCCTCGTACCGTCGGCAGCCACAGGACAGAAGCCCGTCTCGTACATTTGGCTCAGCGCACCTGTCGCCACAGGGATGGTAGCAAATGACGTTCCCACGACAGAAATCAAGCCGGTACCAATGTAATAGGGTGTTTTCCAGATGTGGAAGCGCGTGATTTGTACAGAAGACAGGATGCCGCAGATGATGAGAGAGGTGGAAACCAGGTAGCGCTGTTCATCGCCGCTCAAGTTGGCAGCATTGGAGAGGATAATGGGAGGTGTGATGACACCTGCCAACATGGCAAGCGAGTGTTGGAATCCAAGAAGGAGAGCCAGGATAACGGGTACACGGTCATTGAGGCCGAAGAATGGTGCTGCCCTGCGTTCTCGCCGCATGAATGGCAGGTTTGGTCGAAAGAGAAAGGCATAGTCGTATGTGCCAACGAGACCCTCCCTGTATGCGGTTAGACTATGAAACGGCTTGAAATGACAAAAGGAAGTGATTTACTTTGTAGTGAATGCCTTCCTCATACGCCTCGCCTTGTCTTTCCAGCTGCGCCGTGGAGTGTGGTCAGGCCCAATCATGTCTGCCATATTTGCTTTTCAAAGGTAGAAACTACTGTCCGGCCGGTACACTGGAAGCGGGAGCCGCTTTATTCTTGAACAGGTTCTTTTGCAGTCTGAAAAAAAAACTCTGGCCTGATGGGTCTGATAAGGATGCTTATAGTCGCAAGAGACGTGATAAGATTGGCGAGGTTGCAGGTCAAGACTGATGATACGCAGATGTACAGCCAGTCGCAGTGCTTGTTCCAAGATTCGATCGCTCCAGATCTATGTCACAAGCAGTTGCAATTCGCTACCGACACGACTGATATGGATATGAGCTTCGATGCTGCAATCAGAATCGAGTATGCGGGGAAGTGGCGTGGAGATGGCAAAAACCCGTCCAAGCGGGAATGCTAGTCGAGCTGGCTCGCTGTGTGTGATGACTTGCTCAAACCAAAAACAAGTCCTCATCCCCATCTATATAGAACATGTGGAGCATGCATTCGTATCTCTGCCGCCAAAATACCCACGATACACAATTGTTCATGGACAGTTCCTAGGCCCTGGTCCATGGCCCACTCGCGGACCGCCAGAGATTGGAGCTGGCCGACGATTGTCGTCAACCGCCGGGAATACGTACTTTTTTCCACGGCAAAAGGCTCGCTAGGGCACGCATTTCGCAGTGACAGAGGGGCGACACCCGCGTATGTGCTAAAACGATCGCCTGTACTGATAGCCAGCGAGAGCGTGATTGGCTGTGGCTGGTTGAGGCTACTTGGCGGGGCGGTCCACTCCGATGATAGAGAGCATACGAGACATTGCCGGAAATGCATCCCACACTGTGCAAAGACGCATGTAGCAGCTGCATCTGATACCGACCGTTTTCAGCTTGTGGTCTTTCGCCGCATACCGACGGAGCGGTACTTTGCGCGTTCAGAAACTGGGGGAGACTACAGTTCGCTGGGGAACGTGGGGACGTCATTGCCTTGATGATGGCCGGTTATCGGCGCCCTGACCCCATAGCCGAAGCAAGCATGAACTATACCAATGCCAGAGGGTTTTATCTGCCACCCTCCCTTTTTTAGCTATTGTTTTGGTTCTCAGTAGCTGATTGATGAATTTCCCCTTTTACTGTACATACTTCCTTGTCGTCTCTTCACTTGGACAGGTGCCCCTTGAACGGTATATGAGATCAATCTCTAGCTTCACTTGTACACACGATGCTACTCTCTAGTAACTATCGAGAACCATGTGGTTTGGTTTGCGTATTTCGTCACTGAGTAGCTGACCCTTTGTGTTTTGCCATGGTCACCTCACGACGCCTAGATAGACGATGAATCCACTTCCCTCGCGCAGTCCCTCGCCTAGCATTTTATCGGGAACCTGCCAGGCCCAGAACTTTTCGTGGAAGCTTTTCAGCCAAGTTTCGAATACATCAGGGCTGCGCAATTGCTGTGCTATTAAGCATATTGTAGGCTTGCTTCCATCCTCTTGTAGCTTGCATATCGCGGCGCAGGTAGAATTCAATGGCTCAATGAGGGCCTCGTTGTAGACACAATCGCAGGATATGATGAAGTTGACGGGAGGAAGATGCGAAATGGAATCAGTCTCCCAGTCTAACTCCATGGTGGTGATGCGGTCTTCTGCACCAGCTGCTGCTGCTGAGGCGTCGTCGGCCTTGGCATTTCGTTTACCGCTACCTTTTGCATTCTTGCTTTTGCGGTGTTGCGAGAAGACGGTGTGGAGGTTCTCAGCAATGTTTTGGCGCAAGAGTTTCAACACGTATGGCTGGTCCGTGGCTATGTATTTGCCGACTCTTGGGCCGAGAGTCAGGGCGACAATGCCAGAGACGCCGGCACCGAGCTCAAGGACAGTAGCGGAAGGAGACAGGAGAGCGCTGGTGGCCAGGAAGTTGGTGGGGGAGGCGATCCAATTGGCGAAGAGGGGAGTGACTCGCCAGATTGCTGCGGTGGACAGGTGTTAGTGAATGATGCAGACTGAGATGCAGGTGTTGCAGGCATGCGTGGTGTTGATTGGGTAAACAATGACGTCGACGCGGCGACTGCTCACACTCGGCAACGCAAGGTCGAGTGCAATTGCCAGCATGCTCTCTTGTCTTGTTTGCAGTGACAACGGGCGCAGGGCACACAGCACGAGGGGCATATGCTTTGCACTAGACACAAGCGGGCTCTGGTTGTGGCCCAATATGGACATGACACGGGAGTGTGGAGAGACAGCTCCCAAGCAAAGCCAAGGACGAGCTGAAGGGGACATAGTCTGGGGGAAGAAGCACGACGCAGCAACTGGCCACGGCAACGGCAACTTCCACGCGGGTAACTAGTAAGACAAGCGCAGTCACGACCATCACGACACACACACACACACACACACACACACACACATACCTGCACCAGTAGTTCCTGCCTTGCGATCGGAGGTCAGGAGACTCTTGGAGTGGTGGATGACCAGCTGGTGGCCCGCCACGGTGAAGTCGAGCGTGGGCGCCTTGGAGTCGAAGAAGCCGAGCGACTGAGAAGGAATGTCTTGCGAGAAGACGACGAATGCCTCTGCACAACGGGGTGAGCGTGATGCGCCATGGTGTATCGATGATGACGGGGTTTTCGCCTTTCTGACACTCTTTACGTGGCCGTGGTGGAGGAGCGAATGGCAGAGAGGCGAGAAATACGTCGAGCCGAGGATCAAGTTGAGGCTGTGATTCGAGGGCGCGGTCCCAGAGACTTGTTACACACCTTCTTCAGGGTCCGCGATAGGATGCGATCCCAGCAAAGCCGTCAGATCCATTGCGGTGGAGACGGCGCAGGTGACGGGGGTTTGGGATGCCTGGCCCGCTGGATGCAGGTTGCAGGTTGCAGGTTGCAGGTTGCAGATTGCAGATTGCAGGGTGGGCGGTGGGCGGCGGTAGTAAGGTTTTGGCTAACCAGTGCCTCTGGGAGGAACAACAATGCACAAGTGCTATGAAAGGAGGATGCTTGTCTTGGGACGCGACTTTGCCTGCTTGGCCCACGGCTCAGCCTCGGCTTTCTGCCGAAATGCCTGGTACTGGGCGTGTCAGTAACCAGGAAGTAAGTAACCAAAGCAGCGCGGCGAGAGGACAGGTGGCCGCCTCGACGTGCCTGTGCTCGAGATGTCTGTATCTGTGTGTGTGCGTCTGTGTCTGTGTGTGCAGCCTCGTAGATCAGATATGGCATTGACGCTGCAGGAAAAAAAGAGTGGAGCACCCGGCTCGTGCCCGGCGGCCGCCAGCAAGTGCAAGTGGACTCGCACTGGACTGGCTGCACTTGCACTTGCACTTGGCTGCACCTGAGTCGCCCAGCTCTGGCTGTGGCTGTGAGGTCATTGCCTAGAAGCTCGGCCGTGCAGCACATCGCTTTAGCGACATGAGCACGACAAGCGCATAAGCTCCCCAACAGCAACCCCCCCAGCTCTGTGTCACTCTGTCATCCGCCATTCCCCGCTGGCGACGATACTCTCTCGTGCTATTTTCTATAATAGCCCTCTCTGCCATCCCCCTTTCGCTCCTGCTTGATACCCATACTGCCCTTTCCCTCGCACTGCGCTCTCCACACGCAGACACCGCCATCATGCCGCAGGACCTCAAGAAGTTGATGCCCCAGGCAAAGACATACAGGACCGGCCCCTACACCTGTGAAGTCCCCAATGCCCAAAAGGTAGATGGCGAGACGGTACCGCGCCGCAACAACGCGGCCAAAGACGGCCTTATCCTGAAGCCCCACGAAGACGTCTCGACCCTCTACGACATCCTGCGACACTCGGCCGCCAAGTTTGGAAATGCAAAGGCCGTCGGTGCGCGTCGCATCGTCAACGTACACGAGGAGACGAAGAAGATCAAGAAGATGGTCGACGGCAAGGAGCAGGAGGTCGACAAGAAGTGGCAATACTTTGAGCTCAGCCCCTACAAGTACAAGAGTTTTATCGAGTTTGAGCAAATGGCTCTCTCGGTAGGTTCAGGCCTCAAGTCGCTGGGCTTCGAGCCACAAGACAGGCTGCACCTCTTCGCCGCCACCAGCATGCAATGGCTGGCTTCGGCCCACGGTAAGCAAACGCGCAACATGCATGCACTGACACGGCCCTAATCACTTCCACAGGTGCGCTTTCCCAGTCAATGGCCATTGTTACTGCCTATGACACGCTCGGAGAGGAGGGCCTCAAGCACTCTATGCTTCAGACCAAAGCAAAGGTCATGTTTACAGACCCAGAGCTGCTGCCCCGTCTCGTGAAACCCATGAACGAGGCCAAGGACGTCCAAGTAGTTGTTTACTGCACAAAGAACGACCCCAAGCAAAAGGACATTGATACCCTCACCCAGGCGCATCCTCACCTGAAAGTCATCAGCTTTGACGACCTGATCAAGCTGGGTGAGGAGAACCCCGCAGAGCCAATTCCGCCAAAGGCAGACGACCTGGCCTGTATCATGTATACTTCTGGATCCACTGGAACTCCCAAGGGTGTTATGATCAAGCACCGCAATGTCGTTGCTGCTGGTAAGTACTCTCAGATCTGCAATTACAACGCGTTCCATGCTAACCACGTGCCCAGTCGCTGGTGTCGATGTCATTGTAGGAAAGTACCTCGGACCTGGTGATGTGCTCATCACCTATCTCCCCGCCGCGCACATTCTCGAGTTCGTGTTCGAAAACGCCGTTCTCTACTGGGGAGGCACCATGGGTTACGGCACCATCCGCACACTCTCCGACCAATCGGTGCGAAACTGTGCTGGTGACATCCGTGAGCTCAAGCCCACCGTCATGGTTGGTGTTCCCCAGGTATGGGAGACCATCAAGAAGGGCATCATCAACAAGGTCGAGGCAGGAGGCGCGCTCAAGAGCAACATGTTCTGGGGTGCCTTTGCAGCCAAGGGTTTCCTCTTGGGCTCTGGCCTTCCCGGTAGTGGTATTCTCGACGCCATCGTCTTCAACAAGGTCAAGGAGGCCACGGGTGGCAGGCTCCGAATCTGCATGAACGGTGGTGGTCCCATTGCAAAGGAAACCCAGCGCTTCATCTCCATTGCCATTACACCCATGATCAGCGGTTACGGTTTGACCGAGACTTGCGCCATGGGTGCGCTCATGGATCCTCTGGCCTGGAACGAGAAAGCTCTTGGCGAGATGCCCGGATCGATCGAGATGAAGCTGGTTGATTTTGCCGATGCTGGATACTTCTCCACCAACAACCCTCCTCAGGGTGAAATCTGGATTCGTGGTGGCGGTGTCGTTGAAGGCTACCTGGACATGCCTGAAGAGACCAAGGAGTCCTTCACCGAAGATGGCTGGTTCAAGACTGGCGATGTAGGCGAGTTCAACGCCAACGGAGAAATCCGCATCATCGACCGCAAGAAGAACCTTGTCAAGACGCTTGCTGGAGAGTACATTGCGCTTGAGAAGCTCGAGTCTGTCTACCGATCTGCGCCCATTGTCGCAAACATCTGCGTCTACGCTGCTCAGGACCGCCAGAAGCCCATTGCCATCATTGTGCCCACTGAGCCACAGCTCAAGAAGATTGCCGCTCAAGTCGGCGTCACTGGTGATCACCTTGAGGAGCTTGTCCACGACAAGAAGATCAACTCTGCTGTGCTGAAGCAGCTGCAAGAGGCGGGCCAAAAGGGTGGCCTTGCCAGCTTCGAGATGATTGAAGGCGTTGTCCTGGCAGACGAGGAATGGACACCACAAAACGTAAGTCTACATGGATACCATGAGCGTGGCAAACAAAATCGCTAACATTCTTCTAGGGCCTGACTACCGCTGCACAGAAGCTCAACCGCAAGGGCATCTTGGAACACTACAAGAAGGAGGTTGACAAAGCTTACGGCAAGTCGTCTTAGAGTCTTGTGACATCCGATCGAGTATGAGTGGGTGAGTAAGTAAGGAGGTAGGGGGGCTGGATTGCTTTGTCTTGTAATATTTCACGATGGGACTCTACTCTTTGATCATGAACGCTCAAATCGATGTAATTATATCCCTTTTAGTATAACTTTAACGCACGTGGGGGTGGCGGCGTAGTTTGAATCACAAAAATATATTATCACAACACTATGTGGATTACTTTAATACTAGTGAATACACCACTAGGAGGCTAACCTGACGAATGAGGGATGTTGTCTATATAAACAACTTCATCATGATCAGAGAGTCCCAAGAAGAAGTAGATCATGCGCCAGAGACACGTCCGCTTTACTGCTTCTTTGCTTCGCGCTCAGCCTTCCTGAGCGCACGCTTTCGGATACTCTCGTGCATGCCTCGGTTGACCTTGACAACCGTGTGCGAGCGCTCACCCAGGAAGCGTGAGAGGAACCAGTGCATAAGACCGTGGCTCCAGTAAGGCGTGCTTGTAAACGCCACACCCTGCGCGCCTCCACTCCTGCCAACCTTGCTCAGCGTAGCGCTGACAAATTGCTTTGGGTTCGGCACGAGGGCAGATGTCTTGCGGATCTTGGACATGGCCGTCGTCACGAGGTGAGACTGGACACATTGCACGTAGACGCCGTGGGGTTCCAGCTCGGATGCGAGGGCCGTGGACCATTGCTGGAGGAACGCTTTGCTGCCAGAGTAGGTTGCGAGGAGTGGGGTGGGGAAGAAGCCACCGAAGGAAGCCATGGTTAGGACCAGACCGCGCTTGCGAGAGACCATGCCGGGAGTGACGAGCTGTGTCACGCGTAGTGTAGCCATGCAGTTGATCATGATGATGTCGGTCATTTCTTGCTTGGGTGTCTCGATAAACGGCACAGGAATGCTGTGGCTCAGTCCGACGTTGTTGACGAGAATGCTGACATCGAGGCCTTCAATCAGCTTCTTCATGTTGTTGTAGTCGGCATCCTTGTTTTGGGCAAAGTCCATGGCCAGCGTCTTGACAGCGATCTTGGGGCCATATTTCGAGGTGATTTCAGCGGAGAGGGAGTCCAGCTTCGATTGCGTGCGCGAGACGAGGATGAGGTTGTAGCCCTTGGCTGCGAGGGACAGGGCGAACTCCTTGCCAATGCCGTCCGAGGCACCAGTGATGAGGGCCCAGGTACCGCGGGGTCCAAAGGTACTGAGCTGGTGGCGGAGTCAGAATTGCTCAGTGCTCGCTGAGGTGAATTGGGAGATTGCATACCGACTTGCCTGGCAGCACAAACAAGCTAAGGAGGACTCGGACAGTGCTGATGACGGGTGCTGCAAAAGATGCAATGCCTACGAGCAAGAAGCCATAAACGGCTGCTTGCACGAATGAGTTGCTGGCATCAATGTGCACACCAAAGGTCTCGGTGAGGGCTCCCATGATGGCACCGAATCGCAGCAAAAACAGAGAGTGCTATGGAGAAGTGACGGGACAATGCTCAGTATTAACAATAACAAAGTTCCCCTCTGTTGGTCCTACCAGTCCCTCTTGGCCCTAAGCCCTGCCGAGGTTGGTGGGCGGACTAGCGCGGCACTAGCCACCGGGGCCGGAAAAACTTGTCGCCCATGGACACTTCCTAAGCGAGTCCATAGTGGAAATTATGAACGACCGACAACGAAAGCACGACAAACCACCCGATCCGCAACCATGGCCACCGAACTCACGTACGTGCTGCGATAAAACGAGCGACATCGACAATTGCTGACTGCGAAAAACAGTGTCCAGTCGGAGCGCGCTTTCCAGAAGCAGGTACTAGACGTCCACTGCGCGATTCGACCACATGCTCGATACTAACGCGATGCGATAGCCTCACATCTTCCTTAACCACAAGGTCGGCGGACCGCGCAAGAACACCCGCTCCAGGAGATGGTACAAGGACGTTGGTCTGGGCTTCCGTACGCCCAAGACTGCCATTGAGGGTACCTACATCGACAAGAAGTGCCCTTTCACCGGCATGGTCTCCATCCGTGGCCGTATCCTTACCGGCACCGTCATGTCCACCAAGATGCACCGTACGTCAACTTTTTTTTCTCAAGCCCTGGAGATGCGATTTGAACGCAAAAGAGCTCGACAAGGCGAAATGACAAGGATCTGGAAGCATTTTGATACTAACGAATACCAGGCACCTTGATCATCCGCCGTGAATACCTCCACTTCATCCCCAAGTACTCCCGTTACGAGAAGCGCCACAAGAACCTCGCCGCTCACGTCTCGCCCGCTTTCCGTGTCGAGCCCGGTGACCAGGTCGTCGTTGGCCAGTGCAGGCCCCTCTCCAAGACCGTCCGCTTCAACGTCCTCCGTGTCCTCCCCCGAAAGGGAAAGGCTGCTAAGCAGTTCAACAAGTTCTAGATGCATTTTAGAAAAGGGATGGTGTAACGGTTCATGATCAGCAAAGGAAAGAAATGTGGCTGAGGCGGAGCGTGAATGGTTTTCGATATGGTCGTCAAAACTCGGCATCAGGGTTGAGGAATCTGGAGTCCAATGGGCCATGTATGTTTCTTCAGCTACGATCAATGAAAGTCCTCGAGTGGTCAAACAAGCCACCGAGGCGGGTCAAAAGTCCACAATGCGGCTACAGATTGTGTGTGATGGGTTGGAGGCCTTTTGCTATGTGTCGTGGTCTCGCTGTGCTTCTGGCAATCAATGGAAAAGGTGATTGCACTATTTCAAGTGAAGGAATTGCTTTGCTACAAACAATCTTACAACACAGGTAACAGAAGCAACTCGGCTACCCCATCAGCCATCATGATATTAATACCAACCCCTTAAACCCCCGCCCACCCCTGTCTCT
Organism: Bipolaris bicolor; assembly: GCA_026262445.1. Taxonomy (NCBI): domain Eukaryota; kingdom Fungi; phylum Ascomycota; class Dothideomycetes; order Pleosporales; family Pleosporaceae; genus Bipolaris; species Bipolaris bicolor. The sequence goes on along the minus strand of JAODYD010000004.1, from coordinate 887,906 downwards.
AAGCCTTGACATAAAACCCCCACTGCGTAAACATCCAAATCAAACTCGAGCTGGCAACCACGACCGGCCCAACGACCGGCTTCCCCCACCTCGTCGTCCCAAACACCAGCCACTCGCTCATAAAGTGTGCCCACGCCACCGCATAACTCCACATGGCCAGCTGGTACATGGCCGCGTCATTGATATTGTACGCCGCGTACAACCGCACCAGCGACGCAAGCAGCGTCCACGTGCCAAACGTGCGCGACGACAGTGCCGTGACGTGCTTGGGGATCACCGGGGGAGGATCAATGGGCGTGGGGTTGTAGATGCGCGAGGTGAAGGCGAGGGTGCTGTAGGCTTGGATGCTGTTTCCGACGGATACTGCGGAGACCTATTTTTTTTTCGAGTGCGTCAGTGTTTTCTTTTTCGACTTTTTTTTTGCGTGTGATTTTTTGGACTTGAAGGCGTGGTGGAGTATGTGTAGGGCTGAAGGGGGGGGGGGGGATGTTCAGGAGAGGGATGGAGGACGCGGGGACGTACGAAGAGTAGCCATTTTGGCAGGAGGCCTTCGGATTGGGGAAGGTAGGCTTGGATTGCTTCCATTTTTCACTTTTCTTGGGCGATTGAGGGGGTTCTGGGGGGGAGAAGGAGGTGTTTTTAGGGAAGGAGACGCGTTGGTGATGGCCTTATGTCGTTTGCGGGCTGACGTGCTGCGGGATAGAGATGTGGCCTGTGCGGAGGGTATGGTAAGTTTTCCCCAAAGTTTCTTTTGGAACTGTGAAGTTTATATTTGTATTCGAAGAAGGACTTCATTGATTGTATCTGGGTATGGGACTATGAGATATACGATGTGTGTTTTCAAATGGCCTTCAGTACCGTCGTAATCGCACCGAATTTTTCTCGTCCGTATGATGCAGCACTGATCGCGACCCAAGACGACTGTGGTACATTTGCTATGGAAAGCATATCTCTACTCCTGCGAGCATCACACGATGCGGAACTCACGGCACATTCGACTCTCGATAGCAAGATGATTATAACAGCCAGGATGAATATGGAGAAGAAACGCGTTTCTGCTATCGGTGGAATGCCTGAAGGAGTTAGTTACCTCCTGACTGACCCACTGCGCGTCTCATCTCACTGTAATACTCGGGCCTTCGTCACAATGGCCATTGTGTATCCTCTTGTTGACAGTTCTTTCTTTTCTTTTCTTTTCTTCTGTAACGTTCAAAATATCCAGAAATCAATACTATGCGGAAACCTCTGCAAAAGGAAGATACCGAAGCCCAACTTGACAATGAGGCGGACGACGACAGAGACCACGCGGTCGATGGAGATGAAGAAGCACACTTACTAAGAGAAGAGATGGACTTCGAAGACACTATTCCTCCAGCATCAAAAAAGCTACGTACGCGTCGACAACGCTTTCTGGACGTTTTGCGCGGGCCGCAACCTCCTCAGATTCAAAGCATCGACCCGTATTTCCCATGGATTCAAAACGGCCCGGTCGAGTGGCTTGAAAGCCAGCGACTCAACAGGCCCATCTCACTCGTTGCCGTGCTGCTTCCCTGGCTCCTTATCTTCACCTGGTTTCTGACGGCCCAGCTGCCGCTGCAGGATGGCGATGGCAACGATGTAATCAGCCTGGGCTGCGTCGATACATTGTGGGAACGCAAGAATGAATGCGGAATCGACGGCATCGACTGTCGTCCATTTAGCAACCATTCCTTTGCTTTCCAATGTCCGGCAAAGTGCAGAGATGTCCAGCTTTTAAATCCGCACACGGTTGGACCGGTTCAAGTCAACTACCGTCCTTTGGTCGTCGGAACGGGACTGTATCGCGGTGACAGCTTTCTATGCGCCGCAGCCATCCATGCGGGGATTGTCGATGACCACCGAGGCGGCGGTGGCCGTATCAAGCTCATGGGAGGTCATGGCAATTTCGCTGGCACAAAGCACCATGGTATCGAGTCTATTCCCTTCGACTCGTACTTTCCGCTCTCCTTCTCTGTCGTTTTCGATGACGGGTTTCAGCCACCAGCTGATCCCCGCTCAGCCTTGCTACCCATCACTATCCTCTCTACAGTTGTGCTCACCATATTTTCCTCTTCTCCGAAGATCTTCTTTCCCATCTTCACACTGATTTTCGCTCATGTGAGCTTCGTCTCCGACCCGCCGCCGGCACTGCATGTCAACACGACGGTCTTACCAGATCACATTTCAATGTTCGCGAAGCGTCTATTGCCAGCCATGTTCGTAATGGTGGTGATGTACTCCACCACAATCAAGCGGACGCTAGCTGGGTTGAGTGCCCACGTCGAAAAGGCTGTGTTCTGGCTGGGAGGCTTTTGGATTGGCGCATTATCAAATTATACATTTGACTGGATTCCGATTTCGCGACTCACTGCTCATGATCTTGAGCAGCAGCCTGGCGCAAAGCTGGCGTTGGCAATCATCGTCTTGGTATTGGTTGTGATTGTTGTGGGCCAGGCATACTGTTTCTGGCTCGAAGGCCGCCTGATCCGCTATCTGGGCCTGTATGCCCTGTTCATCCTGGCAATCATTGTCTGTCTGATGATTCCAGGTGTCAACTTGCGGATCCACCATTACATTCTGGCACTTTTGCTACTTCCCGGGACGAGCCTCCAGACGCGGCCTTCGCTGTTCTTTCAAGGTCTCTTGCTCGGTCTTTTTGTGAACGGCATAGCGCGATGGGACTTCGATTCCGTGTTGCAAACTTCTGCAGCTCTGCGTGCTGATGCAAAATTCGAGTCGGTGGTCCCGCAGATAATGGAACCACTCATTGAGGTAGAAAATGATGCTCTATTTGTGACGTTCAACTTTACCACGCACCCACCTGACGTTGACGGTATGAGCGTCCTTGTAAACGATGTGGAGCGCGCCCGTGCCTTCTATGACAACGAAGGTGATGGCCTTTGGGATATCTTTGAATGGAAGAGAGATGTGGATAGTGGGCTGAATGAGTACTTCCGGTGGGCCTATATACGGGGCGGCTACACCCTAGATTACTCAAAACCAGGTACATTGTTTGCTAATGGTAGCTGGAGTTCTGAAATCATATAAAGGGTTCAAGAAATCCAGGATTTAGTCTGTCGCGTCATAGTTTCTCAACCTGAAGTCTTGTTGTGATCGTTGTCATTCTTGAGTGCTCAGACACATTCCACTCGCTACGGGCCACTGTGATCCATGGTAGTAAATCAGTTGACTACTGGCATATCTGTTGAGGTGACTACAATGATCAGGGGGCGAGACAGCCTTGATGTGTATATAATGTGTCTTTGTGCTCGTAGTTGGTTTATTCACTTCGAAGCATATCCTCACCAGCACAGTTTCCTGATCCATTCTCTCGCACTACAATATGGTGAGTAAGAACCTCAATGTCTATTCAACTCCGTATAACTGCATGAAACTGTTTGATTAGCATGGAAATACAAGAAGTTTCCAATCAATTGCAATTCTGACCATGCACTCCAGTACGGCATACTGGTCAACGTCACCGCAGCTCTTGCGGTACTTGATTTCCGACAGAACAAGAACTGTCCTGCTCAGCCTACCTGCCCCCGATGGAATGGCTGTGTCTCCACTGCCACCAATGGCGGTGTCTTTAAACTGAATTGTGCCATTGACTTCAGTGGTCCCATCGTTGGTATTGCCCAGGTAAATCCAGCCTCACATATTTGCAAGGAGAAATGAAAATACTTACGAGTTTCCACACGCGATGTAGGCCAACATCTTCGTTGACTGCGCCGATGCATGCGCTCGCCACACACACTGCACTGCCTTCAACATGAAGGACAACTTTTGCTACCTTCTCGGCAAGGACTTTGGCACGCCCCGTATATCGTGGGTAAACCCTCAACACCACCATACCAATAACTGATCACCATGCAGAACCGATAACGTCAATGCTGGTACCCAATCCAAGCCAGCGACCGAGCTGGAGCCCGCTCCCGGCAGCTCCGTCTGCGAGTCCGAGATCAAATGCCCCAACGACGACTACTGCCGCTTCAAGACCAATGGCCAGTCCTATATTAGTCGCTGCAACTACGACTTCAATGGTGGCGACATCGCTATTTCACAGTCCAAGACTCTTAGTGAGTGCGCAAATCTGTGCTCGCTCTTGAAGGGCTGCATTGCTGCCACTTGGGTTGCTGCGGCTTGGGATGGTGGGATGTGCTATCTCAAGAATGACCAGTATAAGGTCGTTTATAACTCCAATGTCGATAGTAGGTTTCTCTACGTTTGGTTCGAGAAGGGTCGATTGTGTTGAGGCTAATACGACGTAGGTGTTTATGTTGAACGCTAAGACGAAGCTTGTTGGACGATGGAATAGCATCCTGGGGAGTAGAGTTGCCATCTGAGCTGGTGATGGATTGGAGCTAGTCTTGGATACAAGAGGGTTTCCTTCTTGTAGATTTCTGTCTTGGTTTTCGGGCTGAGTAGTAAGATTTGTGGGAATCGCACCTTATTTCCGAGTGCTCCTTTGTTGTGGGAGATCATAGAAATGGGTTAGTTCTCTACTGGATCTATGTACTCGGTTATCGAGATACTGAGTAGACGATTAGACGTATTCATTGTAATCGGGTGCTATCGAAGTAAAGTGATGTTGACTGCTCAATCTAGCCTTGATAGTGCTGCAGAAGATACCATAATATTTGGGAGGGGATCACAACGATTCGGGATAGTCATTCTGAGAACCACTTGGCTGACACTGGTAGAGTATATTTTGAACTGTAATGAACTGCAAGGATGAACAGAAGTCGTTGGGAGTCCGAGGTAGTGGGAGGGCCCTTATTTCCGCTTATCGCAGCTGATAGGTTTGCCCCACGGACCATCACAGTGACTCAACCAACCACCGCCTATATAAAGCTGAGAGCCCCGCAAGAGCTTTGTTGTAGTGTTTCTACGTTCTACACCTCAATGGCGCTCCGGGACTTCATATCTGGTGTCATAGGCGCTCACGTGGCCTTGACAATCACTCTGACTCCTCTTCTTATATTATTCATTCGTTCAATCTACCGCGTCTACTTTCATCCGCTTGCACATATTCCTGGGCCCATATTTTCCAAATTGACATCTCTCTGGCTTCACTATCATGCTTACATCGGTGATGAAGCAAGCGTCATTCACAAACTTCACCAACAATACGGTCCATATGTCCGAGTTTCACCCAACGAGGTTGACCTGAGCGACGCCGATGGCATACCTGCAATATACGTATCGAAAGGGGGTTTCCCGAAAGCAAAATGTTACGCAAATTTTGACATTGATGGCCACAAAACTATCTTTTCAACTACCAATCAGGAGTATAGGGCTCACAGGGCGAAAGCAGTGCTTCCACTCTTTTCAACCAAGTCTTTGCGTGAGAATGAGCAGGCTATATGGGGATGTGTAGACTGTATGGTGGATCGACTGAAGGAAGAAGCAAAGACAAAGAGACCTGTCAATGTGCTCAACCTCACACGAAGCTTGGCGGTCGATGCGGTATCTACCCACCTATTCCGAGAAAACTATGACGGCGTTAGCGAAAAAGGACCGGTGTTGAGTGTCAGCGCGTTTGTAGATGCGTTTGTGGCAGTAGGCCGCTTCTTTTACCTTCCAAACATCGCGTTTGTTTGGCTAGAATGGGCTGTTGAAAAATGGGCACCTGATCGTGAGACAGACGACAGCATGTCATTGGTCGACAAGTTTGTTGCTACACTGGTTGGGAATACGACCTCGAAATCAACGACATATCCAGGACGTTTGCTGGCAATAGGGCTGAGCGATTCAGAGGTCAGAGCGCAGTGCAAAGATCTCATCTTCGCTGGGACAGATTCTACAGGCATGAATCTAGCTACAATAATGCGCAGCCTCGTGCTGTATCCCGAAAAGTATCAAAGACTAAAGGAGGAGTTTACCAAGAATGCCGCCCTGGGACCTGATGCGCAGGACGCTCAGGCACTTCCTTATCTCAACGCTGTCGTCAAAGAAGGTCTTCGGCTTAGCATGGCAAACCCTACACGCCTACCTCACGTCGTACCAGCTGGTGGTTGGACATTCAAGGGAACCTACTTCCCCGCTGGCTCACTCGTTGGCTGTTCGGCATACGAACTGCACTTCAATTCTGACGTCTTTCCCAGGCCCCAAGAGTTCACTCCAGAACGATGGTTGAACGCCACTGAAGACATGTCAAAATATTGGTTTGCTTTTGGTGCAGGAAGTCGAGCGTGTATCGCTAGAAACTTGGCTACTATGGAGTTACAGTTTGCGACCGAGAGATTGGCCAAGACTGGGGTCTTGGATGGAGCAAGAGCAGTTCAAAAGGAGGTGGAGATTTATGAGTGGTTCAATTCGAAAGTCAAGGGTGGTAAGATTGAGCTTGTGTGGGAGTAAGCTGGTCGAATACGCACCGCAAGAACCTCGAGATTTGAACATGTGCTGTTGGTTGACCGACCTGTAAATGTCAGGGTTTGCACATAAAGTTTATCATTTGGATAAAATTTGAGGTTGTGAGCAGTGAAAATGCGAAGATTTCCGTGTCACCTGACACAGCATGGGAGTACTAGGCAAATAATTTACAATCCCTCATGGTTCCTCGGAGCTATCACAAAATATGGTCATCCCTTTCTCACGGCCTTCTCCACACCACAGACTCAGTTTCTCTTGACACATGACTTGCTAGCCGGATTTCGCACTGCCGAACCCGACCTAGAATAGCACGATGGCGATCTTGGTTGGTTGCTATGAGCTGCCTACTCTGTCGTGTGGCGTCCAGACTACGCTGAGATCAGTGCGTGGAAAAGCAGACATCTACCGATATTCCGCGGCTTAGTGGAATTCCCATCCAAGATCCCGACCTTTTCCCTCATTCATCCCAACTTTATTTTTATGACATAATAGTGTCGATGGGCGAGTCAAGGCAGCGTCCGACCGGATGTGCGGTCACGTTCGAACCCGTTGCACCGATATGATATTGTCTTGAAAAGCTGTACTCGGTATTTGTTAGAAGACCTTGAGTGTTCTCTGACTTGGTTTTTTTTGCAGAATGCAAGAGACGCCGACCAGGTACCTGAGCCGATCTCAACGTTCCGTGGTACAGCGTCGGGACTGACAGCGATGACATCATACTAAGATATTGCCGACAGCCGTCAGAAGCCATTTTGCGGGGAAACCCCTATCATTCCCCCATTTTTCAACATTGGCCATGCAGGCCAACACTTTCGGCGCAACCTTGCTGACGTCCGATTGTTGAACTTAGTACTTCTTAGGAACATTGCCAAGGATAAATGATGCATCTCCGGCTGTACCGCCCAGCCACGTACGTGTACAGACCGGTCAACTATCCGGGTTTCGCGGTTGCAATGGCAGGTTTCTTTGCAGGCCTGTCTTGCACGGCCGAAAAGCTAAAAGGGGACTGAGGCGCGTTGATTATTCGTTTTGGATCTCTTTGCTTTCGTTGCGGTGAAAAATTGGCCTCAGAACAATGGCCTCGTTACGACTGTTGGCTAAAGCTCTCGTAGCAGCGGCACCTCTGGCAAATGCATTGTACACTAATGGCAGTGTGATCGCGCCTTGCGACTCTCCCATATACTGTTATGGTGATTTGCTCCGCGAGATTGAGCTTGCAAGACCATTTACGGATTCGAAGACGTTTGTTGACTTGTGAGTACTGCCAAGAACGTATGCCTATCATACCTTCTAACGAAGCGTAGACCAACAATACGCCCATTAGACGAAGTCCTCGCTGCTTTCGCCAATCTTCCTCGGCCCATCAAGAACGACACCGCACTCAATGATTTTTTGTCCAAGTACTTTGGAAAGGCTGGCTCTGAACTTGAGGAAGTACCCACGGATCAGCTAGAGACTCAGCCAGACTTCCTCGACAACGTCAACAGCTCCACCGTAGCTGATTTCACCCGCCAGGTCATAGATATCTGGCCAGATCTGACACGTCGATATGTTGGAGCTGGAAATTGCACTGGCTGCGTTAATTCATTCATCCCTGTGAACCGCACCTTCGTGGTCGCAGGTGGGCGTTTTCGAGAGCCGTACTACTGGGATTCGTTCTGGATCATTGAAGGCCTTCTCCGTACCCAAGGATCATTCACTCAAATCGCTGAGAATATCATTGAAAATTTCCTGGATCTTGTCGAAGATATCGGCTTTGTGCCAAATGGCGCTCGACGATATTACGAAAACCGATCACAGCCACCACTTCTCACCCAAATGGTTCGCGTCTACGTAGAGTACACGCAAAACTACACGTTGCTGGAACGTGCCCTGCCTATCCTCGAGCAAGAGTATGACTTTTGGGTCACTAACCGCACGGTAACGCTTGAACGCGCCGGTAGGAACTACTCGCTAAATCACTATGCCGTATCGAATACTCAGCCACGACCGGAATCCTTCTATGAGGACTATGTGACTGCCAACAATGAAACCTACTTCAACAAAAAAGGCGAAAAGTTCAACGCCACAACACCACTTACCGACTCTGAGAAAGCTACGCTCTATTCCAATCTAGCGTCAGGTGCAGAAAGTGGGTGGGACTATTCTGCTCGCTGGATTGCAAACCCTTCCGATGCTGTTACCGATACATATTTCCCACTTCGCTCTCTCAACACCAAGGAAATCATCCCTGTAGAGCTGAATTCTATCCTGTACCACAACGAGATAACCATTGCGGAGTTCCATCGCCACCAAGGCAACTACAGCGCCGCAAGAGCATGGGCTGAACGAGCTGCACAGCGTAGCGAGGCCATGACAACGTTCTTGTGGTCTCCTGAACACTATAGCTACTTTGACTACAACCTTACATCTAGCAGTAAGAACATCTACACCCTCAGGGATAACACTAGTACACCCCTTTCGCTCCAGGGCGCACCAGAGGGCCTGCAGGTATGGTTTGAGATCTCCCAGTTCTATCCATTCTGGACTGGAGCTGCACCAGACAGCATCAAGAACGATCCAAAGGCCATGCGGCGGGTATACGCCCGGATTGAGGAACTCTTGGAAACACAAGATGGCGCCATTGCAGCAACAAATCTTGTTACTGGCCAACAATGGGACAAGCCAAACGTCTGGCCCCCACTACAATATATCCTTATGCAAGGTCTGTTGAACACGCCACTCGAGGTCGGTGAGGAAGACGACGAGCAAACGACCGAAGACTACGTCTGGACACAAGATCTCGCTCTCCAACTCGCGCAACGCTATCTCGATTCTCTATACTGCACCTGGCGTGTGACTGGTGGAGCGACAGCGGAGGTCGCCCAGCTGCCCAATTCCCAAGGTAACGGGACGATCTTCGAGAAGTATTCGGACGAGAGCACTAATGCTGCTGGTGGAGGCGGAGAGTACGAAGTTGTTGAAGGCTTTGGCTGGTCGAACGGAGTGTTGATCTGGGCTGTTGATCAATTTGGGCAGCGACTCAAAACACCCGAGTGTGGAAACATCACAGCCGCTAATATCGGACACGGTGACAAGAAGAAGAGAAGTGCAGTCGAGTTGAGTAAGAGGGATGCTGAGTGGGTCAAGCAGATGGGGTCCAGACGATGGAGGTACTAATTCTAATATCTATTTGGTAGTTGGGCCAGCGGGGCCTCTCACCTATCTTGGTCTTCTTGCCGCCAGATCGCTAGTGTAGGAAAACTTCGAGCTAATACTATATTGACCGTTTGACAATGTTCCTTTTCCTAATTAATCCTTTGCATCGGTGAATAGGGAAACTGCCTCGGCAGTGTTGCTCTAGAACAGTCGTATCTAGTAAGCCCCTGTGCTCCTTCGTTCCTGATCATCATGTGCTACGGGTAAAATGCCACTACTAGCCCTGACGATCTACACTGCCGACATGTATGTAAGCCGATCACTCATGATTCAGAATAGCCAAGCCATTCACTCCGCGGTGCTCCATCTGCACAACAATCTCAAAGGATTCATGTGGTGTTTGAGGCGCCCTATCTACCTGAGACAATTTGTCGCGATTCGCAAGGACCCACCTGGTGTTCGTCGATGGGGCACATCTGAGGCAGGCTTTCTTTTCTTTTTCTCAACCCGTCATATCGCGTAGATTCCGCGGCAACCTGCAGATATGGGGCCAGGTCCTTTTTTGAAGGAGGGGAAAGTCTGATTAAAGGGTTGTTGCATTGCGAGCTTGGCAATGACAAGACTATTCCCAAGCAAGAGAGCTGTGCTTGAGTCGATCGGCGGATACTCTAATGTAGATATGCGCCTCGGCTTACACTTGCCGGTTGTCCCCGGGGAATTATGGATTTGGACATATGTACATACGGTGTTTTATACAAGTATTGATGACGGACAGAGTCACGATTGCCTTCTTTTGGCGTCCGATGGATACGTCTTTTAAATGACTAGCTATTTGGCAGCGCAGTAACTTTGTCATGACGAATAGCGTATTCGTACGTCTCATGCGACACGGAGGATTTTCTACATGGGTTGTGAACGGCATTGCTATATGGGGTCCGCTAGCCTGGTGCGGACGCTAACGGGCGACTACCGGCGTCCTATCCTGCTCCTACCATGCACTCTTCTCTTCTTGGACCGAGGCACATTGCTTTTGTGTGTCGCAGATGATCTACAAACCCAGTCTCACACAAATACACACACCACCTTACAAATCCCCTCACGAACCCGCTGGGCTGGAATCTACTAATCTCGTCATATACTCGATAGTACGATATACGAGACACGCCCCTTTAGGCGGACCGTTTTTCTCGAAGCAAAAAGCAAAGAAAATGGACCCATTTGCTTGCTTTTTACCGTTTTTCATTCCCCGATTGAACGGCATGCAGTGTCAATATGTCATGTAACTCTATTCTCCGGGCGCACAGCCATTGGTGTCGTAACGGCTGGTGTGACGGGCGCCCGTCTGGCACGAGGACACCATCCAATCACTATTCTGACATACCTACGCCACACCGGCACCATAGCCTCGTTGTTTGATGGGAGGTCAGTTTTAGTGTATTTTTTGCCCGGGGATCAGCACTGCCTAGCCCGCGTAAACCTGGTGATATACGAAACTCCTTTCTTTCCTTGCCTGATGTCCGAGGTTAGGGTACTACAGTGTGAGTGGGTATCTTGGGAAACCAGCGAGTCGGGATCTATGGCATGGTGTGGGAGGGTGAAGATGAATGTGTGTGTATATATATCTGTTCCCTTTGCGTGAAACGAAACGGATATCAAGGCACAGCTCACTTGATATCTTCATCACTGCCTACCACATTCACTTGTATATACTATTCCGATTTATAATTGCTCTTCGACGTATACTATCAAGATGAAGTTTCTCACTATCTCCATGATGACTGCCCTGGCGGTAGCATCGCCCATCACCACGCGCTCCGAGACCGGTCTTGAAGCCCGTCAACTCGGCTCCAGCACCAGCAACGATCTCCAGCAAGGCCAGGCCGGCGCCTGCCCCAAGGCTATATTCATCTTTGCTCGAGCCAGCGGTGAGTCCGGAAACATGGTAGGTCTAGACATACAATCAACTCCAGTAACAAAACATCAATACTCACAAAAGCCATTAGGGTTCCTCCACCGGTCCCATTGTCGCAAGGGAACTCAAGAGCAAATACGGCGCAGACAGCGTCTGGGTCCAAGGCGTCGGTGGTCCCTACGCCGCCGATTTGCTCTCCAACGCCCTACCAGCCGGCACTTCTCAAGGCGCTATCGACGAAGCCGTCAAGATGTTCCAGCTCGCAAACCAGAAGTGCCCCGAGACTCCCGTTGTGTCGGGCGGCTACAGGTAAACACCACCCTTTTTTCTCGCATTCTCATTTCCCAAAATACCAAAATATGCATCTTTTTCTAACACAAGGAATAGTCAAGGTACTGCGGTCATCGCCGGCACAATTCCCAAGCTCTCCGAGACTGTTCGCGCCCAGGTCAAGGGTATTGTGCTGTTCGGATACACGAAGAACAAGCAGAACAACGGTGGCATCCCATCGTATCCTGCTGATAACGTAAAGGTGTTCTGTGCCATGGGTGATCTGGTGTGCTCTGGTACTCTTACTGTTACCGCGGCGCACTTTACCTACTTTGACGAAGCTGCGGGTCCTGCTCCCCAGTTCCTTGAGAGCAAGATTGGTGCTTAAGCTGCTTAAGCTTATGCCAGTCTCAGGCGAACATGATGTAGTAACATATTGCAAACATGAGAAATTAGAAACCAGGGTAATATATCATGGCTTGAAAGCCCTTTTTCCATTCATTTATTCGTTCAACCATTGGTTGCGGATTGTGACATCACGGTTTTCCCATCTTTCATCTCCCTTACTTATCATACTTGGCCAGAACCTCCTCGCCAGTCTTGATGTACTCCTGCTCCGCCTGCTCCTGAGTCGTTCCAGCGTCAACAACCTCCTTCCACTTGTTGTACTTGGCCTTGCCCTGTTATCATCTAATCGTTAGCTTTCCGTGTCTGCATCACTACACCAGTCACTTCGTAGCAACCATTTTTGCCGTCCGCCTCATCCCCATTGTTCTCCGCTATCTACGTAGGACGTCGATCGTGGCATTTCGTCCGGGAAACTCGGGCGGCGAGCGAGAACGAGGAGGCTACCCCACATGGATCTAGAGAGTGAAAGGAAAGGGGTGACGTACAGTAAGATCGAACATGCCAGGCTTCTTTGCCGCGTTGATATCCGCACCCTGCGCGATCTTCGCATTCGCATAGAGCTATATTTTCGTCAGTTTCATTTCTCCTGCTGTTTTCTGCTTCTTCATGCATAATGGATGCAAGTACAGTAGAGCTTGCATGGGCCTTCCTGCATGGCCCCCATGCATCGCTATTGCTTTTTTCTCCTTACGTTGCTACTTCCGGCAGCTTTGGTCCCGGATGGGGGAAGCTTAGGATAGCAGTGTAGAGAAGAGCAGAGGGTAACATGGAAGGGGAAAGGAAGGGTAAAAGCATACCTTGAGCTGCTCGTCGTTGCTGGGACCTTGCGCGCCAGAAGCCTTGAGCTTCTCGCCCATGGCGCTGACTTTCTTGTAGACTTCTTCGAACTTTGCGGAAGGCATTTTGATTCGTAACTTTTTTACGTGTTCTTGGAAAAGAGGGATCGAAGGTAGGTTGTTTGTGTTAGAGGAGTTCTGGTGGGGGTGAGGGGTTAGTTCGAGAACAGGTTCCGAGGGATGTTGGGTTGGTGGGGCACATGACGTGGGCACATGTGTCTGTCTGTGGAAAAAGAGCAGAACAGACATGTGTAAATATATAGCTTGTCCATGTTGGTATCTTGGGATTGGTATATATATATCCTTCGAATTGCGCACTAGGGAACACAGATTACTTTTCTTTCTTTGGAAACACGGTACACGTCTATTTTTATTTAAGCTGAAGTAAAAACGCTTGAAATCTTGGTATACACAACACATATGGTCTAACACCAATCGTCAATAATGGGTTTCGTACACTAAGACTTGGTGATGGTCTTTTGTGCCTTGGCATCGTCCCTCATCTCCTGCTTGATCCTAGTGATCGTGCCTGCACCGCCATAAATCATGGCAGTGTAGACCTGTGCTACACTTGCACCAGCGTCGAGAACTTCACGTGCCTGTCGGCCATTGGTGATTCCTCCGGTTGCGAAAATAACCTTACGTGGGGCGTCAGGTGCAGGCGCTACCTTTGGTGTGGATTGCAGAGTGACAAGAGGTGCGGATTCGGAGATGTCGTCAAAATCCGAAGATGCGGGTTTAGGAGCAGGTTGGTCGAGATCGAGGGTGGCTTTGGTCATCGAGGATTTGGTCGAGTCATCACCTGAGTCTTGTCCAGCGGAAGACTTGATGTCTTCAGGTTGCGTGGGAAGGGTAATGTGCTTTGGGCCCTCATCAAGTGCCTTTCGGTACTTCTTTACCAGAGCCAGAGTGCGCTCAAACATCTGGGGGCCCGAGTATCCACCCTGTTCAAGTAGAATGTTGGCCTCTGATTGAGATAGAAGGTAGCCCTTGGGAAGCGGGTCTGGCCGCTTTTTTGTTGTGTTACCAACAATGACACCATCGACACCAGAGTCCCACACGGCTTCGCAAATGCCTGATATCTGCTCTTCCGAATCTTCGTCTGGGCTAACCTTGACCATGACGGCGGGCTTAGTCTTGCGATCAATCTTCTTGACGGCACCAACAACACCCGAGAGAAGCTTTGTCAATGGTTCGACATTCTGGAGGGTACGGAGGCCTGGGGTGTTGGGCGACGAGACATTGACTACAAGGATATCCGCATACTTTCCTACGTATCCAACGGCGGTAGCATAGTCGCGAACGACGGATTCAATGTCGTTCTCAGAAGTCGTCTTGTTCTTTGCGACTTGCACGGCCATGAGGCGCCCTTTGTGAAGCGAGCCAGGCGGTACACCAGCCTCACCATCTAGCACACGTCGTTCGGCATCCTCGCCAAGCCCCAGGCCAGCATGGTATGCAAACTCTCGCACGCGTTGTCGAAGTCTTGAAGCAACCAGCTCTGCGCCCTCTGAGTTGAATCCATATCGGTTAATGAGCGCGTTCTGGCTGGGGATCCTGAAGACACGCGGCTTGGGGTTGCCTTCTTGCGGCATTAATGTGATAGCTCCGACCTCGACTATGCCCGCGCCCAGATCGAACAGCGGCGTTGGAACCTCGGCGCCCTTGTCAATGCCCGCAGATGTTCCAATGGGGTTGTTCAATGTGTGACCAAAGACCTCGACTGCCAGATCACCCTGCGAGTCGGCTACGCCACGCTCCCTAGGGTTGATTCCAAAACTATACAGCGCCTTGAGCATCCGGGTGCCGGCATGGTGTGCGTCCTCGCCGTCTGGGTATATCGCTCGCAGCGCAGGTACGAGGAGCCATTGGTGGATGCTGGCGCGCGTATCCGTAACGTACAGGTATCCAAAAGTTCCCCCCACGGCCAATAGAGTTCCGTAGATAAAGTTCTTCGTGCGGGTTCCAGCCGATCGGACATTTGTCGCGGCTTCGGTGGCCGTTGTCGATGTAGTAGCGTATCTCGTCGGTGTCTGCAACAGCGGGCGATGGGTCAGGCGATGACGCGGTATCGAGGGCCGGACGCGCAGAGCCCGCAGGCTGACGGCACTGTTCATCATCACGAGTGTCGTGCGCAGCCCGTGCGACTTTCAATGGCTGGGCAATCGCTCGGATGAACGATTGTACAAACTACAAGTTACGGGTGTTTGGAGCCGCGAATCTCGGAAACACCCAGTGACGTGGGCTTGGCAACCCGTTACTACCCCAACATGCTCTGCCGTAGGACCCCTTGACTTGCTCACCCAACATTCATGTCCTCAGATCTGTCAGACTCCCGTATCTGTAGCTTGCAAACCTTTTTGTCGTCTTTTTGATTATTCTTGGGTTCTTATCACGCCAATCTGCTATCTCGCTGTCGCCTTGTCGCTTGCTCTGACAATCTGACACGACCTGTAATTAGCTAATATCTGACTATAATGTTTCACAGTGCCTCCGGACCGCCATCTCCCATGATTTGCACTAATTACAAACGGCCGTGCCTGCTCGTGGTGCGGCATCAGACTATTTCCAGAACCAAGAGAACGAGATGGACACTATCAGATAAATTGCCAGCTCCTAAAAAGCCGAGCACTGACTGGGTAAATTGGCCGACTCTGCGGAGTACGGGACACTAGTCAAGTATTCGCACCAATAGCCTCTTGTCAATGTCCAAATGATCGTACTTGAATTTCCCCTTTCTGTATAGGCACTGTGCAACGGAGGTATTTGCAGGCACACCTCCACCTCAGGGACCCCAGCATCTCAGTAACAAGCCTTTCTACCAAGTCTTGATATATAGCCAAGCTATGCTCCGTAAAAGCTTGTCGTTCACTGCTCCATTCATCCACTCATTTTCAAAATGTTTCTGGCCAAGCTTGCACAACTATGCCTGATTGCTACACCGGCCTTGAGCGCCATGACTAAGGTGGGCTCAGTATGCACGGTCACCCCCTCAGGATCAGCTGATGATAGCGACTTCATCCTCGATGCCTTCAAGCAGTGTGGGCAAAACGGAAGGATTGACATCACAGCTGGTAACTTCACCATCGGCAAAGTCATCGACGTCCTCAATCTTAAAAATTGTGAGATCAACATCCGCGGCAAACTCACTTGGACCCCCGATATCCAATACTGGGTTAAGAACAGTGTCAGTGTCGTCTTCCAGCAGAGAAGCACGGCATTCCGCTTGGGCGGCGAGAACTTCTCGGTTCTGGGCCATGGCCAGGCGTTGTTTGATGGCAACGGCCAGGTGTGGTACGACGCCAACAAAAATGGAGCCAACATGGCCGGTAGGCCTATCAGCCTGACCCTATGGCATGCGAAGAACGCCGTGGTTGACGGAATCACTTGGAGAAAGGTGCAATTCTGGTAAGTTCTAGTGCTCTACCTTTGAACCAGTATTGTTCCTAACATGACAGGCACACGTTTGTCGCCTACTCGCAAAACATCACAATGACAAACTTGGACATGAAGGCCGTTTCCGACTCGCAGTGGGGCACCGTCAACACCGATGGCTTCGACAGCTGGAACTCACGGGACATCGTACTCAAGAACTGGGTCGTGACCTGCGGCGATGTAAGCCTTCCCCATCAATCTTGCCTCACCATGTACACAAGTCTAACCATTCCTTCCTAGGACTGCATCTCCATCAAAGGAAACAGCACAAACGTCTACGTCAAGAACGCCACATGTAACGGCTCAGGTGCCATGGTCATCGGATCCATGGGCAACCCACCCAATATCCCCGAGACAGTCGAAAACGTCGTCTTCGAAGATATCCAAGCCTTCTACAGTTCCAACGCTGCATGGATTAAAACGTACCCAGGCCAAGGATACGTCAGGAACGTGACATTCCGCAACTTCCACATAGTCGGTGTCAACCAGCCCATGTACGTCACGCCGTGCATCTACACGTACAACCGCTGCGATGATTCGCATCTCAAAATCTCCGACATTACTTGGCAAAACATTACGGGTACCTCGAGGTACAATGTCGCCGCGGCCATCTATTGCAGTAAGAGCACGCCTTGCACGGGCCTCAAATTCAAGGACATCGACATCAAGCCAATGAATGGCGGGCAGGCCAAGATTCTTTGCAGCAATTTCAACAGCGACAGTGGACTGGCATGTACAGGTACTTGTCCTGCAGGATGGAAACAGCAACTATCTGGAAACGTTTAAGACTGAGTCAGAGAAAGCGGGAATGAGAAAGTTCCTGACTAATTCCATGTACATAATTAACTACTACAATTTGCCGGACGAAAAAGCCGATCCGTTCGTTCTTAAAAGTCCTCGGAGCCAATGCACTCCATGTCAGCGCTTTGCAATATCCTTGTTTAAAAGAGAAAGCATACAGTGACATCCTTGCGCAACCTCAGGACATGTGAAGCCTACCCACAGCTCTTAGTGCTTACACTAGTCATCGGATAGGCGCAAATATCGTGCGTAGCCCTATCACGCGTATCCGAGGATTCGAACTAAACAAGCGGAATGAGAGGTACCAAGGCTTACGTATACCCCTCTCAAATTGCGAAGGGAACTTTAATTTTTAACGTTTTTCTGCTGCAGGTAATATCTCGGCAGTCGTGACGAGGTGATTGGGGTAACCTTGCTAGCTTGGGTCCATACAATGCCAAGATCCGTGGCATGATGTCCTGTGTACGGAATACGTACCCTGTGTAGTACATACGCGCCAAGATGCGCTGTCACAATGTACATTTGGGGTAATACTGCATATATGGTTTTGCACAAGGAGGACCCAGCATCCTGTGCGGGGTACTATGCTTACATGTCATCGTCTCAGAAAGCTAATATAGTACCTTGGTAATATTGGCGTTATCGATGTTGCTGTTTCTTTGTATATATATGTACTTGCTGGACCAGAAGCTCTTTTGTTTCCTTTTTGATTGTCACTCAACCCATTTTAAGATAATCATGTCAGCTAGACCCAACACCTGGCCAATACGCCATCATACACTGCTTCCAGCTCTTCTGTCTTCGATTGCTGACCAGTATCCTTCTCTTTCTTATGCCCGGTTTCCGCGTGATCCCGATGATATCTCGAAAGGATATCACAGGTTCACATTTGCAGGGGTAGCTAATGCCGTCAATGCATTTGCATGGTGGATCGACCAGAACGTAGGGAAGCTAGCAGAGGAGCAAAAGAATGGAAAGCAGACATTGGTGTACATGGGGCCAAACGATATCCGGTATGCAGTGTTTTGTTTAGGGAGTGTAGTTGCTGGATACAAAGTAAGTCTATCGTCCGTTACTCTCACCATCTTTCTTAGGAGCAGGATTGATAGGAAATGATAGATGCTCTTCCCCTCGCCACGGTATGGATCTGGAGCCTTGGGAAAATTGATCGAAACTGTAAATGCGAAAGTCCTGCTGAGCCCTGAGACGCCGTATCCTGTCGAAGCAGAGATTTTAGAGAAGAGCAAAGGTGCGATAACAAAACTTCAAGCACCAAGTTTGGATCAGCTATTCGCGGAGAGTGTAACGGTATATCCTTTTACCAAGACTTTTGCGATTTGTAAAGACGAGCCTGTGATATGTGTGCGTAAGTTGACAACATCCTTTCACTTGCTTCAACTTGCTGCTTGAAAAAGCGACAGAGAATGAAGAGCTTACCTTTGGCAATGCAGATACATCCGGCACAACGGGATTTCCAAAGCCAATACTGTGGACACACGACTGGATTGCAAGTCAATCGCAGACACTTAACCTCCCATTGCCAGCCGGGTTTACCCGTCATGACTATCATATACGCTACCAAAAGGATGGGCGTGGAAGATTACTGGTGACTGGCTCCCCCTTTCATGCAAGCGGAATCTTTAATATGGTTCTGTACCCTTTGCTATTGGGCACAAAACCCATCTATTCGCAACCGGGAGCAACACCAGAAGAAAACGTGGATCGTACCATAGCAGCTCTAGAATTTCTGCATACAGAGAGAGTAGTTACGAGCGGAAGTGCGACTGAGACGTCACAGAAGGTGGCAGATTGTGTGTCAGTGATGCCGACGTTTATAGAGCATGTGGCCAAGCACCCCGCGAAACTCGATCAGATTGTCCAAAGGAGCCACTCGTTACGATATGGCGGCGGAAGCATATCTCGCACAGCTGGCGACATCATAGTAGACAGAACATATCTAGTCTGTGGAATTGGGTCCACCGAGCAAGGCATTTGGCCCACCATCCTGGGAACCGATCATGATATGAAACTTGATGGAAGATGGGAATATGTGACTTTCCACCCGGCAATCAACCTGCAATTCCGCCCTGTTTCCGAAGATGCTGGTCGGACGGTGTACGAAGCCTTCATGGTGCGAAACAACGGCGAGGACTGGGATGGATATGTGCAGCCTTTGTTCAGATGTTTTCCTGACCTTAAGGAGAAAAGCATGGGCGACCTATTCATAAGATCTCAAAAATCCCCGGATATGTGGAAACATCACGGCCGTACAGACGACCTGCTGGTCTTCCTCTCGGGCGAAAAGTTCTTCCCTATTGTCGCTGAACAGCATATTGCGTCGCACCCTGGTATCGCTGAAGCTCTGATTGTAGGGACACGTCGGCCGAAAGCTTCGCTAATCGTCAGGCTGGAGGAGGGATTCAAGCTGGATGATGTGTGGGAAAGAATTGAGGAAGTCAACGTGGACTCACCGCTTTACGCACGGGTTACAAAAGACATGGTTGTCGTTGCGCAAGAGCCTTTCATGAAGACGGCAAAAGGGAGTGTCAGAAAGGTTGATATGCTAGGAAAGTATTCGAAAGAGTTGGACAAATTGTATGGTGAAGGAATTTGAATACTATGGTCGCATGACGAGATGATTATGTGAAAGTAAACACCAGCTACATTAAAGAAAGAGCCCTGTGCCAAGGCACTATCTCTAAGTAGGTGAGACGCCATGCCAGTGAGAAATTGAGAAGGTGGAATGTGGCAGGATGTGGCAGGAGCGACGCCACGCTCAACGAATGCTAGATATAATATTCATTAACAGTCTACAACATGTATGAACAGAAAACTTCCTGTTTCGAACTAGGTTTGATTGTCTTGTCTGTCAATGCGGACATGCTGAAAACCCGCTGTTTTCTCCGTACATGTAGATGCATGTTGAACGATATTCGCTTGCTGCTTTAAGCGTAGTCTCGAATTCTATCCAAATCTTTGAATCTAGCAGTACGAGAATTCAGAGAATAGTAAACGTAAAAAAGAGGACAAACACACCAACAGAAGGGGCAAAATCTTGGGTATAAAGCTATGACTGATTCAACGACGCTCAATGCTGTCTAAATAATACGTACGCAAGGGGAGTGTACTGCCAACTAACGCCTCGTGATGCAATTAAGACAATCTCAACTAGATGAAAATTTTTAAAGGAATTATAAAACTTAGCTTGATGAAAGATGCGCCCAACGAGCATCTCTATCCATCTCACCATCCTCACTGTAGCATCGTCAGCAACTGCGTCCCAACTCTCTTCAATCACAACACGTAACTCGCCATGCAACATACCTACCAAGTCAATCGCTAGCCAATAAATTCTCGCAAACCTACCAATCATACACCCACCCAGAGTTCGCACTCATAAACTCTTCACAAGCTTCTTTGAGTGCGATGTTCGGTCTCAGGTCGCTGATTGTAAGTGTCTCTCGGGTAAGCGGGTCGGTAGGGCTGCGCTTTAGATGCTCAATCAGTGTCGCGCGTTCGTACGACCGACCATTCTTTGTGACTACCGGGTCGTGCATAATTTCAAACGTGATGCCGTCAACAAGGTAGTCCGGCACTTCACGTTTCTGTTGGTTGGCGGGGTCTGAGATGGCAAATGCCGTTCGCAGATCATCGCGCTTCTTTTCGAATTCTTGTTTCATCTCTGCCTTCTCTTCTTGCCCGTCTGTTCGACTGGTTTCCCCAGCCTCCATGCGAGCGTCTATCTCGTCAATTTCTTTTTTGTACTGTGTCTCCAACATAGACTCAAGATCCGAGAGAAGATCGCCCCGTCTTCTTATGCGCTCCCGTTCCCGAATGTCCCATTTGGCCTTTTTACATTTCAGGACTAGGGCAGATATGGTGGCGGCATTGGAGGTTTGTTGCGCCGATGTGGTACATAACTCGTATGCCATAAGGGCAGATGATAGTGCCTCATTCGGGTGATTGATGGCGAGTTGTGCTTGCGCTATATATACACCGATTAGCCCAAGGGCCTAAGTTAATATCACGCCTTTATGCTCGACGTGGTCAGGAGACTAGACGGGACCGCGTCAAGACAATCATACGTACCCAAGTAGAAAAAAGCTTTCATGTTGTCTTTCAACAGTTCAATACTCCGAATGCAATCGTCAATAACTCCCTCCCATTTTTCCATCTTTAGCCTTGCATTTGCGCGATTGGTAAAAAGGAGCGGGTTGGCCGAGTTTTTCTGGATTGCCTGAGAGTACAGGGTCTCTGCCCCTTCATAGTCGCCATTTTTGAAGCATTTGTTGCCGGAGTTTTTGAGTTGCTCGGCGGCGTATTCGTTGCCTGGCGGAGGCATAACGGCGCAGTCAACAAGGTAGTCGGGAGCGAGGCTGGGGGACCGTCGAGCGGGAGTGAGAGCGGAGTTAGGCTTCGATGATTGGTAGGCGGCGGGGCGTGGGGCACCTTTTGTTGCGCCTCGGTATGGAAGATTCGAGATGCCGAGCGCGATGCTGAGCTGAGCAGTGCGGAGACGGCCGGATAGAATCAGGACGCAAAGGTGATTCTGCAGAAAGTCACTCTGTCTATGTAGTATGTACTACTACCAAGATGGCCGTTTGCAGGCGCCACGTCTCTTGACCTCACCACATGCACAGCCACAATGCGATTATGTAAGCTTCCATGGGAATCGAGTAGGGACGTTGTAATAATTTAGCGATATGTACGTATGCCAGTGAGGAAATAATTGAAGGAAAAAAACATCTTCTGCCAAATACCCTGAGCAAATTCTACTCCGTGCTGCACCCTCCTCTTATGGATAGGAAATGTAACACACAACCCCAGCACCATCGTAGACTATGCTAGTGCACACCGTAATACTGGGCGACTAGGTCAGACGTATGTAGAAGTATGTACTAGTGTCGCCGGTCATCATTCATGTGGGGCGCTGCTGCAACTTCTGTAGAACCCACAGTTCCCACTTGCATGTGCCGTTCATCCTCAACCTTGGAGTCCCTCCTGTCCACTTTGTAAAGGTTAGGATAACTCCTCTGTCGCCTAATCTCCGCTGCCAAATCTGCTTCATCCGCTCGGCGCCGGCTAGGCGGTGCACTTCTCTTCCTGAACCTCTTGACATCTTCATCGCTCTCTACACACGCATCTTCGTCCTCGAAAAGCGGACTTCGGGTTCTTCCTCGGTCGATGCTTCTGTTGCGTGCTCGGCCCCTGAATGTATGGTCGGGTTCGGCGTCACTGCGCCTTCTGAGTTTCTTCTCTACAGAAGTGGGTGGGGAGATGGATAATGTGGGGGAAGATGGACGGTGATGCTTGCGGTAGTGGGTTCGGTAACGCGAGCCGCTGTTGCGATCATGGCCGCGAGAGGGGGAGGAGGCTCGGCGAGGGGAGTGCTGAGATGATTGCCTACGTCGCTTCAGGCGCCCACGCTCGTCCGCATCTACATCGGGTTCGACAATAGCTGGAATCTTTGGTAAGGTAGTATCTTGAACAACCGCAGACTCGGCGAGCGTGTCTGCCATGGTGCCTGGCGAGTTGGCTAGTAGAAGGGTGGTATCTGGGAGACTTGACCCTCAGCTATAAATGGTAAAAGTTGGGGTAAGCGGACCAAAAGGATCTGGGCACACCAGATCCTTGACCGAGTGGTTCATCAGTCTCGTGTCTGACGCAGACGGGCCGTTTGGAAGGGTGATCGTCTGTGCCTGCAGGTGAACATCATGTTCCAAGCATGACGGCAATGGGGCGTAGGGCAGGTGTAGCGTCATTGGTCCGAGCGCTGTGCCGTAGCGCCAAAGTTACCCTCATGTGCACTGACGCGATGCCTCTTTCTTCCATTCAGAACCTGGCTTGCCCGTATATGCCAATATTCTAAACTCTGTGTCTCGGCCATTAAAACACTGTCTTGCCTTGGCACACTGTGACCGAGTTCTTCCCTGTTCCAGAAGCCTGCCAACTGCCAGTAGCCGGACCAAAACGCATACCTAGTTTATGACTGAACACCACAGACTATAATAACTAGTGAACTATAACCCATTTCGGACATAAGAACCGGGACAAGGCTGATACAATAGAGGGTAGTTTATTGTAGATGTTGATTGGAAGCGGGCGATATGAAAGCCTGGAGCAGCCTAATCAACATCGGCCCCTGGATAGTCTCTGCTCATAAACTATTCACTTCAAGTTAAAGTTCTTTGCTTGCACACATATCACAAGTCATCTGCCATGAAACTGGCTTTGATAAAAATCCTCCACTTTATGACGATTCCTATCTAGCCAGTCGACCAACCCCTTTATCCCATGTATCACACAAACAACCCTCTCACCAAACCCTCGACAGCATCATACACAGGACCGTCCTTGATCCCACCCATCGCTCTTCCCGTGATAATAGGAATCTGATCTCTACCAACCTTGTAGTTACTCAGATCATTATTCAATCCCAAGTCCTTGACCAGCTTCAAAATCCTATCTCCGACAACTTCCGCATCCACCTTGGTGTCTCCAGAGGCACTTTCCCCAATAAACGGAAGGAGACGGGCAATTTGCTCTGCAGCAGCGGGATCTTGGGCCTTCAGCTTGACAACATGACCGAGCGTAAGGCAGGATGTAATGCCATGCGGTATGCTGTACGGAGAACCAAGGGCGTAACCTAGGGCGTGAGAGAGTCCAATGCCGCCTACGAGGTTGTAGCCTATAAAACCTAGCGATCCATAAGCAGCCAGTTGGAGCTTGGTAATGTTGTCCTCGTCCTTGGGATCTTGCTTGTACTTGAGCAATGCCTCGAACAAAATCGCTGCGCTCTGCAACGCCAGCCATCGCGCAGGCATCTCGGAAGCGGTGGGATGGTAAAGCATTTCCACAGCGTGGTCCATGGCGCGTATGCCAGTGCTCGTCCATAGCTGCTCCGGTGTGTATAGAGCAAATTTGGAGTCATAGATGACGACGCTTGGGACAAGCTCTTTTGATCTGACGCCTATCTTCACTCCATCGACTGCTGTGTAGCCTGCTATGAAGGTGCATTCAGCTGCACCCAGAGTAGTGGGGATGGTAATGTGATATAGAAAGTTTCCAGTCTTTTCGTGGAAACGATAGCTGATGGCTTTGGCGCTATCGATGGGGCTTCCACCGCCAATAGATATGATAGTGTCGATAGTTGCATCTTTTTTCACTAGCTCGGTCGCTTCATCAAGCTCGGCAATAGGTGCATGTTCGCCAATCCTGCTGAACGTCCCGGCATGTTTTTCTCCCAAGAGCTCTTCGACTTGCTTCACCAAGGGAGTTTTGCTAGCCAGCGAAGTACCCGTAATGATAAAGGCCTTACTGAATGTCTTTGGGAGGCAGGCAATCAGATATTTCGTTACTGAATCAGGGCCGTAATGTAGTCTTTGCAGTTGTGTGGGTTGCCATAACCCAGAGAGAGGGTGGTTCGTCGCTTCGGTCATTTTGGGCTTGGAGTTGGACAGTAGATTTGTATCGCGTGCTGTAAATAGACCCAAGGAGTCTCGTGTCCGTAATATTACAGTGATTTATAATGTGTATGTGTGTAACAGAGGCTTCTCTAATCCACAGTCTCTTCCGTTGACGTTGGAGTTCTCTCTGATATGCAGCGGGCGGGCAAGAAAAGATATCAAGTTTATTGGAGTATGAACATGAACTATGTACAAATATATGGATGGAATTGAGGAAAACTTAACTCTTTAATACCAAATGTGTATAGTACAAAAGTATTTTGGAGAAGCGGAAGCAGGCAGCCTCGGTAAAAGTACCAGGCTTTCCTGAATAATACGTACATGGTGGGTCGTGATTGTAAATCTCACATTTATTGGTTAAGTCGTATGCGGCCAAGGACAGAAAGTGGGAACGGCAAATGAAGAAAATGAGTAGAACCAAAAATTCTTCACCCAACAATTCATGTTTGAGACGTGTATGTGAACATTTCAATCGTTGATTTAGAGCGGAGAAGTTAGCTGAGCGCTACCATCTCGCAACTCCAGGCTATGGTACACTCATTGGCTCCGCCATGGATTACGTCATCATCCATTCCATAGTTATATCTTTTGTTCGCCAGAGGATATCACCCTTTCGTTATTCCGACATGAACCAAATATCCTTAGTAGTAAAACAAACGCTAATGTGAGAAGAGAAATCGTCAAATATGATACACAGATGCTCAAACACGGAGAGGTATATGGAAGTCTACACGTGTAGACCTGACAGACCAGCCGTGGCCGAATGCAAGACGCCTGCTTTTAGACGTGAATAGACACGAACGGAAAACACAAAACCCAGGCAAACGATTGAAGCGCTTACTGCTTCTTCTCGCCTTCACCCTCGGGCTGTTGAGACTGCTCGCTCTGGTTTTGGCTCTCAGAGCGGGCCTTGTGCATCTGGTCGAACAGGCTCAGAGAAGCGTTCTGGAGCTCGTCGGTCTTCTCCTTGATCTCGGCGGCAGTGGCAGTACCCTCGCCAGACTGGCTCTGGGAGATGAACTCGCGCATGGAGGCAATCTTCTCCTTGATTTTCTCGGCCTCGGTCTTGTCGAGACGGTCCTCGAACTCCTTGAGAGCCTTCTCGGTGTCGTTAACGACGCTGTCGGCGCGGTTGGCAGCCTCAATGGCGTTCTTGCGCTCCTTGTCCTGCTCGGCATACTGCTCAGAGTCCCTGACCATGCTCTCAATCTCGGACTCGGAAAGACCGGAACCAGAGGCAATGGTGATGGACTGATCCTTGTTGGTAGACTTGTCCTTGGCGTGAACGTGGACAATGGAGTCAGCATCAATGTCGAAGGTAACCTCGATTTGAGGCACACCGCGGTGGGCCGGAGGAATGCCAACAAGCTGGAAGTTTCCGAGGAGCTTGTTGTCACGGACGAGCTCACGCTCACCCTGGTAAACCTTGATCTCGACAGCGCTCTGGAAGTCGGCTGCAGTGGAGAAAACCTGGGACTTCTTGGTGGGGATGGTGGTGTTGCGGTTGATCAGACGGGTGAAAACTCCACCAAGGGTCTCGATACCGAGAGAGAGAGGAGTAACGTCGAGCAGAAGAAGGTCAGTGACCTCACCAGCAAGGACAGCACCCTGGATAGCAGCACCAATAGCAACAGCCTCGTCAGGGTTGACAGACTTGGCGGGGTCGCGGCCGAAGATGCTCTTCACGGACTCAGTGACCTTGGGCATACGGGTCATACCACCAACGAGGATGACCTCAGAGATATCAGTGGGCTTCAGGTTGGCGTCCTTGAGAGCCTTGCGGACAGGCTCAACGGTGCGGCTAATAAGAGGATCCATCATCTTCTCAAGCTGAGCGCGGGTCAGCTTGGTGTTGATGTGCTTGGGGCCGGAAGCGTCGGCAGTGATGAAAGGCAGGTTGATGTCAGTCTGCGATGAAGAAGACAGCTCAATCTTGGCCTTCTCGGCAGCCTCACGGATACGCTGAATAGCCATGCGGTCGTTGTTCAGGTCAATGCCCTGCTCCTTCTTGAACTGGTCGACGAGGTGGCGAACGAGGGTAATATCGAAGTCTTCACCACCGAGATGAGTATCACCGTTGGTGGACTTGACCTCAAAGACACCGGACTGGATCTCAAGGATGGATATATCGAAAGTTCCACCACCAAGATCGTAGACAGCTACGACGTTGTCGGTGGCCTTGTCGAGACCATAGGCGAGAGCAGCAGCAGTGGGTTCGTTGACGACACGGAGAACATTGAGACCGGCGATCTGACCAGCATCCTTGGTGGCTTGACGCTGAGAGTCGTTGAAGTAGGCGGGGACGGTGACGACAGCGTTCTTGACGTTCTTGCCCATGTAGGCTTCGGCAGTCTCCTTCATCTTTCCAAGGACGAAACCACCGACCTGGGAAGGCGAGTACTTCTGTCCTTGAGCCTCGAGCCAGGCATCACCGTTGGTGTGCTGGACGATCTTGTATGGGACTTGCTTGATGTCACGCTGGACCTCAGCATCTGTGAACTTGCGACCGATGAGACGCTTGGTGGCAAAGAGAGTGTTCTCTGGGTTGACGACAGCCTGACGCTTGGCAGCAATACCGACAAGACGCTCGCCTTCCTTTGTGAAACCAACGACCGATGGTGTTGTACGGCCACCTGTAAAAAGTTTTATTAGCATTGCAGTCGGAATCAAAGTGACGTTTACAACATACCCTCAGAGTTCTCAATGATGCGGGGAACTTTGCCCTCCATGACAGCGACGGCAGAGTTGGTGGTACCCAGATCAATACCAATGACAGAGCCCTTTACCTTCTCGTCGCCGCCCTCAGCATATCCTCGCGCAAACATGGCCGGAGCCCTGAATGTGGGAGTGCGTCTCGCCGCCGAAGCCGCACGAGGCAAAAACTGCGATGAGGTCAGGAAATGCTTCAAGAATGATTATTCATTCAATTGCACAATTACTTACATTCCGTGATAACCTTGAGGACAGCATTGTGACTTGTGTAAGACGCTGCGGAATTGGATGCAGGCGACGAAAAATTGGGTGTAGAATGGATGGGTGGGAGGATGGGTGGATTATATGATGTAGTGATGGAAGCTTTGACGATAGACAAAATTCTCGGAGAAGGTTCTAGCTCGTTTTGGTGCTGGATTGCCCGCCGAGGTTCCGCTGTAAATGTCTGTGCTTCCGAATAGTAGCGAAATATTGTACGACGCGACATAAACCCGGAAGAGGAGGCGAAAGGCGTATTTTTGCCATTCCACAATTGGCCCTGCCGCCACAACGGCCCTGTGGTGGTGACATTAACGACTGTCCCAGTGCGGAAGGCTTGGCGCATGCGTGCGCGTGTGGGGAGATGCTTGTCGATGGTGACGCCCGGAGCACCTCGAAACACTGCCACCCTTACGTCCATTCGCACTGCACCCTATTTCCAACCCCTCGACCAAGACGCCTCCTGGTGGGAAACAGTCTTAGCACAGCATTCTTACCTGAAAATTATTATTATCCCCTCCATCTACTTCCTACATTCGTGCGCCCAAGCATCCTGTGACGTAAAGCGCCTCGTACCGCCGAGCCTCACCAGCTCCGCTCACTTATTAGCCAGACACGGAGACATGCAACCCTCTGCCACCTGACCGCAGAATTATGGCAGTCGATGACATTCTGTGCGTATCTGAGCCTATATTTCCCTATTTTCCTTTTTCTAACAGCAGCAGGAATCGAGACACGGATACTTTTGTACTGGCTCAGAAAGCCTACTATCCTACAAAGATACCCATCGCGTGAGCACTGTACGACGTCCAACTCGGCATAGAAATCTAACGTTTATAGACATTACCAATTACGCCATTTCATCTCGTGTCCCGAACCCGACCTTCTCTACTATGCGAGCGGCGCGGCCGTCTACTGTCTCAATGCAGCTACACGAACACAAGCACACGTAACGACGCTACCCTGGGAAGCACGCTGCACTGCATCCGGATATGGCTATGTCTGTGTCGGAGGAGAGGAGCATGGCAATTTTGCCGCCATCAAGGTGACGGGCTTCCCTCCTGCAGACCCATCCGACGTCGATGCCTCGTTGCCTCTGGAGTTCGAACACCGCCTGTCTCGGCCACCCCTTCTGGGTGCTGCGTCGCACATACGTCTCGAGAAGATTGGTTCTGACATAGTCAACTCAATATCGATACACAAGATGCCCGGGGAGAACGGTGGTCAGGATGAAGTCGTGGCGGTGCTCACCAACAACGACAAGACGGTGCGTATATACTCGCTCACACAGAACCTGGAACTTGCGGTACTCGACCTGCCTTTTGCGATGAACCATGCTTCAATATCTCCAGATGGACAAATGTTGGTGGCTGTGGGTGATGCACCCATCGGGTACTTTTTTGAGAGAACAAAATCACAAAAGTCTGAGAACAAGATGGCGGAAGGGTGGATACAATCAACCCCGCCGGAGTGGGAGCTACTCAAGCACGTGACCTTATACCGGCCTGCAAATTCGCATGCAGATGGTTATTTCACTACGGCGTGGTCACCGTCTGGCCGTCTTTGTGCAGTTGGGTCAGAGTGTGGATACATTACCGTGTTTGATGTTGAACTTCTGAAGATAGTCGAGTATGGAGAAGAAGCCATTTTGCAGTTGCTCAGTTCCACGCGGCCTGATACTCGGGCTGGGCCCGGTGCAGTACGAACAATGCACTTCTCGCCTGCGCCATGGGACTTTCTCGTATGGAGCGAAGATCAAGGCAGAGTATGCATCGCTGATTTGCGAGCTGGTCTGAAGGTTAAACAAACAGTCACATTGGATCCAAAAGAAGAAGGCCTAGAGAGCGTTGAGCTGGCTGATTTCGACTTGACTCTTAGCCCAGAGATGCATGAGTTGCGTCGCGAAGCAGACTTTATTCGGAGATATCGTCGTGCACTCGACACTGAAGGGACTACAACGACTGTAACCGTCACAAATGGGTACAACTTTGAGGCTGATTCCGAGCGCCAGAGGCTACATCGCCGGCTGGGTGTCGTTGAGTCAGATAATGATCCTCTTGGCTTGACAACGCGCGAAAGACAAGTCCTCAGTGCGCTACGAACAAGCCACCGACAACGAGAGGAGTCACGTGAGCAAGAAATAACCCCCCGAAGTATCAATTACACGGCTTCTGGGCCATTAGACGCTGTGCCGTATGTTGTGTAACCAGTGTCACCGAAATATTTGGGCTAACATGATGTAGAGAACCTACGGCTAGGGAAGTTGCCGAAGCTATGGCTCAGTTCATGTCTGAGAGGACTGGTCAGAATCACGCTCCCCGCTGGTTCCATGAGCGTACAACGCCTCGACGCCAGGCTTCTGTCATTGTCTCAATAAATGAAGGCACGATCAATGCGCCAGTAACACTTACGAATATTACTGATTCTGCCGTTACACGGTCGCCAAACCCAGTGCCGGCACAAGCACGTCGTATGACTAGCGAATTGATGGCATCCACTGATGAAGCGTGGCGCACAGTCGAGGAGGTTCTTGCCGCTGAGCAGACACGGGCTGCCAACCGTAACACGACATCACATCCATCTACTACTGAAAGCACTGCTACTGTGCCTGAACTGCGTAATGAACTTCGTCGAATTCGTCAACTCACACAAGCACGTGAACGTCTCCGAAACGCGCGTGCTAGCCAGACTTTAGCAGATACGTATGAAATGAGCCTTGGTTTCCGCCGCACGAACCGCCTATCTCACGATCCGCGTTTGGGTGTGCGCACAGCAGGGCTGGCCATGAGCCAGGATGGGCGAACACTGTACTGCGGAACGGAAGAAGGTATCTTCGAACTCAAGATGAACCTTCATGTAAGGAAGGGATTTCCTGCAATCAACCCGCGATAAATTGGCGCAAACAAGGGCGGTTTAAGTTTTCAGACTCTGGATTGGGTTGTTTCATGACGAGCGGGCATTCGTGGCGTTTATGGTCGTATCTTCAGCACCGGCATTTATCTTGGCGGACAGGTTCAGGCGCACTGCATGTCGTGTGGCAATGATTGTATTTGTTCGTGTAGGCTTAAATTGGTCGAAGCAGTTATACCCGTGCGTTGAAGTAATAAAAAGGCATTTGCATAACTCGGGGGCCAGCGAGTGGTTATTTTGTGGATGCTTGAGATGGTGGATTCGTTATCTCAATCTGGGGTAAATGCCCCCTCCCATGTTGCTCCGGTGCGGAACCGTGCGGGCGATGTTCGGAGCGAGGGAAAAGTGCCGATTTGCCCTCGATGGCGCAATTCCAGCGATGACTCCCCACAGGTCAGGACTAGAGTGCCTTGCAGACGGCCTGTGGAAGTGCCGTTTGATGCTTTTGATGTTTGGACTCACGCTCCCGAAAGCTTAAAGTCTGCGGATTGCGTCCACTGCTGCTGCACTAGACCTCCTCTGTACTTCAACACTCGCATTTCGTCATTCCCTCGACGCATATCACAGATCTTGTGAGCCCTACGCCACTCAATCTTCCTTCCAGTCCGCAACGCGGACGCACAATACTTACCATGGCCGGAGAGAGCTCCAAAAAGGCCAACGCCAGCGGCAAGGCTGCCCTTCCGCTCGACATTGATGGTCACAACCTACCGCCCTCGCCGGCGCCCAGCTCGCCCCGCAATGGCAGGAAGTATGCACTGATGACGGAGCTGGTGTACACGGAAAGCAGTGACCAGTACAATGCCAGCTCCGTTCCCATCTACCAGGTAAGCCAGCACGTTGCTATGGATAGGGACAGTTGCGTTCGAGCCACAACTAACACTCGCAGTCTGCCACGTTCAAACAAGAGTCTGCAAGCGGCGGCGGCGGCGAATATGACTACACACGCTCAGGCAATCCCACACGCACACATCTCGAGCGACATCTAGCCAAGATTATGAATGCAAACCGCGCGCTCGTTGTTTCGTCGGGCATGGGCGCTCTCGATGTCATCACCCGCCTCCTGCGACCTGGCGACGAAGTCATCACCGGCGATGACCTGTACGGCGGCACAAACAGGCTGCTAAAATATCTCTCAACACACGGTGGCATCATAGTGCACCACGTCGATACCACAAATCCCGAAAAGGTGCGAGAAGTGGTGAACAACAAGACAGCCATGGTGCTCCTCGAGACACCAACGAACCCGTTGATCAAGATCTGCGACATCCCCACTATTGCCAACATCGCCCACGCCGCGAACCCTACTGCTATTGTTGCAGTAGACAACACCATGATGTCGCCCATGCTGTTGAATCCGCTCGACCTTGGCTCTGACATTGTCTATGAGTCTGGCACCAAGTACCTCTCTGGCCACCACGATCTCATGGCTGGTGTCATCGCCGTTAACGACTCTGCTCTAGGAGATCGACTCTATTTCACCATCAACGCTTCAGGATGTGGCCTGTCGCCCTTTGATTCCTGGCTGCTTCTTCGCGGTATCAAGACTCTAGGTGTTCGTATGGAGAAGCAGCAGGAGAATGCCATGCGCATCGCCACTTTCCTCGAGTCGCATGGCTTCAAGGTCCGCTACCCGGGCCTGAAGTCGCACCCGCAGTACGACTTGCACTGGAGTATGGCACGTGGCGCTGGCGCTGTGCTATCCTTTGAAACAGGTGATGTTACCATTAGTGAACGCATTGTTGAGAGCGCGAGGCTCTGGGGTATTAGTGTAAGCTTTGGATGTGTGAACTCGCTCATCAGCATGCCTTGCCGCATGAGTCACGCAAGCATTGATGAGAAGACGAGGAAGGAGAGGAATATGCCTGAAGACATTATCAGGCTATGCGTTGGCATTGAAGACCCAGAGGACCTAATCGATGATCTGAGCCGTGCTGTAAGTCCCCGAAGACGCTATTCGGGGAACAAAATGCTAACAGGGTATAGCTTGTACAAGCTGGTGCTGTCAACATCACAACCGAAGGCTTCCAGGCCCTCGCTGCCGAAGCTCCAGCTCCTACGCAGCCCTCGGAGACTGCTCCTGCTCCTACCGAGTCGTAAAAACCTCCACTCTAGTCACCTCTGTCCTGCTTTGAAAATGGCAGGTTAACGTGATAATCTTTCTTCTCTAACCGTCAGAGAAACACTTCGCTTCACAACTCTCTCTGACCCAGTCACCTCTGTCACTGCCTCTTGTTGGGGGCATAGTGTTAACGTGATATTTGTCTGCTTGATTTAGCATTGCGCGACGTATTGCTGGCGCTCCTGAGGGCTAGCATATTTTCCTTATCGTCGAATAAAAAATTTACTTGTTACGAGCGTGTGTCCGTTATCAATGTTTTTGTTTTTTGTTGTGTGACTACACGTGCTTCGTCAGCCAACTGAAGTGTGATGAAAGGGCAAGAAGTTTGGTCTCGGTGGAAGGGCAGCGATGGGGCAATAAAGGGACCGTTTATATCTTATGCTTATGCTACATACTAATTAGGAGGATTTACAAAAGACAGGTCTTTGCGTCTGGACAATGTACTATGACCAATGGTCCGTCTGTATTAGACCGATGGGGCCGAGTACGGCCAATCCGGTGACTTGGGTGCCAAGAACCCGGGGAGGCTGACTTGTTATATGAGAAATGAAACCCGAAGCTCCGTTACCTCTTGCCAACATCTCGAAAAAGCCCGCCTGAAAACAAAAGCTGTATTGAATTTGCAAATGAACCGGCATATACTTTTCTGAGCATTACTTGAACCGGTCGGGCGTGCCTGTTTAGTTTAGGATCGTCGCTTCCTCCCTCCATCCCCCCTCTGTCCATTTCTTGAAACTCGTCTCGAACACATAGCATCGCGCCTGTGGCATGCTGGTGCGGGGAGTACTTGTGTGCCTGAAACAATCGTCAGGCACGCCTAGAAGGGGTTTCTACAAAGTTGGTAATCGACAAGAGACGTTCTTTTAGCTTTGTTTGAAAAAGAAACAAGAAGTTTGAATTGAAAGGGCTCAACCCGAGTCCTCTATCGATTGTGAAGAGGGAGAAGAGGGCTGGGCAGCGATCTAGTTCCGGCGCGCCGACAGGTCAAGGTGCGCGCGCGCCAGCGCGAGCGAAAGATCAACGCCTGATACGAGAACACAGCAAGGACCCATTGCGAATTTATTCACGATGCCAATGCAGTTTTTGGAGCTTCCCCGCGAACTGCGGGACATGATCTACACGGAGATGCTTATGCCAACTGAGCCCCTCCCCAGTGGTCAAGACACACAAACAGCGGCCAATTGGTACCTGGTACGGCAGGCGCATCAGCCCAGCGCGGACAGCAGTCGATGTTTTGTGTCGTCGCGAGCGATGCCGAGCACGTGCGCAAGTGTTTTGGCGAGCAACCGCCAGATCCATCAAGAGATGATGCAGATAGCCGGCAAGGCCCTGCAGGCGGGGCAGCTGGCTACGCGACTGGATTGTCTGGTGCAGAGCAACGCGCATTACTTTACTTGGCTTGCTGTGCCGTTTGTCAGGCCGGCAGACGGGAGCGCCCGGAGACTAGAGGAAGAGAGGGGGCAGAGCTGGACTAGCAAGATCATGGAGGGCTGGAGTTGGGTGGTCAGCTTTTTCAATGCGTGGATGGAGAGTGATATCAAGGGGGGAAGCAGCAGCACTAGACTCTTTTCTTTTACACGGTCCTACGCGGATATTGAGCGGCTGTGGGTGGACGTTCGGCCGGTTGGATCTACGATATCGAACGGGTCAGGGTCAGCAGCAGCCGCAACGCATGGCGAAATGACAAGTTGGGCTATATGTGCGGCTCTCAAGCACATGTTTGACAACGGCCCCGACAAGATGCGCAGCAACCGGCGTATAGATTGTGTGGACGAAGTCATCCTGAACGTGGTTCCACGCGCACGCACGGCATCGGGAAGTCAATGGGGCGATGAAAGTGACGAGGATACGCTGGTAATAGCAGACTCTTCTTCTTCTTCACCCTCTGACGAAGCCGAGACGGAGCGCCTACGAAACGAACTGGTGGATGTTTGGGACAAGATCTGGGGTGCGACGGATGGGAGGGATATGAGAGCAAGGCTGTACCGCACGCTGCTCGAGAGAATCAAGCGCGTGCGGATATGCGTTGACGGAGTGACTTTTAGGACCAGAGGACTAGCGGTGGAGCTGGAGAGGGGGCGAGCAGAAATGAGGAGGATCCAGATGCGATAATACGTAGATGGCAGATGGGGCAGGACTCCAGGTTTAGAATGGGGCATGTTCTTGGTCGTTCACGGGTCATAGCTGGGTGTGGAGACGAAGGGCTCGGAGATTAGTTGACTTAAGCATGTTCGGTGCGCGGTTTTTTTTCTCTTCTCTCTGCTTCTTTTCCTTTTCCGTCGTTCAACGTTACTTATGCCGCCGAGCTGTGGGGACGGAGGGATCGCGGGAAGGAACACGATGGGTTCTGCTGCCAACGTGCCGACGAGGCTCCTGAGATATATGCCGTGTCAGGCATGGGACAATGTCGTGGAACATGGCGGTATTCCCGATAGCGTCGGGTAGGGCAAGGGAGGCGCTGGAAATAGTGTGGGAACTAGAACGCCACAGCCTCGTCCATGGCAATCTAGAAATGGCAGACAGACGAGGCATGTCCATGCTCGTGCCCCGACGCTGACGAGGCATTTGGCTGCCGAGTCAAAGGCGCGGGCTGTTATTGGCTGGGCGGCGTCAGGGGCAAGGGCGACCCTCGGTTCGGCACGAGACTGTCCAGACCTCGCCTTCTGCATCCAATCCTGCCACTCACTCCACCTGCTAACTGACACCCATTGACACTCACGGACACTCGCGCCCATCATCGGTCCTGACACACGTGTAACGTACGTCGATCCAACATGCCATTGTCCGCACCATGGCCATCACACGCAGCCTCGGTCATGCGGTATCAAGGATGCTGAGCGTCCACCCCGCGATCGCAACGATTGCTGCAACAGAGACACGGCAATCGGCGCCAAGTGGTCACAGAGCAGCCAGCACACAACCAGAAGATGCCAACTCCCCAACACCCAAGAGAGACCGCCAGTGGCGTACTTGGCACGGTCAACATACGTTTCATGAAACAGTGCTCCGCGTCGCACCCCTTGCACCTTGAGGCGACTGAGCATTCTTTACGAAAGGCCCCCACCAGCATCCCCCGCGCAATTGGCCAGACGCCGTCGCCTTGGCTCAGGGGCACACTGTGCAAAACGGCCCCTGCATGCCAACCGGCCTCGCCATCGCATGTCTGACCATCCATGGCTGGTGCCAGGACCCGCGGGAGCGAATCCCCGTGGGCGCCACTGGGTTACGCAAAGCATTTTGTGCAGATGCTGCCATCGCTGCCATTTTTCGTATACGCCGCGTTTTATATTTAAGTACGCGCTGCTTGATCCCTACGCCGACTTGATCCGTCCTTTCGCCTTTTTGCTCCTCTTATTCAGAACGTTCCCTCCACACGTTCTTTCCACTCTTTCCATCGCTTCTTTGACTCGTGTCACTCTCTACACCTTGAATATTTAGTGGACCCTTTTTTGTCTGGCTCTCTCGCCTCTCGCTATAGCATTGACCACTTCGCTGGCCCGGCCCTAACACACCATCTACTTCAACTGCTGGCCGGTTGCGCGCTGATCTCTCGACCGTCTTGCCGACACAATGGCGCCGTCAACGACTTCGACGTCCAAGACGCTTCGCCCGGACAACTTGGAAATCCGACCTACTTCAAACGGGAATGATGTCGATGACGGACCAATGTCCCCACGATCATGGCGACACCGTGCTGTCACCTACCAAGTTCCTTCAAGGCGCCAGACCACTGGCAGCCTTGATGCCGAGGACTACTTTGTAAGCAGCGCGTTCCATTGACTGTGTTTACAATCGGGCTAACAGTAGTGTTCAGGTTGGACCTCGTGACATGGCCAAACATAGCAAATGGCCATATTTCATGCGAATGCATGGTTCCGTCTTTCCCAAGATGATCCTGCCAATCATCGTTATTACTATCTGGGCGACTGCAATCACCTGCATTTCCCAATTCGTCTATCCTCTCGTTGTCAGCAACTTGCTTCTCACTGTCCTTGGTTTCGTCGTTGGTCTGGCCATTTCTTTCCGCACAAGCACTGCTTATGAGCGCTACACTGAAGGTCGCAAGTACTGGAGTCAACTTATCTTCGTCAGTCAGAACCTGGCAAGGACAATCTGGATCCACGCTAAGGAGCGCGAAGGCGAGCTTGGTAAGGAAGACTTGCTTAACAAGCTGTCTGCCCTCAATCTACTCAACGCATATGCCTGCTCCATCAAGCACAGGCTTCGATTTGAGCCTGGTATCGACTACCCCGATCTCCGCGACCGTGTTGAGTTCCTTGATACCTTTGCTCGTGCTGCCGAAGTCGATATCCCCGCCCCCGCTGATAAGAAGAAGTTGAAGGCCGTTGGTGAATACCTTGGTGTCACCTTTGCCGAGTCCAACCCCCGCAAGAGGATCAAGCGCTCCAAGAAGCCTCTCGGTAACTTGTCGCTCGAAATTCTCAACCACATCTCCGCCTATGTCCATAGCATCATCGAAAACGAAACCCTGGCTATTGGTCTGTACCAAAACCAAGCCATTACCAGCATTGTCCAGCTCAACGAAGCCCTTATCGGTATGGACCGTGTCCTGCAAACCCCTCTGCCTATTGCCTATTCGATCGCCATTTCTCAAATCACCTGGGTCTACGTCATGATGTTGCCTTTCCAACTATGGGATAGTCTCCGCTGGATCACTATTCCCGGCTGTATCTTCGCAGCATACATCATGTAAGTCCCAAGCATATAAATTTACTCGCTTTACATTTGCTAACCCAATTTCTAGCATCGGTCTCTCCGCCATTGGTCGCGAAATTGAGAACCCCTTCGGCCACGACGTTAACGATCTACCCCTCGAAGCCTTCTGCGAAGAACTGGAAATGGACATTGACTACATCACTTCTCAGCCGCCACCTGTTGCTCGCGAATACATGCGCCGCGATGGCAACATGCCCATCTGGCCGCTCAGCCACAAGAACTACAGCAGCTGGATGTCGCGAAGCAAGCAGGATATCCGCGATGCGCTCATGACCAAGACAAAGGCTGACATGCTTGTCCGCAAGAGCTTCGCTGTCCCAAGAGAGAGCGAGAGTATTGAGGAGAAGGAGCAGGGTATCTCGCAGCAACCACATCACCAAGAATAACAGGTGTGTAGGTGACTGATTATCGCCGAACAAAAAGTAACATTTGAATTCATCATCACATCCCTTTTATTTGATCATCATTAGAGCGGTTTGGCGCCGGGCCGGAGTTTATTCTTTTCTCAAAACTCTACTTTTTAAGCCTGGTATCTTTGTAAATGTCTTGAGGGGCTTTTCCCCATGTTTTCGGGAAACGGAGGGAGGGAAGGAAGAATGTGCATATGTCAATGGGGGGACCAGTGGGTGAGATCACGTCTGCCCATGGTTTATGGTACGGCTGCATGATGTTATTTACCTTGTCGATGAGACGAGATTTAAGTATAATGTCATCTTTACCATACATTCTTTTACTTGCATCGTTCCTTCTGTCGTGATTCACCAATTTGCTAGTAACATTTGTGTCCCAGATGCAAGAAAGGGCAGACGTGCTGTATGAGCATGCAAGAGGAATGGGTCGCGAAACAGCGAACAGTATTTTGTCGCATATCTTCAGGTGCCCACGGAGAGCCTAGTTTTTCGATCACATGTCGTGCGATTTACATATACTTTGATGTTGTGAGAACTGTAAATACCCATGTCCACATTCACGTTCCAAAATAGTGGGTAAGCAACTCCGCGCGAAAGCCCCACATGTCGGCCAAACCTTCCGCCGCCCAAAATTTCGAGCTACGCCAGGAACTTTTTTTGTCCAACTTTCCATTGACAAAACACCCATACCGGACACTGCCTATAAACCTTCGGAAATATGTTCGCGGTACCCGGATGGAACGTCTCCGCGCAGGTCAAGACGCAGGTCGAAGCGCCCAAGCCAAAGGATCAGACGAAACCTGGAAAGAAGGCGCAGAAGCGCAAGGAAAGGCGCGAAGAGAAGGAGGTCAATGTGGATAATTTGGCGGAAAAATGGGAGAGCATAACGAGTGGCAAGGGTGGAGAGGTCAAGAAAAGTAAGCCAGCGGAGGCAGATGGCGCAGTAGAGGCAGATGATGCGGCGCAAGAGAAGCGTGGGAAGAAGAGGAAGAGGGGAAAGGCTGGAGGCAACAAGGATAAGCAGCAGAATGAGAATGGCACAAAGGAAGCAGAGGAAGCAGCAGAGGAAGCGAAGCATTCTTCTGTAAAGGCCTCTGAAGAAAAGAGTACAGCCACCGATGGCGAGTCGAAACGCGACAAGAAGAAGCGCAAGAAGGAGTCCAAAGCCGACAAACTCCTCGCCGCGAACGCAGCCGAAGCAAAAGCTGTGCCAGTGGCACCAACCCTCGAAAACCTCCTGCCCGAGCCCAAGGGCCTCACACCACTGCAACGCTCCATGCGCAGCAAGCTAGCCAGCGCCCGTTTCCGCCATCTCAATGAAGCGCTCTATACGAAACCCTCTGCCGATAGCGCCTCGCTCTTCAAAGAGGACCCCTCCATGTTCGAAGACTACCACCGCGGTTTCGCACAACAAGTCGAAGTATGGCCCTCGAACCCCGTAGACAGCTACGTAAACAGCATCCTCGTCCGCGCCAAACTCCGCAACAAAGACCAACGCAAAGACCGCAAAGCACAAAACAAGGCCGCCGTACGCCGTGGCCCAGGCTTTGAAGACGAGCAAGAAGCCACTTCCATCGCGCCTCCTCGTGGCGACGCAAAACCCCTCCCCCGCGACTTCAAAGGCTACAGCACAATTGCCGACCTAGGCTGCGGCACGGCCTCGCTCTCCTACCGCCTCCAACCGCACCTAAACTCCCTAAACCTGACCTTCCACTCCTTCGACCTCTCCAGGCCCAGCGGACCCTCGGCCGACCTCGTCACCGTCGCCGACATCGCCGCCCTACCCCTCGCCGACAACAGCGTAGATGTCGCAATCTTCTGCCTCGCCCTCATGGGCACAAACTGGCTCGACTTCATCGACGAGGCATATCGTATCCTGCGCTGGCGCGGCGAACTCTGGGTCTCGGAGATTAAATCGAGGTTTGGTCGTGTGGACAAGAAGAAAGGTGGTGTGCCAATCAATTCTATTGGGTCACTAAGGAAACCAGTGGATAGCAAGAAACTCGCTGCAGCGTCAAAGAACAACAAGAAGAAGGCACAAAAGGGCGAGAAGCCACCGGAGGAAGGGCCCGAGGATTCAGAAGATGAAGCCGAGCTGGCGGTTGTGGTGGACGGACAGGACGCAAAGGAAGGAACCGATGTCTCGGCTTTTGTCAATGTCCTGCGCAAGCGTGGCTTTGTGCTCGATGCGCTGCCCGAGCGACCCGGTGATGCGATTGATCTGAGCAACAAGATGTTTGTCAAGATGCAGTTTGTCAAGGCAGCGCATCCCAGCCGCGGCAAGAATGCGCGTGAAGACCAAAAGGAGGGGGCCGTGGCGCAGAGGGGTGGCGGGCTCAAGTTTGGGCTCAAGGGCAAGCGTATGGGCTTGGATGCTGGGGATGAGGATGAGGGCGAGGCAGACAATGCCGTGTTGAAGCCGTGTTTGTACAAGATTAGGTAAATAGCAAGGGAGACATGTGTGTCTTGGGTCACGTGGTTCATGATGCTTTAATAAAAATCACTTTTTTTTTTCAAAGAGAGCTTGATTCAATCATATATCTCTTTTTGTTCCGTTTTCCTTTCCACTACTTGCTCACGTTGTCCTCAATGAAACCCTTGTGTATTCCAATCCTGCTTGTTAGCAGTACACATGCAGGATATGCTATGCTATACCATGCCAACGCCATATTTTTTTCCATGAGCTCATCTACTCGGTCGTTTAAAACCAGGTGCATGCCTCGAATCAACTCCATACAGGGGAACTCGAGCCATACAGGCTTATGGCGGTCCCAAGTAAGCGTCGTTTAGGAAACCCTCGACATGTTGATGATCCCGAGTATGCCTTCCTTCTACCCTCGATTCAACTTCGGGCGCTAACCGCCAATGAGGAAACTTGCAGCGTGTTCTACGTTACCGCCAAACATCTCCAGGGCTTGTATGGCTTCTTGTTCAGAACAGCCAAACATGCCAGTGAGTTGCTGGACGTGTTCGCGGGGAAACCTGGAGTTTGACCCAGAAGGCGCAGGCGCTTTGGGCGCTGTTGGCTGGGTTTGCGTTTGTGCGGGTTGAGACGACGATGACGATGATGCACCAGTGTTGGAGGGGCCAGCTTGCGAAGAGCCCTTGGGTCGCACAGCACCAGTCTTTGCGCCAATCTCTTCACCATTAGGTCCGGAAACGGTAGGTTCATTCAACTCGGCCTCCTCAAAGCTCCTGGGAATCTCTGACTCGTGTAAAAAGGGAACTTCCTGGCCTTCAAAGCAAAGCGCATTCTTCTCGAGATCGATCTTGGCACGGTAGCGCTTCAGCATGTCGAGACCAAAGAGAAGATCGACGTCCTTGCCTTCCATGACAGTGAAGGCACAAGGCATAACTGCGCCTCCAATCTTAATCTCAGCATGGTGAACACGACCCAAGATGCGCGCTGTACCGACACCGCGTGCCATACCAGCATATCGGACGTCCATTAGTCGCATGATACCACATCGCTCTGCGCAGTCGGGAGACATGATGGTGGCCTGGGCGCCAGAGTCAACAAAGGCCTTGACGGGCACGCCGTTGACTTCGGTGTTGACGTAGAGCATGTGTACGCGTGTGAAGACTGTATCATGTCAGTGTTTGTGGTTCCGCCGATACTACCAATGAAATTTGGGAAGTTGAGGGATTCCGCAATTAAGAAGATAATATACGTGAAACCATGCCAGTACTCACCCTCTGGATTCTCGTCATATGCCTTTTGCAAATTCTCAACAACACGGTCCTGGCGGATGATGTCTTCAATCTTGCGCTGGGCCTCGACGTTGAAAGGATCCTCGTTGAGCAGGGCGATTTGGTTCTGGCGCTCGCGCTCTGATTCCTCTGCCTGGCGCTGCCTCTGGGCATATGTATTCCTCCATCTGGTGGGGTCGTTGACGGCGGCGGCGAGTTCCGGGTCGGCCTGGCGTAACTTGTTCATCTGCTGGGGGTCGTTGAGGACCAGTTGTCGCACACCCTCTGGATCCGGCTGGGCTGGTCTGCCCGACTGATGCATGTTCCTGTTTGGTCGAGGTGCGGCGCGCAATACAACGGCCAGCATCTCACCATCCTTGATGCCGGCATCCTCTAGTGTCTGTGTGTCGATGGCGACGGGCTGGCCGTTTAGGTAGAGGCTCTGTGCGGCGGCGGGCAGGCTGGTGTCGGCCTCGATGAAGCCCTTGAGGTCCTTGATGGTGCTCCCGGGAGGCAGTTCGAGCGTCAGCAGGTCTGCGTCGGCAGGGGTGCCGGGCGCAGTGATGGATATGGTGACGCGCGGCCTAGAGAGGGCAGGTTAGCAGTGTGCCTGGGAGGGTGTTGGCCATGGGAGGCGGTGATGGTGGTGGTGTTGGTGGTGGGACAGAAACGGCTCCGGGTTCGACTCACATGGCGGGTCGGGGAGGGGCGCTGGGGCGTATGCGGGCGAGTCTGGAAGCGGGCAAAGAGTGTAGCACGGTGGCAGGGCCTTGAGGGAGTTTGTGGTGTTTGGTGGGCGCAGAGGCCTTTGTGGATGACGGTTGCCGGCTTGGGGTCTCAGAGAGGCTGGAAGGAAATGGAAGGCAGTGGAGCCGCAAGACCAGCGGCGGGCGGATCAGATGAATCAGCGATCAGAGGGCACAGGCTGCAGGGCCGCCATGTTGTGGGCGTGGGAGCAGCGCGTACAGTAGGGCAGCAAGACGGTGACCCTGTCATGTACCAGCGTCGTCGGGCTGGGACAAAGGCGTGCAGTCGAAGGAGCACCGCTTGTCATGAGTTGAGACGACGTCGTTGGCCGTTGGGAGCAAGGGGGGGCAGACGGGGGGCAGAGGAAGCGGGGCAGTCGCATCCCTACTGCTTTTACTTTTTACTACGTAGGAGCTACCCTACCGACTACTTTACATAGACGTACACGGTATACTTACACAGACCAGTGCGTACATAGATACGAGCTTATCCCCCACCTGCCAGCTACCTACGATTTCCCAGACTCCAATCAACACATTTCCACTGTGCAGCACATGCGGGGCGAGTCAATCTATCTGGCCGTTGCATCTCGTGTCCAGGCCCCATCGGCAACTGGACGAGGGCCGTAATCCTTCGGGATACGGTATGCCCATGTCATGGCCGGAGCCGAGTCACGTGTCCGCGGGGATCTAGTACAAGGGCAGGCCAAGCGAGCCGCTAGTAGAGGCGGGGCGAGCCCGGTGAGTGAGTCCCGTGACATGTCCACGCCTGGACTGTCCACCCTGTCCACCCTGTCCACCCTGTGCTCGTCCGTCTGCTACTCGTCCTGTAGTGCCATTCACACACACTCTCTCTCTCTCGCTCACCTGCCGCCGCCTGCATACTCCAAAGCAACCATGCCACGAGACCTGCTGGCCGACAAACAGACGCTCGAGAGCATGCCCAAGCTGTCCAGAGAACCAGACGCCCTAGCCAGCCCGGAACCCAAGGAACAGTCGTCGAGTCTGGTACCCCATCGCAGCTCAAGCATTGCCCAGGAGGAAAAGCTTAGGCAAATCCGTCTCCGTCCGTACTCTTCCCTGCTCAACATCGAAGATCTCGATGACTGCGACTGGCTTGAGCATGCCGCTTTCGATCCCATCGAGGCCGCTTCCCGAGAGAAGGTGAGACCAATTCTACTACATTGTCGTCTCTTTCCTCTCTTCCTCTAGTCTTGGTAATCTTATGTGTCTGTGTGCTTCAGTGTCAATTGGTCTAGTACCACCTCTGGGCTCCATATGGCCTCTGCCACCCATC
Source organism: Bipolaris bicolor (assembly GCA_026262445.1). Classification (NCBI taxonomy): domain Eukaryota; kingdom Fungi; phylum Ascomycota; class Dothideomycetes; order Pleosporales; family Pleosporaceae; genus Bipolaris; species Bipolaris bicolor. The sequence goes on along the minus strand of JAODYD010000004.1, from coordinate 844,365 downwards.
TCTTCTCTTCCCCTTGGTGCACGTTACATTACCTAGATCAACGGTCACTGCATACTGCCTGGTCATGCGCTTTTTCACTATCCTTCATGTCTTGTGTACATGTTCGTTGTTGTGTTACAGGCCGGTGGCTGCATGGTAATCGCTTGTGTTCCTTCCTTGCTAACACTCGACCACCAACCGTCTTCGCCCTACTGTGCCACCTGGAATCCCCCACTAACCTCTTCTAGCTCGACTACCGTCTGCGAACGTGCGGCGAACTTTGTAGCGGCCTCTTCTCATCCGCCTACCCCACCACCTCAGGGCCTCTGGGCGAGATCCTCAAGACGCGCACCTTTCCTTCAATAAATTCCACCGACAGTGATCGAAAACGCATTCTACTCGCCCACATTATATCCACCAAATCTAAATCCCCTCTCGTCACCGATGACGCAATGGACTACCCAAAGGACTGGAAGACTAACTACCAGCTAGCACCTTCCACTGGCCACGATGAAGACGGCCAAACTGTATGTCTCCACTCGCTCTGTGTGCACCCCAACTTTGCCCGAAAGGGACTCGGCTCTATATTACTGCGAAGCTACGTCCAAAGAATAAAGGACTCGGGCATCGCCACGCGCATAGCCCTCATCTGTAGAGACCGATACATTCCTTTTTACGAACGAGCAGGCTTCAAGAAGATTGGTCTCAGTAAATGCCAGTACGGCGGCGGAAACTGGGTCGACATGGTGCTCGACTTTGAAGACGGTGTGCAGGACAGTTGGGATGACTGAGCATGAACCCTCGCATTTATGGTTGTTACTTTGCATTTGTACTAGCGACTGCATGTTTACGAAAATATTTACAAGAGACCCAAATGGTATCCAAAGTGCTACTTCATGTGAGTAGTGGAATCAAGAATTCCCCGTTTGCCGTGAATCCGAGTATTCTTTCTCACTGTTTCCTTACAAAACAGTTCTTCTCAAGCATACTGACTTCGATCTTCCCACCTCGGCTGCAGCTCTTCACCATCAATGTCGCCAAACGCAAACCCACTCTCATACCGCGCATACTCGACCAATCTCAACGTATCCAGCTTGGCCCCCTTATCCGTCTGCGCCCACACAACCACACTCAGCGTATTCTCCCCGCTCATATTCAGTATACCCGGCGGAACTGGGAACCGCGTCTGCGGTCCAATATGCGGTACAAACTTGCCATACTGGTATCCATTCACAAACAGCATGACGCGCGCAATCGTGTCCTTGGGCGCCCCTAGTTCAATCCCAATCGGAACATCAAGATCGGCGTCAATATCAAGTGAAAAGGTAGTAGTAAACCAGCGTATCGCAGCACCCTCAACGCCTTCGGCTGTTGGACTTGCAGACTCCCAGGGGGAAGTGTCGAAGCCGGGGAGATGCCAGCCTAGACGCTCGCCGTAGAGACCACCCTCGTTCATCGGGCCACGAACAGGATCTAGATTTTTCTCTCCACCGGCATTTCCTTGGATCTTCCACTGGTCAAAAGGTAGCTTGGTCCCGTTGGCAGTGAGGAGCTGTGCGCCTAGAATACCGCGTGGGTTCTGAGCTCCTGCTGGTCCGGTGGAAGTCTGATCGTGGCCCGTGTAGTCGGTAATCACTGTCAAAACATTGCCTTGGTCCAACAGCGCTGCGTTGCCAAAGGACAGCTGCGCTGTGGTTGATGTGAGTGACGCGTTGCCTCCATGGTATCCCAGGGGTTTTCCGTTGAGCCATACATTCCATCCTGCAGCTACGCCTCCTTGCACTGTGATGTTGAACCCTGTTGCTGATTTGCCAGAAAAGTAGCCACGGTAAATTTTCGCGCCCGTGTAAAACTTGTAGTCGCTACTAAAGAGAACAGGTAGTGTAAGTGGCTTGACTGGGCTGAGGGTAGTTGTCTTGTTCGCAACAACCCAGTTGCCGTCGTCGTATGAAGATTGAATTTCTGGTGACGAGTCTGCAGCTTTGAAGTTGGAAAGCGTCGGGAGTGTGACTTGGCGATCTGCAGTTCCTTCAAGATTTGCAGTAAGAGCACCGTATGGCGTCTTTGTGGTGTCAAGTTTGTGGCCGTTCCAGGATATCGTCTCGACGTTTGCGCCAGCGTAGACTTCGATCGAAGTTGCGTTTGCGTTGTCGCCAATCACAGCAACAGTACCATCTACAATACTTGCTGACCGAACGAGATACGGGCCGCGGACGAAAATTTGTTCATCGGGCGTGACGTTGGGATCTTTGGTCGTTGGCGGTGCAAAAAAAGTCCATGCCGATGGAATATCCAAAAGGTACGCTAGAACCCCATTGGAAAACTCGACAACCGTCACTCCCTTACTTTGTGTAAAACTGAAGCGAGAATACGTCCCGTTTGCTGGTGCACTTGTAATGTCGGACTCTGCACCCCATGATTTGAAGGTCAGGTTACCACGCGACTTGAAGGCAAACTCGCCAACCTGACCTTGTCGTGTGTAGAAGACAAGAACAGGGCGATCAAACAAACCGTACGATGCAATCTCCGCAGAAGAGTAAAGTAGAGTCTCGTTTCCAACCGCATAATCCGTGACAACCCATCTACTCTGTCGCCCCGCAAGTTGCATGCTCGGGATCGTTACATCGCCCTCGGACGTCTTGACCGTCATAGAAAATCCAGTCACATCCCTCGTGCGCGTATTATTATTCTCAGCAAGGTAGAATCGTGCGTCTGACTCGCGATTCTTAAGCTGCCAGGTCCAGATGGCGGAGCTCGAGACGGCGTTTGCTGTACCGTTTGCTTCCATGAAGGTATTGTGCAGGCCCTTGCTCACACGTGTGAACAGAGCAAGGAGTTTGTACTGTGAGAATTTCGGGCGAACCTCGCGAGTCTCGCGGAGAGGCGCATTGTAATCGTATGAAGTGTAGACGACAGGTGCAGCGAGTTGACCCCAATTCGTACCACCGTACGCCTGTAAGAGTTGTTAGTCGCCGCCAATGTCACTATACCACCTACTATCTCATTCACTTGTCTGAATGAGATAGAGATAGAACATACCATGTACAAATTCAACAACGTAGCTCTCTGCCCAACCAACCCCTTATAAAACACATCCGCAAACTCCGGACTCTGCTCAGCCTTACACTGGTCAAAAAAGAACCCACCCCACGGCTGAAACCAGCCGCCCTCAAACTCAGGCAGATACTCTGGTTGCGACGGTGACACCTCCTGGAACCACTGATAATAAGTCCTGGGCAGATTAAACCCCGTGTCGAGATTCGTACAACTCATGCCACCAGGATAACTATCCAGCCCATACACATCAATCGTGCCACCGACATTCTTGTAGTCTGACGACCAGCTCTTCGACCGGAACCCCTTCTCATTATGCGTCAGCGGAACAATAATGCCCGCTTCCCTAAACGCGGTTTTGAGCTGCTCCATGTACAACACCAGCGTATCGTTCGCTACATATCGCGTCTGCTGCAATTCGTTTTCCACCTGCGTAAGCACCACGGGTCCGCCGTTTGTAATCTGGTTCTTCGCAATGATACTTCCGACTTGCGCGACCCATTCGGACCATGTTTCGCGGTAGGTGGCGTCGCTCGTGCGGTACTTGCCGCCGCTGCCGTCGCTGGTCCATAGAGCGAAGCCGCCGCCGTTGGTTTCGGCGTTGCAGTAAGGGCCTGGGCGCGCGATAACGTAGAGGCCTGCTTCTTGGGCTGCGGAGAGGAGACGCTGCAGGTCTTTTGCTGGCGATGTGAAATCGTAGGTGCCGCGCGAGGCAGAGTGGTACGACCAGAAGAAGTAGATGCTTACGGTGTTTATGCCGTTTGCTTTGAATTTTTGAAATACGTCAGACCAGAGGGCGGGGACGGGGAGGCGCGCGTAGTCTGTGGTTTGAGACAAAAGTTCGTAGTTAGTACTACCTTCTTTACGTTCGTACTTACTTTGTTTTGGAGGAGTAAAGTAGGATGTACATACGGAACTCTCCACTCATGATCATGATGCGCTCGCCTTTGATCATCAGCGAGCCATTATCCCACTCCACGGTCGTCTGCAACCCATTATTCGCAGCTAGAGCGCTGTAAAAGAGCGATGCCGCGACAGCGACGATGCGTGAGAGCCGCATAGTTGCGTCCCTTTGCACCAAAACACGGTGTCAACGGAAGTAACAAAAAGAGACAAGAAATGCCCTCGATCAAAAGTTACGAGCGACAGGCGGCCGACACGGCTTATGTGCTTTAACTCATAAGCTCCAAATCTATTCTTGCGCCCGTCCGTCATTCAAGGATGCTCCCTTCCCTGTGCGTACATAGCGCGACGATATCATTGACGGTACATTTTTGTTCCCCGCGCCCGCCCGGGGAGGAAGAAATACTAGAGTTGGACCGGCTGGACGGGCTAAATACGTATGCAAGGTACCAGTAGTGTATTACTACATGAGTACCTGGGGAAGGAGGTTATTGGGCGGGCGGCGGGATAAACGGGACATCATCCCGCCGAGACGCCGAGACGGGAACGACATGGCTTGTTTTCGAGGTTGCGGAGGCGCAGGGGCCAGGGTGCGCGATTGGCATGGTGAATGTGGGGTTGCTGGCAAAGAGGGTGGGTTAGACGAAGTAGGTGTTTCTGGGGAAATGGGAATGCGGACTTTTAGAGGTTGATGGCTTTTGGAGGTGGTCGCGGTCTTACGTAGGTGAATTGCAAGTGGGCATGGGTGGTAGCTTCCTGATTGTAACACCGCCTATATATGATAGCGAGACATCTTATGCTCAAGCCTTTTATGCTCAAGCCTTTATCTTATTTCTTCAAATTGCTCATAGTACGTTTGAAGCACTATCAGCGCTTTTCGAGTCATGTAGGAAGGATCCTTTTAAACCAACTTTGATAACCTTCAAAGACTGCAAAGTATTAAGCAGAGCATAGAACACTATGGTTGATATCTTTGCTGCTACACTTGTGATGCAAGTGAAACATTGGTCTACAGTGATTCTTCCAGTATTTCCTTGATTGGAAATGAGAAGTTGCTGAGCATCTGCCTCTTACCTCTTATTCTACATCTGGACAACCCATGCCAAAACTTCTTGTAGTAGTAAACAAATACACGATAAGTCTCTTTTGCTCAAAATCCACCTCACTTCCACATGTAACATTTTGATGGAACAGCCGAAAATTTGCATTTGTCATGATGATTGACGACACATTACCGCTACCGAGCTCTCTTATGCTGAACCTCTACCCTTCCCTCATTCCACCTTCCTTGGCCATGGCCTTGTGCTTCTATCAAACTATCCATCTCCATACAACCAAGCTTCCCTTCCTCATCCTTGCCCCCCAGCAGCACAGGGAAAAGCGTAAAAGCAAAGCCGGTCCCAACCGCAAAATACACCAACACTGCCATTCTCCGCAACACATCCCCCTCCTTTTGCACTGGTAGATTATCCTTCCAAACGCTCCACATGTACGCCGACATACCGCACACGAAGTTAGTGACAGCCAACGAGATCAGCTCATAAGGCGCCTCCATTAGCGTCAGAGAAGCAAGCGAACTCTGCCATACGAGATGCTCACGGGAATCGCGATACTGGACACCATTGGAGAGCCATATACGCAATGCAGACGCGGTGCGAACGAAGCCTAGTTCGCGCTGCTGGATGCATGTGAAGAATGTAGCGAGTAGGGAGAGCATAGTGCCTTGTGTAAAGCAAGAACGAGCGATAAACGTCGTATCAGAAAGCTGAGGCAGCGACATTGCCTGGAGTGCTAATGTTGCTAGCAATGCGCCCTAGAAAAGGATTTAGCTATCATGGCAGTCGGGGGTGAAGGTGAGGCAGGGTACGTAGTAGTAGTAAGTAGCAGCAGAACACGCCTGCAAAACGAAGAAATGCAAAAGAGATAGTAAAATAAGAAAGGGAAACATACCACCAAAGCCACAAGCCTAAACTGCTCCAACTTTGCTTCCCGCAGCTCAAGTACCTCCTTATCGGTACCCTCATTGATTATATGTTCCAACACCTCCAGATCCCGCGCATCAAACAGCAGCCACAAACGGTAGCGATACGACGGCCCGTACCGTGTTCGCGCCCACGCATTGTCGTTCCACTCACGGAGGCGCGAAAAGCCATTGACCAAGTAGCGCGGCGCTAGTAGAATGCGAGCAGCAGCTCGCGCCGGAGTCCCCAGGGCGCTCCAGATCTCAGCTGTATTAGACATATATGGCGAAGAAAAAAAAAAGATCAAGAACAGAAATAATAAACGACGGGCGGGCGCGGGGCGGAGACTTAGGCCCTTGCCTATGTACGTAAAGTAGACATGGTATTCGGTCGAATTATCCAAGATCACCCATCCCCCAGGTCTATGGCAAGGGGGAGAGTCTCCACTTTCTGGGCTCCTTGAGGCTGGTGAGGCATGCATGCGGTATAGTTTTGGCCCCCAAATCGATGGGGGCTGCTGCGGATGCAGCGCCATTATTGGCTTATGACGGAGATACAGGACAAATATAGTATACCGTCGCTATTGATTGCGCATAAAGTGTGGCGATGAGAAAGATATGGACGGGGAATACATATTAAATCGGAACAGTTGAATGAATCCTGGTATTAATGCAAGATCGATCTAGAATATCACGACTGATCGTGGATCGTGTACGCCTGCCTTTAGCGAGTTTACCAGATCTAGTATGACGGTTGCACCACGTTTCTCTATGCACTTGTTCCCGAAGCCTTTGCCTTTTCCTGTGCCTCCAACTTTCTCCGTGCGGCCAGAATCATCTCCTCTCTCCTCCTTTGCAGATTCGCCTGCCTCTCGCTCTTGTCCGCACTCCAAGATTTTGATTTTGGTTGCTCTTCTTGCGCAGCCTGGGGTGCTTCATTGATCTTTGAAGATAGGTTGTATCGTGTAATCAGATCGGGATGTGAAGGCTTTGCTGGTGCAGCGGCTGGTCGAGCGGGTGCAGGTGAAGCGCGTGGTGCAGGTATTTGGAAAGATGGCGGTGCCTGTCTCAACGTCAGCGAACCAAGTTCTTTTTTAACACATGTCCATAAATGAGTCCTACCGTATCCAAACCCCTCCCACTCAGCGCCCTCTCTGTTGTTGCTGCAACATTCCCACCGTTTCGCTGCAGATCCCACGCAATATCCCTTCTATTCAGTTGCGGTAACATCTCGGCTACCTGGTCGATCTGCGCCAGATTGATACGGGGTGTGGTGCGGTTTGCGGCTGCTCGCGTGCCAGGCGCTGCTGGTGTGGGTTTGCTAAAGTACCATCGCACGGCCAGGAAGGTGACGACGATGAAGACGAGTACTTGGGGAACGTTGATGCTTTGTTCCGCCATGGCTGTGTTCTCTCACTATGTACCAGAGGGTACTGAGATAGTGCTACGGGGCCTGTGGCGTGCCCAAGAGCGACGTGTGAAGTTTTGAGTCCGACAGTACGGAGCGACGTGCAGGCGAAGTCGATATTGGGTCCGTGGCTAGTGAAAGGATTATGTGGCTACGGGTGACGTCTGGTCCACGGTGGGATGAGTGGTATCAACTCAAGGGTTAATGATGTGTCGGCTTTGGTGGATGAGTTGAGGTTGACATGGATAGTTCGGAGGAGCCTCGGCGAATCGCCCACTGCCGAAACGTTGCCGCCTTGACCCCTTGTTGACGTTCACTCTCCGACCCACAAGACCCCTCCTTCTCCACACTCCGTCCTGGACCCTTATCTTGACACGCTTTGTTAAGTTCAGGCACTTTGTCTGAACTATTCACTCTTTTGGTTTTTGCCATTGCTCCACCACAGCGTGATGCGTTGTTGTTGCGAACATCTCTCTACCTATACCCTTTCGCGCCAGTTACGCGCCGACATTCTTTAGAAAATGAGTTCTTCAACGATTACCAGGAAACCACTTCCACAACCTGCGCAGGCGCACTTAAAGGATGGTTCTCCTGATATCGCGACCGCTGCCTTCGGACCAGGATTCAATGCCCCTGCGCATCATCAGGATGCGCTTTCAGAGCAGCAAAAGAAAGAGACGGCAATCGACGACTCCGCCTCTTCAATTGAGCAGGGTGTGACGGATGATCGAGGAACCAATGGAAGACGGTATGCGCCCAGTGGAGGATTTCTTGCGGGCGTAACGGGAGGCGCCTTGGGCTCGACTATCTCTCGCCGTCTAGACAACTTGCTTCCACCACACAAAAAATATTTCAACAATCGCATCAGCCGCCGTACACTCCTTATTATTATCGGCGCTTCCTTCATCCTTCTTTTGGCACTCATCATAGGCCTGGCAGTTGGTCTGTCCGGCAAATCCGAGTAGGTTGCCTCTATTCAATCCGACTCTCTTCGTCGTTGCTAATTCCGCGTGGTAGTGACACTGCCCTACCTCTACCTGGAGGGGCGCAAACTTTCGAGGGCGACTTGACTTATTACAATCCGGCTCTTGGCGCCTGTGGTCAGACTCACGGCGACGGCGATCCAGTCGTAGCTGTGTCCCACATCCTTTGTAAGTCTTATTTTCTCTACCACAACTTGACATGTCGACTAACATTGTGGACTCAAAAGGGGACAAGAATCAGGTGGGTGCCAATCCAAACACCAATTCGCTCTGTGGCAGGAAGATCCGCGCCCATCGTATCGATGAGAGGACGGGTAAGGAGGCCAGCATCGACGTGACTGTGATTGATAGGTGTAAGTACCTGAGGCCGTACTGGCCCACCTCATTTTCGTTCAGTGAATTGGCGCTGATCCTATACCAGGTACCGGCTGCAAACCTGCCGACCTCGATGTCAGCCCTGCCATGTTCAAAAAGCTGGCCGATCCCGATCTGGGCAGGGTCACGGTTGAGTGGGCTTGGTTGTAAGAGTCTTGGTGGCGACGTTTTGCGCATCTCCACGCCTCGTTCTTTTGAGTTTTTGTCTTTTTGCTTCTTGATACCACTATTGCCTTCTTGTTTTATATTTTGTCTCTCGTTCAGCATATTTGCACCATAATCTTCCGGGTTCATGATTCCCCAATATTCCCTGTTGACGTCTGCATGAACGCCTGTCTCTTCGATACCCCTTCTTGAAATCTTTAAATAGCATATAAAGATTCATCATTACAAAACCGGTTAATCAAAAATATTCATCAGATACACGTGCCCTTATGTATTCAAGAGGCGACAGAAACCCCAAAGCTTACTTACGACACCCTCAGCCTCACACACCCCAATACTTCTCAACAATATCCCCCGGCAAAACCCCCTCCTCACTCCTTGCTCGATACACCTTCAACGGGCCCCCCTTGACATCATACACCAGTATCCCCGCCCCACCTCTGATCCCCCTCACCGTCCGTTTAATATTCACCATCAACCCCACCATCTTCCTCAACCTCTCCTGATTCGCCGCCTCCCACTTCTCAAACTGCTCTTCCGCCCGCGTAATACTAACCGAATGCACTGTCCCCTTGTCATGATTCCCATTGATAAAATACGGCGTGCGACCGAACCACAGCTGCGGCATGGCGTCAGCCACACGATTCAATTTCTTGGCTTTGATTTCTGCGAGGAGGGACGGAGAGATAAAAGTGCCTTTTTCTATTGCTATCGTGAGTGCATCTGGTGGTTGCATGGGGGTCGATGACGACGATGGGTTCTCTGCTACATTGAGTTTTCCCATCGCAGCTGTGAGTGCATCAGCTGCATCATGCTCCGAGTCGTCGTAGTAAGCATCGACTTCGAACCTCACAACGCAATCTAGCGGCCCAATCCGATATCGAATCACTCTGTGATGGCTACTCGAATTTCCTAGATCCTGGTCGGGTGTGGTAAATGCTCTTTCAAAGTTATGCCCGTAACCGGAGTTCGGGGTGCCGTGCACCATGTGCTGGGCGGTACGCTCTTTACGGCTTATCACGAGAGTATTGTTGATGAGGTTTAGGCCCATGCAAAAAGGATCGAGTTTTTTGCCTGCGGATAGATCGAGGAGTTTGCGGAGGGAATTGCGGTTGGCGAGGATGTCGACGGGTGTTAGGTTTGTCTCCGGATTCATGAGGGAGAGCGCGCGGAAGGCGGGCTCAAAGGGATATTTAGGGACGCGGGCGGCGTTTTGGTCGATGAAGTGGTGTCCAGCGTCCTGTGCTAGGGTGGTTGGTAATGGGGGTGGTGTCCATTTTGGAGGCCCGCCGGGAACGTAGATGGTACCGTCATTTTGCCAGTTGTAACTGCAGAGAGTTTCGAAGCCCCCTGTGGAGCGGACGGAGTTGTTGTCCGGTTGTAATGATGTTGTGTCGATGGCGAGGATAGACCTCCCTGTGGTCTCTTTAAGCATCCATGCTGTCTTCCATGTTGATGGTTTTGTTTTTGAGGGTCCTCGTTTCGAGGCTGACTTATGAGTTGGATCTGGTGTAGATGCAGAAGCTTTTGCTGGGTTTGGGTTTGGTAGTGTCACTTTGGAGTGCGTGATCTTGGCCGGTGGTACTCGAGAAGACGATGTCGACACAGGTACTGTGGTTAGTCGGGGCTCTTTGACATCAGTAGCTGATTTTACAATTCCTGTAGACGAAGGAGGCGATTCTGTCGTTAGCGAAGCTTTCGCTGCTTGTATTCTTGCACGCGCACTGTTGCACTCATAAGTCTAGAGTCGATATAGATCTGACCCTGCGGACGTACGATTTGCTCGGACGTGGCTTGTTTTTCTTCGGCTTTACAGCAGTCTCAGGGCCTTCTTTCGGAACAGACTTTACACTTTCTGTCATCAATTGACTCTCCTGAGTTGTCTTCTGAGCCTCAGGAGCCTGGTTTGTCAAGACGCCTGGCGCGGTGGGTGGCGCGCCAGTTGCCTTCTTAGACTTTTCGCGCTCACTGCGTTCACGATAAGCTAGCTGTACGTGCGTATACTCTGGATTGAATGCCTCACTGCTTCGCTTGACGGCGACCGTCCTTGTGAGCTCCCTTTTGAGGAACACTGCTTGGATCCACCATGGAAGTTGCCGCATCAGTGGAAAACTAGGGTTGTTCTCTTGACCAGGTGCAGCTGCAGGGACTAGTAAAGGTGGGGGCCGGTCGATAGGCTGTTTACATCCGACATGCAGCTCGGCACGTCGTTATTACTAAGGTTTAATTTAATTTATGCGACATTGAAATACGTATAGCCACAGCTTCATGACATGAGCATTGATGCTGCCAACACACCACTCATTTTCTGGCAAATTGTTTCAATACTTGTATGTGCCTATGTACAGAAGTCTCATAACCAAACGACTCGAGGCGTATATGACCTTCAAAAACATATCTTTTGCTATTCAGCTACCACGTTTTTGTCTAGCAGTAATCGCGAATGTTGTAACTGTTATAAACATGGCTAGTTCTGCAAGCGGGGCTTGCACCCTTGACATAAAGGCTGGTTTCTGGTCACGTGTCAGTTTATCTCGTTAGTCGTCGAATTCAATGCGGCAACTTACTGTCAACGGGAAGATTAGCGGATGGCTGGCGAACAATTGTCTGGCTCCGATCTGCTGGCGTAAGATCGTTTTCACATTGTATCTGGTTTTGACCGCCATTGACTGTGGTGCTGCCAGTCCATACGTCGATATGGTTGATCTTTGGGTTTGCCTTCCAGTCGGTGGTACACTGGGCGCAGTAATCTTCGAAGCGCAGGTACTTGCGCAAATATGGGTCGTAGATGACCTCGCACTGGGTGAACTCGCCGGGAGCAGAGGCAAAAGTCAAGGGATCGGTATAGGTGCCGGTACCACCAGCCTTGAAGCCACGGCCACAATCGTAAGCAGTCGCTGGGCCTAGTGGGTCATTAGCATTGGCCACCAATCCTGGCGCTGGTGACAAGGGTTTATCTTAACTTACCTGCTGGGTCGTTATCTGGGTACCCATAAAAGGTATGGGTGACCTTGGTCACTGTGCTGCAGCCCATAACGGTAAGGCTTAGGCTAGAAAGAGCGACAACGATTGAGGTACGCATTTTGATGGCTAATGTTATAGATGGAATTTGGGTATTGACACGGGTTGCTTGCTGCGATGTGCTGCTTGAATGAAGCTGGCAAGAGATGTCTTATACTCTTTATCAGCTATGTCGGTGGGGAAAGCTTTACGGGGTTCTATGTACAGCTTCAGCCTCTTTCGACCCCAACTCTACCGTTCTGAAGGATAGTCCTTAGCCGAGAGTTCCATTTCCAGTAATAATCCAGATCAATGAGGGCCAAAAGACAGAAATAGAGCAGCCTGTAGTCGTTTGGTTACACATCAATGGGAAATCGGTTGCCGAGATTGCTTAGCGGTTCTTGTTCCCCTACCCATGCTTGCAACTAACCCATAGCGACAAGGATTTTTCTTCTTTTGGAACGCCACCATCTGCTTACGAAGCCAGCTAGAGGTCACATAATCTATGAGATTTAGCCATTCCAGGAAAATGGCCAATAAAATTCGCACTGGTAAGCCCAAGGAGCGTCCCGCCCCGAAACGGCCGCCAAAAACGCCAATGCGATTGTGGTGTCATGGCGTGAATGGCGGTCATGTTCATGCACTGAAAGAATTAACAAGCACCAGATAGAGTCAAGATGTTCATACTGGGGTCCAGATTGGCGCACCCTGACTTTACCCGCCGGACTAGTGTCTCTACACCTAGGCACTGCCCCTAGTTCTGAGTGGTTCTCGCCCACGATAGGCGACCAGCAAGGATTTCTGATCGGCGAGGCTGGATTCTTTCAGCGACTCATGCTTCATTGAACAGCTGATTCCAGGGATACAACCAGTTCTTTTAGTCAGCTGCATGAGCCGCTGTTACGAGAAGAAAGCCTCTCCCTTTTCCCTCGCTTCTGCCACTCTCCCGCTCTTCGGACTATACTCGCGAGTGGCCTAAGGACTCAGCAAGCCTCCTCGGCCCCGCTACAATGGCTCAACTCGGCTCCCATGCGTGGACGGTTCGCAGCCTTGTCTTGCTCGCTGCATTGTTCCATCTGGTATCCAGCTCAATCATTGCCACGTTCACGGACGACAAGTGCAAAAATGCATTTCAAAGCTTCACTGTTGAAAACGGTTACCCCAATGGCACCTGTTCTAGATTGGCCGACAATGGCAAATACGGGAGTTTCCAGGTACGGGCGAGAGCGAGACGACTGCCTGTAGGACAAAAACTAACGTCACTAGGTTGTCGGCCTCGATCCAGGCTGTAGTGGTGAGTGAACGCGTTTCCAAGATAAATACATGGAGACACTGACTCTATCAGCGACGATCTATGGCGCCGATGCTGAGGAGTTTGTGCCTTGCTCTTCAACCGCTCTCCAGTTCGCGCAGATAGCATCCTGTTACAATGCTTCATGGGTTTACTACAGCGTCGACATGTGCACTCCGCCCAACCCGACTATTAATCCCTTGCGCCCAACGCAATCTTCCAATGAGGCAAACAATTCTAAAAAGAATAATACGGGCGCCATAGTTGGCGGTGTCGTTGGCGGCGTAGGCGGTCTTGCTCTCATCGGCCTTGCCTTCTTCCTGGTCTATCGTCGTCGTCGCAACAAAAAACACGCTCTTGCGCAGCCACCTGCCGTGCCGTCGCCGCCGCCCGAAGCTGCCGGAAACGATATCAACGAGTTACCACATGACGGCGTAAAGCCAGAGATTTATACATCAGAAGCTAAGCCGCATGAGATTGGGAGAAACAGCCTGTATATTCCGCCCGAGCAGCCGCCTGCGGAGCTCGAAGGGAGCGCAGCTGTTCGGGATGAGAAACACGGCATCTAGGCTACTGTAGGGGGATGCTTATAGTATAATATGTATCATGGATAGACGTGTTAATACCTATCAACCTATTACTAACAAACAAACTCTACCTTTTCTTGCTCTCTGGACTGTTTCTGTAACGTGTGTAAAATACCTATGAAGTTATCTTCTTCTATTTATGCTGGGAGTGCGGATGAGGTATAGGTTTTGAAGAGTGATCATTTGATTTTGGTGTTATCTTAAACCTCACTGTAGACAGAAAATAATCCCTTTATCCCCTCTTTTGCATACATACTGTGTGGAGGCTGTAAACTTGAAAAAAAAATAGCTAGAGAGTGCATTAGCGAGACGGTCAAATAATTTCGTTCGCAGTACTAGGTATGTGAGAGTTTATGCACTGAGCTAGTTTATCGCAATCATATATGAGAAAAGAAAGATGACTCTTCCTTCACAAGAAAGCAGTTCAAGATTAGGCTGTCAACACATACGATGGGGATGGCAAGAATTGTAGTCTTGGCAAAGTTTCCGGCCACTAGCCAATCCCCTCTGTCGTACGTTTTTGGTTTTGTTTCTGCAACTCTCATTTTTTTGTCCGAGTCGTGTATTGGCAAGGTCTTGGCAAGATTTCTAGAAGAGACGGACTATTAATAATTTCAAGGTGAAGATTTCTATCCATGAACAACCTTTCGAAAAATGCATACAGCTGATATAAAACAGGAGAAGGTAGTATGTGCAGGCGATATATTGTTTCGTGTAAAAGGTTGAGGACCCATGAGAGTCGTGAACGACAAAGTGCAGGCATCACGTGCGCAGGCGATAAGGCTGATCCGGGTTACGCGTCATTGCAGCCGCACCCAGGGCCGTGGTCCAACACCGCCTCTACCCACATGGTCACGTTTCTTCGGCTTCTCTTCACCCCGCCCGCCCTATTAATCGCCTATGTACATGTAATGTTTATTTGACCTTTGCTGGCCCCACTCGCACCAGCCTGCCCTGCGACACCGCATGTCTGGCATTCACCATTTGCTGTGGCGTTGAACGCTCCTAACCTTCATGTCTACCGTCTTCTCTTCCCTCGTGCGGCCGCAAAAGTCCCGCCAATCCTCAGCCAACCTGGGCACAGCGCCTGCCGGCCCTCCTCCAATCGACAGCCATGGCATCGACGAACCTGACCTTCGTGACCTCAATACCGCTCTCCAGGCACTCACGGACATATTCCCCGACATCCAGCCCGAGGTCTTTCGAGAGATGCTCTCTACTTTTAGCCCAGAGAGTAGGCTACAAGTAATCACTGAAACACTCCTCAAGCATGGCAACAAGTATGTGCGAGGAAGGTACCGGATGCCAGCCGAGCACGAAGAACAGCGAGAGACGGCGCAAAAGTACAGGTACCGTAAGGAGGATGCACCGAAGGACACGCGTGGTGTACCACTTGCACTCGAGGACAGGTTCCGGTCGCGCCGGTACAAGGAAGCTGCGAAGGAGGCCCTCTATCAAGAGTTCAAAGGCTTGAGCCATTCCACCATCAAGGCAGTTTTGGCCGAGTACAATTGGAGCTATACACATGCGCGGCCGACGCTGCTGGTGCTCTCAAGTAAGAGTTGGAGATCAAGCATCACGAATTTCCTCATGCGGCGCAAGGCACCCAATGCAAACGACCACCCTCTAGTTATATGGACACCTGCCGACTCGAGGCTGAACCGCCCGCCCATGCCACTGCTGGTGAAGACGAGGAGCGACGAGCTGAATCAGGAACTTTACAATGCACTCATTCTGCCTGAACACGACAAGTATCGGGACGCACAGCTGCGACAAGATTTTGAGTTGGCTATGAAGTGGAATGAAGAGGAGGCTGAGGAGCAAGGCGAAATGTACGACTGCGAGTGCTGCTTTATACCAAATACTCTGCAGCAAATGTCGACCTGCGATATCGAAGGCCACTACATATGCTTCCGCTGCATACGGCATGCCATCAATGCAGCCCTCTACGACCAGGGATGGGCACGCAATATCAATACCGATTTCTGTACTTTGAAGTGCATAGCCCCAATGACTGGGGGGTCCGATGAGTGCAAAGGTTGCATTCCGCTTAGTTTTGTCCGCCGGGCCCTGGAGGAGGAACAAGACGGAAAGGACAACTTTGCCAAACTCAACGAGCGTTTCGCCGCTGACGCACTAACAAGGTCGCAGCTACCACTAGTCCAATGCCCCTTCTGTCCCTACGCTGAATTGGACGATCTCGCTCTTCCAAACACAAGCCTCTTTTCAAACCTACGCTTCAAGCCTCGACCCATGATCGTAGCTTCCATAGCTTCTCTCCCCTTGCTTGAACTCCTATGTTTCAAAGCCACACAAGTCATTCTCTTCACCCTGCTCCTCTTATACGCCATAGCCGCAATCACCTTCCGCATCCCCGTCATCGCCCCCTTCCAAGCAGCCCTCCGCCGCATCCACCTCAAGCGCCGGGGCCTCCGCTTCCAATGCCTATCACCCACGTGCCAACGCGCCTCGTGCCTCTCCTGCTCACTCCCCTGGCACGACCCCCACACCTGCTTCTCCTCACAACTCACCTCGCTCCGCCTCACCCTCGAGCGCGCTACAACAGATGCGGTAAAACGCACCTGTCCGCAATGCAATCTTGGCTTCGTCAAGTCAGAGGGCTGCAACAAGCTCGTCTGCTTGTGCGGCTACAGCATGTGCTATGTTTGTCGCCAGGGCCTAGCGAACGAGGGCTACCAGCACTTCTGTGGCCATTTTCGTGATAGACCGGGCCAATCGTGTGGAGAGTGTAACAAGTGCGATTTGTATCGTGTTGAGGATGAGGAGAGGGTTGTCAAGAGGGCTAAGGAGAGGGCCGAGGCCGAGTGGTGGGAGCAGCAAGGGGAGGGTGCGAAGGAAGGGTTGCAGAATGAACTTGGTAAGGATCAGGGTCTTCAGGGTAAGGGGGTGTTGGGGATGAAGAGGAGTAGTTGGGAGACTTGGATTGAGACTGTATTGGATTCTATACTTGTCTGATTTGTTTGTTCCTTCGTCCTTTTTTTTTCTCTTCTTTCTTTTCTTCTTATCCTTGCTCGAGCGTTTTCCATCTTTCTCTCTCTCTATTCCCTTCTCTCTTGGAATGATCTCAATATGGAGATGTGATACCCACGTTCCCCGCTCCCCGATGACTGACTCTCCGTGCAGCATGGTCTCTTTTCCTTCTTTTCCTTGTACAATTTGCGTAATTCCATTGCCTTTTTTTTCCCTTTCTGCTTTCAAAATGTACATGGCATATCTATTAGACTGAACATGGATTATACTGAGATACTGAATAGGGGGGGAAACCTGTATCTATCTTCTCTAACTTCTTGAAAAAGAATATTACTCTCGCGAGAACAAGATGATAGTTTAAGTGAAATGACAAACGGTATTGACGTCCAACGTATACATCACACCAGTATATCCAAACAGACAGCAAACAGACATTTCAAGACATTAACAATTGCTCATGTATACCAACTAACCAGGGAAACAACCGGTAGGCTCTCATACCCCGCCATACCGTCCACACATGCAAAAAAGACACACGCAGCATGCTTTCTTTCCTCTTCCCTTGGCCCACCACCTCATCCACTCATATATTAACGCCCATTTCATTACGCAAAAGAAAAAGAGAAAAAAACATGAAATCAATACCTGGGTATGATGCAAATCGACAAGCACACACCCTCTCCTGACCCAATCGCCACACTCCCAAACCAGAAGCATCTCCAGCTCGACATTTGCCTCCAACTCTTCATCCTTCCTCCAGCTTGGGAAAAAAAATCTGAGAGATATCAAACAAGACAAAGGAAAAGAAAAAAAGAGCAAGGAGATTCGTGTCCCTAGAGAACTGATGAGTATTAAAGTACAAATCTGTAGAGAGGTCGTATGTGTTGGGGCATTGTGACTTCATGTGTAGCCCGCCCTAGTATTGTTTTCTCCATTCCACTCTGTGAAGCTAATATACTTAGCAGCAGAGAGGGAAGAGGAAAGAAAAACGGGGAAAAACGGCTTAGAAAAAGGGAGAGAGAAAAAGAACGTCATGTATGGGGACATGACTTCGAAGCGCAGGGCTGACGCGAACTGAGCGGGGTTGGTCGGAATAGGTAACCGGACAAGAGTCGGAAACGTTTTGTTTACGGTATCCAAGACAAAAAAAAGTAAAAGAAGAAAAAGATGGTAGCGGGAACGGTTCGTGCGAAACCCGGCTCGGTACCACAAATTCGCATTACCAATTGATCTTCGCTCAGAACGGCGCTCGCTAGGCAAACGTTCTAGTGGAATCGAGGCGGAGTGACGGAACCGTTACCAGCGCCGTTTGGCTGGAACTCCATCTCGCGCTTCATCATGTCGAGGGTAGACGGGAAGTAAGGCTCGACACCGTATGTCTTGAGATAACTAGCCGTCTTCTCAATGCGCTTGATTTCACGCTTGACGTCCCAGGCCTCGCCTTCGCCAAATCGGCGCTGCACAACATCGACCATGGTCTCGTCGAGACGGTTGTAAAAGTCGCGACGCGCAGCAATGTCACCAGCGTCAGCGCTGTCGATACCGCCGTGCGAGTTGAGGTTGCCGCCGAGTTTCAGGATGAGGTCGAAGGCATAGCGGGGTCCTGATGGTAGGAGCGTCAGGCGCTGGATGTCTGGCAGAAACTTCAACATGGCCGAGGCAAAGTGCGAGGAAGATATGGAGTCGTTGAGATCGTCTTGCAAGCGGTGGAGGTCAAAGTTGACAATGGTAATCTTGCGGTCAAGCTGGGCGTTGAGTGTGGGTGCAGCGTCAGCGGTGGTGGTGTCCATAATCTTTGCGATTGAGGCGGGGACATCTGGGAAGTTGTCAGTACAGCGTCGGCGGGTTGCAGAAGAGGGAAACACAACATACCTGGTCGCAAGCCGCGCTTGTCAATCCAGTTGTGTACTTCGGCGCGCTGTTGCTCAAGCTGGTCTACCCAGGCCTGCAGGTCGGCCAGCTGGCTCTCGAGCTGCTCAATCTTCTCAGTGTATGGCTGCACGGCCTGGTTAAAGGCAGCGGTAAGAAGATCGGGCATGCCGAGCCCCATTGGGGTGGCATTGCTGGTAGATGGCACTGTCTGGGTTCGCATAGGCATGGCGTTGTGTGAAGTGGGAGCACTCTGAGCGTACGTGGGCTCCTGGGGCTGCTGTTGGCGGGGGTACATGTCCTGATCGTCGAGCGACAGCGGCTGACTGTGATGGGACTCTTTGCGACTAGATTCTGGGCGCTTATCTGCCTCGTAGTCGAATGACTGCGAGCGAGGGTTAGGTTCGTTTTCGACGTAGGAATTGGCCCTTGATCGCCTAGATTGGGTTAGCTTGCCGGGTTTGGCGGGTGAAGGGCGAGCGGGCTACCTTTTGAAGAACATTATGGGGGGAGAGGAGTTTGCGGCAGACAATGACAGTAGTCGGTGTTATAAGCTCGGAGGGAGGCGGGAAGCGAGATTGCGCCACGAGTGAAAAATAAGAGAAAGGTTGGGTTATTTGACGGCCTTGGATTGGCAGAAAAAGGGAGAGGTTGAAGCACTACGGCTGGGCGTGTGTCGTGTCGGGCGGCGGGTAGCGGATGGTGGTTGGGACGGCCCCTGTCCTTCGCAGAGGACAGTCGATGACAGCAGTGCGCGCGCCCACGGCCACGCTGTGAACAGGATGCTGCTAGCAGTAGTACGTCGCTGCTAACGTGACTAGGTGGCGGTACAGAGGTTAGATAGGGTGCGATACCGTGGACAGAGACGCCCGTTTGCGAAAGGACGGTGAGCTTGCAAGTTGCGCGCATGCAAAAGGAATTGGGTTCCGAACCAGAACACATCATCACCACGCTGGTGGAGCCGAACGCTTGCCCAGCCTCTCCCAGCCTCGCTCCAGGCCGCCCATGCCGCTTATCCACCCATGCCATGCTCTCCTGACCCATCCGCTACTCCATTTAGAGCATGTACGCGGGCGCGAAACACCATCCACGTCCCCGTTTCGGCAGTCCATGTTGCGCCATCACACTGGCCGTGCGGCCGACAATCGACGACAAGACCCCGCGTGGGGTCCACGTCACCTGACCCCTCCCCCTCAACAGCCACTGTTGCCCAGCAACGCCACACCACCTCAACAACGTCCATAGTCGTTGGCATTAAAAAAAGTAATATCTTGGTACTCACGCTCGGCCTATCTGTCTAGTCTGAGCGCGGTGTTTGGCGCCCCGTTGCTTCTGCCCGCGCTCTGCATACAAGCCATACCACGGAACCGACTACGCCGCCTTTCCCTTGCCCTTAGCCTCCCCCGCCTTCTTCGCCCCAAACTCTACGCCCCGGATTGTCCACTCGCTATAAATCTCCAATCCAGACACAAACACACCAAGCAGACTAGCAATCACAAAGTGGCTAATCGTAGTCCCAATGTCCAGCCAGCTGCCCTCGTCCTTGACCATGTAGAAGAAGCTCAACGTCATGACATCGCTGACTGCCATGACTACCATGAAGAGCGCAGAAGGCGCCACGCCCAAGCCACGGTTCAAAAGTCCAAAGTTCGCCGACAGCACCGCAAACGGAGCCATCAGCTTGAGCATGAGCAGCGCTCCCTGAGAAAAGGGATCGAAAATGGGTATCAACCGGTACACTGCCTCTAGAGAAAACGACGATACGGACGCAATGTTGGATGCGCTGAAAAAGGCTGACTGAATGAAGAAGATGAAGAAGAGAGCTGTGCGTGCGTCGGCGAGCGTCAATGGCCTGTATTCTCCCTTTTGGACAGACTTGAGGCGCTCGACAGCCGCGTCCTTGGTTGGCTTGGCCGGATCAGATGCCGTGGCTGCTGTTGATGGATTGCTTGTGCTGTGCAAGTGGACTTGATGCTCAAGGCTCATCCAGCTAAATAGACACATGCAAAAGGCGAAGTAGAAGAGCCCTTCATATGAGATGGATAGGATGATAAATGTCGGCGCGAATTGGAGAAAGATGACCACAAGGCGATGCACATAATGGCTATTGGGATATAGACCGTGCAGCTGGGGGACAAAAAGAGAGGCCGCAAGTGTCGCTCGTCCCATTGTGAGCACGCCATAGGGGATTCCCTCACGTGCCTGTAAGTAGCTGATGCTGCTCTTGGTGACAATCATGGAAAGCAAGACAAGGCCGAGTTGGATGCCGAGGATGGTGCGTGACTTGTTGTTAAGCTCATGAGATGCAAGCTCAGACTCTGATTTGGAGCCTGCAACCAAATTCCTTTCGAAGAGTAGGTAGAGTGCACCCACAGCGAACATTAATGCTCCCCCAAGTAGACTGTGCATGTCAGCAGCCGAACAAGACTGGGCAATATTGTTTCACATACATCAAGCGCACATCCTCTGCCTTGATTGCAGGCAGCAATGTGAAAGCACTCATGGCTACACATGACAACGCCCATGACACAACTGTTGCCATGTTCTTACGCATAAAATCTTGACCGTAGATCGCTGGCCAGCATGTCGCCAGCAGATAACAGCCTGTGTAAATCTCCCGAACGAAATAACTTTGGACCTGTTCCATGTCAGTACAAAATGCTCGGTGTTACCAACTATCTCACATACAAGAGCCTCAAGCAGACCAAAGAATCCCAGTGTCGCCAGCACAAGCTTCGCCACATCAGCACCAGAATTGAGATGGCCCAACAAGATCTTGCTTCCTTTGACAAGTGACAATCTCTGGGCATATATCTCCTCCCAGAACAACACTGGGAAGAATGCATATGCATAATAGACAATTGGTGATTGTTGCTTCAACAGAACGCCATAGAGTGCAACAAGCACCGAGGAGAATACTATCATGCTCGGAATCGTCCGCTGTGTCGGTACCTCCTCTGTCAGCACATGAAGATGAATCACTGTAGTAACAGCAAAGACCATCCAGCCAACATAGCCAGCAGTCACTAGTGTTCGCAGGAACAACCAGTCGTACGTCTGCAGATAGCGCAGACCCTCGAGGCCAAGGTCAATCAGATCGTACGTCTGACGAATAGCCTGCTCAGTGTTACCTTGGTCGATCGCCGCCTGTATCTCTGACACGCGATGCTCAACCGAGTGCGCTTCATCGCCAAGGCCAGAAAAGGGCTTGTACTTTAGTGTCGTAGACTTCTTCACCTCCTCCTTGACATGATACATTTCCAGAATCTCTTTGGCGTTGATAAGGAGCGCTTCAGCCTTTGACTTCATATCCGTGTCAAGGTACGAAAGAGGCAAAACACCAACAGAATTAGTTGGGAAGTCGAGTCCAACAAGGTACGCCATCAAGGCCGCGACATCAGCCTGGTCGACGTCATGTCGCTCAATTTCATCCAGATTCCAGTCCGATGAGAATTCGGTGTGCCCTCTGGCAATACCTGACGTGTTCCTCACTGGTGGTGCAATACCAGCACCCCATGTAATCAGGGGTGTACGTGTATTATCCGGATGTCCATCACCATGACTACCCCAATCACTCATGCCGTGATCAGCCGTGAAAATGAAAGCTGTCTTGTCGTCGGCGTAGAAATCTTCAATAAGTTGCGTGATTCTCTGCACCCCTCGGTCCACAATTTGTAGATTGTGCAGGTACTGCCATGAGTACGGTCTGTGTATATGGCCCGTCGTGTCAAGTCCTAGCAAATGCAAGAAGAATACATTCTTCTCCTTTCGTAGCTCAGCATCCAACGTCGTATTTGTTTTCGCATCAGCAAAGAGCTTCTCAACACGCTCAAAGACCCATTCGTCCAGTGCCCAGGCGTCTTTTGACGAATCCTCGTCCTCAGCAGCGTAACAGTATGCATCCACTCTTCCTGGAACTGCTCCCGCTTCGAACATGGGAAGAATGTCGGGACTGCCCCAGCTCCATGTATGTCTACTTCGGTTGAAGACGCTGTCGAAGTTGACTGGGTTGAGCTTCCATCCTGTTGTGACCGCAGAAACATCCTCGTACAAGCCTGCAATGAGTGCAACATGCCCGGGACGCGATTCCGTGGGGACACGAGTATGCGAGACACCAAAAGTGCCTTTTTCTAAAACGCGAGAGCGGAGGAACGGAGCGAGGGGACGAGGGGTGTCTACGTCGTCTGCGAAAGCGGTCGGCGGATTGGGGTCAGGGTTGGGAAACGATTGAAATGCTTTGTCGGCGCGGAGACCATCGCCTGGAATGTGGTTAGCCTGTCAATCGTTACATAAAGACGACGCATCTCACCAACAAAGAGTACCAATCGCTTTGCGGGAGCTTCTTGCGTCTCCACGCGGTGTTCGCGCATGCCATGGACAATAGGGCTGACAAAGTAAATTGAGAAGCAAGAATATATGTACGTCAAATGGAACACTACCGCAATAAGCAGGAACGCATACCGCCTGAATTGCGACATTGTGAATGAGTGTAGAGAAAGAAGGAGGCGCGCCTCGAGGACACGTTTTGTTGCGACGCGACCCGGTACTCAGTACTCAGATGGTTGACGCTCTACGATGTTGTCCCTGCCAAGAGTTTACGTACGTCGTCATGTAAAGGAGACAGACCCACGTTGCCCCTCGTTCCTGCTGCCAGACAAGTCAAACACGCATTTCACATTGTGGACACTATTCGTCAATCAACCAGTCTACTGCGATCCCCTGTACCATGTGTGATCAACGGAACAGCAAGGTTAGCGCTGCGTCGCCCAAATAGGAAATACCGAGCTTGAGCTCCGCACAAGCGATTGCATCTCTCTTCGTACGGATCACTTGATTGTTATGAATGCATGTCATTGCTACCAAACCTGCCACAGCAAAACCTCAAAGTATCTGGCAAAGCGACCGATTGCTGCTTGTATGGGCATTTATCCATCATACACCAAGCTTCTTGTCTATTCTTCGACGTTGAAGTTCGCACCTTCCCTAAGGCCCTCAACAACGAGCTCCTGGCCTTCTGCGCGCTTGTAAATATCCTTGATATCATCTAGTGCCATGTTAGCATTTTTGAATCGTGTGGAAGTGACGCATCTTACCAGTCGTTGTCTCGAAGTGGCTCGTGGCATCGTAGCTCTTGGACAAGAAGATGTTGTCATTAGCACCACTCTCAATTGGCTCGTAGAGAGGGATAGCTGGTCCCATGAACTTCTCCTCAATTGATCCAAGGCGGTCAAGACCCGGCTGAAGCTCAAGGTGGTGGTTGCTGTCACCCTCAGCAATAGTGGAAACAATGGCAATGTAGTATCCCTTGGGGCAGACGTTGTGTGCAGATGAAACAACCGCAACGTAGATATCTAGAAGAGGTGTTAGCGTTTGTTTCTGCAAGCTAATTGTTCTTCACATACCATGCTTACGTCCGACCTGGGACTGGGGAATAATCAGTTGCAGGGAATCGGCATCCGATGTGTTGGGAACGGGGTGGTTGAGAATGCAAATGGCCTTCAGCAGGTGTCCGGTAACACGGGCCTTGCCGGGGAAGTATGAAGGGTCGGCGAGGATCTTGCCTGCCTTGGTCTCAAACTTCATACCGTCGCCAGGAACATCCTTCTCCTTCATGGTGGCCTTGATGCCAACAACCTTGCCGCCCTCGTAAATGAACTCATCTACGTCGGTGTTGAGCATGTAGGTACCACCATAGATGGCAGAGAGACGAGCGAAACCCTGAGGAAGTTCTCCGAGACCGTACAGAGGGTAAATGTATGGGGACTTTCCATATCGTGCCATGGAGTTTACATACAGCCTGATGCGCTGGATGGCGTCCTCTGCTGCACCCTTCTCCTCAATGTAGTCGTCGGTTGGGTAAAGAGCCATAGAGTGGCCAACGAAATCGCGAGTGGAGGGCTCAAGACCAAACTTGTCATAGATATCCTTCATGGTGCTGTTCTTGACGTCCATGCCTATTGTATATTAGTCATTCTGCTTCAAAAAAGGCATTTCGTCCACAGAGAATCATACCCTTGTGTGTGGCTGGGTCGTCCTCCTTGTAGCCACCAACCCACTCGAGGAAGTTCCTCGCTCGGCGCTTCTCGAAAAGACCCATAAGGGGCGATCGAAGAGCCTCACCGGCGTCTGAGGGGACCTTGGCAATGGTCGCCTTGCTGCCGTTGCCCTGCTGAACATAGCTGCCAGCAATTTGCTTGAAGTCGAGGTATTTGGTGACGTCGGTGGAAACGAGGATGTTGGTCAGTTCGCCGTTGGCCATGAGAAGCTTAGGGACGAGATCGATGTTCCAGTCGTTGACGCGGCCATACTTCTTCCATGGCTCGCCCTCGGTCTGGCCGTATCGCTTGAAGAGCTAAACGACGTGTCAGTGAGTTGAGTGATGGTTATTGTCCTTGGATACGTACTGCCTCGATGTTCAGCGATGCCGCCTCACTGTGTGGTGTCAGCTTTAGTTCCCCTCAACAGCGTCCGCCAGCGCCACGCACCCTCCGTAGTGGTCATTGCGATCAATGTGGAGCACCTTCTTGCCCTTTACACTAAGCACACTGCAAGGATATCGTCAGCCCGTGTCCAGTTTTGCTTTTTGTCGGGGGGTGCTTGTGTTACCCTGAAAGCACACATTCGGTGAGACCTGGAGGATGGTTAGCTGCGTTGGCCTGCGTGTTGCGTAGGCGGGGTAATGTGGAATGGCAACGCACCTGTTCCCAGGACCACGACGTCGTATTCTGGAGCAATTTCTTCCATGGCTGAATGAGGAGAGTTGTGAGGATAGGGGTGGTTTGCAGACTGCAGTAGAAGAAGTCCACTAGAAGGCGCGTGGGTAGGTCGACTGAGGGCGGTGAGGTGGATGTGGGGTTGGAGCTCTTTGGGAAGCGCCTCGCCAATCTGGTCGAGTTGTTTGTGCTAGCACTACTTTCATAACTCAACGCGTTTGGTATATGCTACGCTAGTGCTGTTCACTATCTGACACCATGCAAGACGAAATGCAGAATAACAAGGCTGCCTTGACTGCTGGACGAGCCTTTACTTGTACATGTGCACGGTGAACCCTTGTTCCTCGCCGCCCGAGGATCTTGCATATACCCCGTACTGATTATAGTCGCATATATGTACCATCATTGTCCCCAGCATGCCAAATAGATGTGCAGAACCCGTCCGAGTGTACGCTAGCTCGATGAATTTGGTAGCAATAAGGACATCCGGGCCGTTTTCAAACGTGCAGCATTCATCTCGACTCTGCTATCGTCTTGTCCTTCCCAGGCTCCTCGCTCGTCGAGGCAGCTTGAGCCTCATGTGGTGCATCGTCAGCTTCTAACGGATCCTGGAGAAGTTCTCAGCACCATGTGTCGGATTTTGTCGAGGAGCAAACTCACATATGGCGGTTGTGTGTATTGTGGGCCATCCGTCCTTGACAAATCAATGTCTGGATCACGCTGTGCCAGAGCATATGCCTCTTGGTACGCCTGGTGCCTCTCAGCCAGCGTATCCAAGATTGCCTTCATCGTCTCCTGCACTGTCTTGTCGCGCCCTTGATTCTCATAGTCGCCATAGCCAGCATTGAGGCGCTTCCGCTCAATCTTCTCCGTCGCAAGGCGATTTCGCTCCTTGACACATACCCACCACAGCTGGTGGAGGGCGTCCCAATCTCGACTACGCAGCTCGCCGACAGTCCACGCTCTGCCTGTGTCTCCGTCAGCTACCGCCTCGCTCGCCATGAAGCCAACTGCTGCATACCATGCCTCTGCTCGTCTACTGGTGTCTGCAGCAGCTTTTGGTCCTTGAAAAAGCCCCACAGTCCATGATCTGGGGTGCCTGTAACTTTGTGTTCGATTGGTACCGGCTTTGGTAATTGCTGGTTCTCAAAATCCTTTTGTCTGACCGACAGTGTTTGCCGTGGCCGCAGAGCTGTTGCCCTCACCGCAGACACGCCTCTGATTTTGTTGTTGTCCCTCTTCCGCCATTGTGGTGACGTCGAAAAGCAGGCCCTGGAGCCATTGTGCGCGCATTGGGCCGAGGGGACGAGAAAGGCGAGGAGGGCGTCGGAGGGCGTCGACGCCAAACCGGGTCGTAGCAGTCGTGCAGAGGGCATCGTCGCCATGGCGTTGGTGTGGGCTGTGCTTGCCGACAAATGGGCGCAGCAAAGTTGCAGCTGGAAAATGCGACTGGGGTCTGCAGCTAGCGTGCCCAGCGCCGATGGATGGGATGGCCTAGTCAGCCGTCGGGGGTGTGTGATCCCCCATAGATATAAAGAGAAGCCACCCCCGCCCTCCTATTCTGCTCCTCAACAAACCTCGCGCTCATCACCCCGTGTTGGGCGCCCTCCGATAGTTTCCAATTTCATTTGACGAATTCTTCGATTTCACCAGCGGGTACCAGGACCCGCACTACAACATCTCGACATGCAATATACCTCTGCCATCATGCAGTTCGGCTTTGTCCGACCCTTCCGCCTGTTCTGGCAACCCTCTAGATTCACTGTTGCCATCAAGCCTCCATGGACTACAGTCTGCTGATTGGCAGTTTGAGCCTTCTTATTCCGCTCCTCAAGACAACAACCATTTGATCGACACTTCTTCCCTTCTGGCCAGCTCTTCCGCCTCGACTGACAACCTTATCGTACCGGACGCCTCTCTTTACCCCGCTGCTGATTTCAACCTCTTCCCTACTGGTGATTCGCCATATCTTGGTGATGATTTCCAACTGTTTCCCCAAGGCCCTGCTTCGCTTTCTACTACTGGAGATACTATTGATACGCTTGCTATGGCTCAAAGCATGAAATTTGCCAACAACATGGACACGGCAGCGCAAATGAGCAGAGGTAAGAGTTGCTTCACGACGCATTGAGTGATCAGTGTCTGATTTGTGTAGATGACTCTCAGTCTGGTTCTTCTTGGACAAGCCACAAGGATCGGAGTTCGTCATCTCCTGAGCACGTTTCTTCATCCAAGACATCTTCTACTAAGAGCAGCCCTGTGGTGCAAGAGCCCGCTTCGCGTATTGAGAAGCGAAAAGCCAATACGCTTGCTGCCCGTCGCTACCGCCAGAAGCGAGTTGATCAGATGAGTACTCTGGAAGCTGAATTGAAAGAGATCAAGGCCGAACGGGATGAGCTCAAAGTCCGCAACGCCAGGCTTGAAGGCGAGGTGGAAACTCTCCGTGCTCTTCTCCGTGCGCAAAAGTAATGGTGCATTGGCAGTTGAGCAAAAGGGGTGGGCTCTGACCTTACGGGTAGGACATGGTCGGTTCGTGGACGTTTGTAACGTGTCTATGTGCATGTAATACAATTCAATTCTTTTTCTACGAAGACTACGAATGATGGCGAAGACTTATACAGGCGGCAGTGTTTGGTGCAATCGTCGTTTCCAGCATCATGTTCACTCATAATGACGAAGAATGAAGGGCATGATTGAGAATCACGATGAGTCTAAGCAAGTCGGGCGCAGCGTAATTTGGTGGGGTAATCATGGAACACTGAAGGCTTACGCCCTGCTTGACGTGAGGCATTTCCTCTGACATGTCAGCTTCAGTGGCGCACTCAGATATGTGCACTGAATTGTCCTGTTACGTGCTAGGCCTATTCTCACGGGTGTGAGGCTTCGCTCTTGTCTACAGCCAGGCATTCGGCGGTGCTTCGCTGCATAGTACTATATTCCGCCCCACCCCGGCTGGCCAATCAGACAGCAGTATAGTGAGTCATTCTCGCTCACGATGCATACAGCTAGCACTAGGCTTTTAGTGGCTTGCCTTACAGCCACATTCCACGGCCTACCGTCTGCATATGTACTTACATGCTCATGTACACCTCCACTACTCGCATATCCTGTTCGCAGTCTTGCGCGGTGCCTTGCGCCCTACAGCAACCGTGGGCACTTGACGTCACCATCCACCCACGACTTGGACCTTGGCTCCTCCACAGTTTGGTCCAAAGAACTGCGACAACAATGGTAGTCACATTACACCCAATTTCGGCCCAACTCTAGCGAGCTGCACATCTCGAGGCGACCCCGCGCCCAGTAACTTGTTCTGTCAAAGTCTGCATCACGTTACGATGCTTTGATGAGGTCAATTAAACAAAGGTCCTTTCCATGTCAGACTCTGCCGCTTCCCAGTACGCATGGCGTTTTCTAGCTAAATACTTACCTTGATTGCCGTGGGCGTCGACGAGGCGTCTCTAAGCCATGTATAAGTATGTCTCGACGCGATTCATGGGCTGAGCTCACAATACTGCTTGTAACAAGGTCAGTCAAGTTGCGCCTCAGATTGCTGGTCATTCAACCGCGTGCAACGCAGGTTTCAGCCTCACCGATCTCAAACATCTCGAACGCAACGTTGACGCCAGTCCACTGTCCCGTTGCCGAGCCTATCAGTTCATGCACGCTCCCTGCTACATACCCGGATATATCCACTCGAGACCGTTGTCTAGCCCGTTTGTAGCTAGCAGACATTTGGGACGTTAGCAATGCATCAGTTTTGTATCCCAGTTTGGAAATGGCCCCCGTTTTGTGACCCTACACCCTTTGTCGGGGGCCACACGGCAGCCCACTTTGTTTTTGCTTCTAGCGTATACAACTCAAATATTGCCAGGCCCCGGGCCGATCCTATGGGAGTATGAGGTGGTTAGTAATATACCGGTTTCTAAACCCAGCCCTCCACGTTTTTCCGACCTCCTAGCCGCATCGCGAACCTATCATGTCTCGTCAGGCACGCCTGCGGATCGCTGCGCGTCGAGCCATGGCTTCCGTTCCGCTAGCACCATTCCCATAGCTGTATTGATAGTCTTACTTAGTCGGCACACGCAAGGGTCACGAAACGCTTTACGGAGCAGTATCTCCCGCTGGTGGAGAACCCGGGGAACCCTAAATCTTGGGGGCTCGCCCCCTATAGACCACGTCTGGTAGCCAACGCGTCCATGTTCATTGTTTGTTCTCATCATATCGTTCTCTCGGCGCGCATCTCTACCGTCGCCATTCTTGACTTGGCGTCGACCACAATCAACTCCTATCTCCAGGGAGCAGCGAGCAGGGCTAGACAAACATGTATTTACGCCCAGGATTCGTCGTGGTAATCGTTGGGGGAGTTCTGACAACAATATCAACAATTGTCGTGGCGCTCCGGTAAGTTGATGTGACAATGACAGCTCGTGGTCCAAATCCTAATCAGCCGCTACAGATATTACTGCCGGTACTTTCTTGTCGGATCGCTCAGCGCAAGCGACCATTTCATGTTGGTCTCGCTAGTAAGGGTTTTCCAATGCCAAGCTCAAGGCCAGTGCTGATAAAGTTGACCAGGTCGTTGCATGGGGAACTTTCATAATCAACTACTACCAAGATGTGACTAGCAGTGGCTATCGACCCGCATACCTCCGTAGACCTGTAAGAGAGAAATTTCAACCAACGCCTCCGAGAACTATTCTGACACATACCCTCAGGACAAAAGGCCAGAGATCGAGGGCTACGTGCTGGGAGTGCTCATCTCCTGGTGGGCATACCGGTTCGTCTACGTTATAGGACTTGGCTTCATTAAGCTCAGTATCCTCTTCTTCTACCGCTCCATTGCTGCCAATGTCACCTTTCGCCGAACCGTGTATGGCATGATGGGATTTGTGGTCATGTACACATTTTCCGCGACCATTGCCGCAATCTTCCAGTGCCAGAATCCAGCGAGCGCTTGGTCCACGACAAACTACTTTGCGCAATTCGACCCCACCCTCCAGAGAGAGCCCGCTGTGTGCTGGGACCCAGTTCCGCTCTGGGTTTTCTCATCGGCGTGCAACCTACTCACCGATGTCATCCTCCTGCTGATGCCACTGCCGACACTGCTGAGTCTCCGGATACCAATGGGCAAAAGACTTGCATTGATTGGCATATTTTCCGTGGGATTGATGGCTATTGTTGCGTCTTCAGTACGTATGTGGGTCATGTACATGTGGGCTGAGTCGCCTTACAACTCTGCGCGCTACGGCGCGGATCTGCTCCTTTGGGGCCAGGTTGAGACCAACAGTGGCATCATATCTGCCTCTGTACCATTTCTCCGTCTTCTCTTCCGCAACAAGGAAAAGAAGTCACAACAGAACGGCACGCCGCCGAAGATTTACGCGACTCCGCCAGAAGCCCGACCACCAACGCCGCCAAAGGACGACCAGTACAGTCCACGCCAAGTGCCGGATGTGGAGATGTGGCCACTTCCAAACGAGAAGGGCCTTGACAGAGGAGAGTCTGTTGGTTTCATCACAATACACGAAAGATCGACGATAGCAAGAGAGTCGAATTGGGGCCCGTTCGTCACAATACCAGAAAGCTTGAGCTCGGATGGTAAGGATAGTCCACATCTGGGACCTCCATTTTCGCCGCATAAAGCGGCGTGAGGCAAATGAGATTTCTTTTGTTCGGTTTATATGTAAGTAATGTTTATATGTGCATGTCCGGAACGAGGTATACGTGTCTTGATAAGAGCGGAAGTAGCTGGGCTACGGGGCTGCTACGCAGCTGATGATTTTTTGTGTATAATACGAACGCATATCATATCAAAAACGTAATCATGTTAAATCTCGCCGGCATTGAAACTGATGGCGCCTTGTCTCGGCAAGGCTCGTTCCCGTGACCAAGAGGCGGGAGGAGGGGAGTTCCAACAGAACATGTTGCACAAGAGCGGCAGCATAAGCATGGGTGTGGAGATGGCGCCTTGCCGATCGGGGCTAACAGCCCTGAGGCGGACGCATCCATGCCATGGCAGCTGCCGATCCTCACGCGGCCGGAATCTGGAGCGTAGCGGAGAGGTCACGTAGCCTATTTGCATGCGTCGTTAACGTCTGAAGCTTCACTGCCCGTCGTGCTCACAAGTACAAAACCCTTGTTCAACACAGCACACCATCCAACCGCCCGCTTCCCCACATGCCGGCATAAGAGCAATCACGCTGAAGCCCTCCTAGCTTGCCCACCGTGGCTTCCTCACGCCGTATCAAGTGGTTTCTCGCCGCCGTCGCTCTCTTCATTGGCACCACCGCCATCCTGGCTTCGATTCGGCTCGGCGGGCGTGTACCTTCCATCCTGCAATACATCAAACCCCCTCCCTTGCGCAATCCCCTCTACACCCAGCCCTTTCGTCCCCTCACAAACTCCACCATGGCCCCGGCCCAGTACAAGACGCCGCCTCAGCTGCCCCCCAAGTTCACTGCTACCAAGCAGAGCCTGGTCGATGATGCTAAGCGATTGGTATGTCGCCCTGTTTCTTAATCATGTCTTATTGCAGTTGTTGTTGTTGTTGTTGCTGTCGTCGTCGTCGGTGCCTTGGTCCCTGCAGCAGGCAATGCTTCGGATAGATGCTGACGTGCGGCTCCAGATTGACAGATCACGCAGTGTCCAAGATAGCATTGTCCGCGATGTCAAGCCCGAGAGTGCAACCTTTGCCAACACAGTCCTCCCAATTGCCCGCGATGACAACAAAATGGCCATTGAATCGCATATTCTCGGCTTCTATAACGCCGTCTCGACCAGCAAGGAGCTACGTGACGCCTCGAGCGAGGTCGAACAGATGCTCGATGACTTTGGCATTGAGTCGTCCATGCGTGAAGACATCTTCAATCTCGTTGATGCGGCGCTGAAGAAGGGCGAGAAGCTGGACCCTGAGTCGCAGCGGTTGCTGGAGAAGGACCACAAGTCCTTCATCCGCAATGGTCTGAACTTGCCTGCGGGGCCCAAGAGGGACCGGTTCAAGGAAATCAAGCAAAGGCTGAGTCAAATCAGCATCGCCTTCCAAAAGAACCTCAATGAGGAGAATGGAGGATTATGGTTCACACCAGATGAGCTGCACGGTGTTCCCGAGGATGTTCTTTCTGGCCTCAAGAAGGGCGAGGGTGAGAATGAGGGCAAACTTTTCCTCACCTTCAAGTATCCCGACCTTTTCCCCACTCTCAAATATGCCACCAAACCAGAGACGCGAATGAAGGTCTTTATCGCCAATGAGAACAAGTGCAACGACAACGTAGCACTTTTCAGGGAAGCTATTCTCCTCCGTGACGAGGGAGCCCGTCTCCTTGGCTATGACAACCATGCGCAGTTCCGGATAGAAGACAAGATGGCAAAGACTCCCCAGACAGTCGACGACTTCCTCGGGGATTTGCGCAAGAGACTCGCACCAGGCGGCAAGAAGGAGATTGAGAAACTGATCGAGCTCAAGAAGCAAGATGCCAAAGAGAATGGACTTACTGGTCCGTTGGTCGATGACTATTACCTATGGGATAACAGGTATTACGACCGCCTAATGTTGGAGAAGGACTACCAGCTTGATCACCAGGTCATTGCTGAATACTTCCCTCTGTCAACAACAATCCAGGGCATGCTGAAGATCTTCGAGGAGCTCTTCGGTCTAGTCTTTGTCGAAATTGTCGGTGAGGAAGAAAGGGCTGCGCTTGCGGATGGCGGCAAGGGATCCGACATCGTCTGGCACGAAGATGTACAAATCTTCAGTGTTTGGGATGATGAAGGCGAAGGCGCTGGTTTCGTTGGTTACCTGTACCTTGATCTTTTCCCGCGAGATGGCAAATACGGCCATGCAGCCAACTTCAACCTGCAGCCTGGCTACATTGACGAAAACGGCAAGCGACGCTACCCCGCCACTGCCCTCGTCTGCAACTTCTCCAAGCCTACGCAGAAGAAGCCTTCGCTACTGAAGCACGATGAAGTTGTCACGCTCTTCCACGAGCTTGGACACGGTATTCACGACCTGGTGTCTCGCACAACCTACTCTCGCTTCCACGGCACCAACACAGTCCGTGACTTTGTCGAGGCTCCATCCCAGATGTTGGAGAACTGGTGCTGGACGCCCTCGCAGCTGCGTTCGCTGTCACACCACTACTCATATCTCTCTCCCGAGTACGAGAAGGCGTATCTGGAATCGTCTGGCAAGGACTCAAAGCCTTCGGAGCAGATTCCTCAATCGCTCATTGCCAACCTCATCTCTACCAAGCACGTCAACGACGCCCTCTTCAACTTGAGGCAGTTGCATTTTGGTACTTTTGACATGGCTGTCCATGAACCTGCTAGCCATGAGGAACTTGAGAAGATGGACATTACTGAGACGTACAACAAACTGAGATATGAGATCAGTCAACTCAAGGGACCTGAGTCGCTGGAAGGTGACAAGAAGGGTGACTGGCACTGGGGCAATGGAGAGGCTACCTTTGGTCACTTGATTGGTGGCTACGACGCCGGGTAAGTCATTACAACCCGTGTTGAAGAATAAGACATGCTAATAAACATAGATACTACGGCTACCTCTCCTCTCAAGTCTACTCTACGGACATGTTCTATACGGTATTCAAGTCTGACCCCATGAACCCCAAGGAAGGTCGTCGTTACCGCCACACTGTCCTTGAGCGCGGTGGCTCAAAGGAGGAGATGGATATCCTTGAGGAATTCCTTGGTCGCAAACCTCAAACTGAGGCTTTCTACAAGGAGTTGGGCATCTCGCAGTAAAGTTTGCGTGTTGCTATGGGAGATCCTAGCAAGCCAAGTGCAAGACACCTAGAGTAAAGAAATATTATCAATGTAAAAGATTTAAATCTCCATGACTGTGGTTCCGCTTGAGAAAGGAAATCCTCACGTCTTTCTTTGGTGTTTTATGTGTTGCCCTTTTATTGGGCAATGCTACAAAGCGCCTGTCGCGATATTCCTCAAGCTCAACATTTCCCGTTTCAACTGCTGCAATAAAGATGTGAACGTACGTTCATCCACTGTTCTCGAGTCAACACGCAAGCGTAAAATCAGATGGCCATTTTCCTGGATCTGGCACTCGACAAACATCGGGAACCGTCTCCCGGAGCGCCATCCCAGGTCCACAAGCGCATCTTTACCTGCCTTCAAACTCTCCGTAAAGACAGATTCGAGATCCGGATCACGATTCCGCACGTCATTCTGCGCGATATGCGACTGGACTACAAGCAAGACCCTGAAATCGCACGCGATATCCGCACCAGGAATACAATGCCGCCACCGCTCGAGATCCGTTTGCTCAAACGGAATCATATCCATCGTCTGCGCCTGTACCTTTTCCAACAAGCCGAGCACATCTAGATTGTCCCGGTCGACAGACATACAGATGGGCAAGGTGACAAAAGCCGGGCCAGCCATGCGATCCAGCCCAGCGGTTGCACCCTGTCGACCCGTCACCGTCGCGCCAAATACAACGCGGTCGGTCTGCACATGGCGAGCCAGCACGATGGCGAGTGCCGCGCGAACCAGAGTCGAAGCAGTAAAGCTACTAGTATCAGCAGTAGTATTCCGGCACCCAAAGTCCTGCAATGCAATCGAGGCATCGTGGTCGTCACCTGGTCGTAGCAGCGTGCCGTCGCCGCAAGACGCAAGGGGTGGTGGAAAAGCAAGCGCGGCATGCGTCAGCCCCGAAAACTGATTCTGCCAGTAGTTGCGCGACTCGGCTTCTGCGAATGCGTAGCTCCAGAGCGAGTTGGCCAGCACGCGCATGTCGTTGAGCGGATGGGGGTGGCGTCCGTGATAGAGGTTTTCTGCTTCTGAGATGAGGAGCCGCAGCGACCAACCGTCGTAGGCGGCCCAGTGGAGGTCGCAGAGAAACCATGTGGATTGCTGCTTTGTGGGGCTTGCTAGGCGTGCGAGAGCAAAGTTGACGAGTGGTTCGCCTTGGAGCGTGTGTCGCGAGGCGAATTCTTTGTGGCAATGTTCGAGGGCGCTGCCGTTTATCCATTTGGAGGGCTTGTCGATGATGATTTGGGTGTAGCCGAGTTTGGGTAGGTTTACTATGCGAGTTCGTATGATGGGGTTCCGCTCTGCGACCATGTCCCAGCACTGCTTAAATCTTTGAATATCGGTGTGCTGTTTGAGCTCCAGCTGGTGCGTGGTTCGGAAGTGTTCTTTTGGATGAACCAGGGCCCAGGACGCCAGGTTTCGTTGTAGCGGCGTGCAAGGTAGCATGTCGACAATTTGGTCGTCGGTAACACTGCAAACGGAGGCGGCATGAACTCGCATTTCGGCATCATAGAGCAGCTTGTCTGCGACCGGGGGAGTCACCTCAAGTCCATGAGTGGTAGTAGTAGACTTCTGCGGCTGAGCCACTTTTGCAAGGTCTCCGATGACTGGGTGTTTAAAGATGTCCCTGACTGTCAGAGAATAGCCAATGTCTCTTGCTTTGCCAACGAGTCGCATAGCGAGGACCGAGTCTCCTCCGATTCGAAAAAAGTTGTCCTTCATACTGATGCTTGTAGTCTTGGGCATCTGAAGAACGTCCTTGCACACGCGAACCATTGTCTTTTCGCTCTCTGTGACGGCTGGGTATATTTCGATTGACGACTTCTCGCCAGACGCCCACTCTCGAATTGACTTTGATGAACCATAAGCCTGTAGCTCTTTCAAGTTGACTTTACCCGTTGCAGTCAGCGGTAGCACAGCCAAGGGAACGAATGCTCTCGGAACCATATACTGCGGCAAAACGGAGTGTAGCTGCTGCCTGAGCAGGCTTGCTTCTTGCATTATGTGAGTCCTGAGCCCCTTCTCATCAAGACATGCATTTCTAGGAGCAACGAATGCCATGACGACTTGGACATCACTCTCAAGGGGCTGTGCAGTCTCGATAGCCACGTGCCAATCGTGTCCGAGCCCCCTTACAAGCGCTTGCAAAGCAACTTCAATCTCACCGAGTTCAACACGCTGTCCATTGATTTTGACCTGGCGATCAGCTCGACCGCAGTAGATGAGTGAACCATCTTTGGTATATCGAACAAGATCGCCTGTGCGGTACAGTTGCCCGCAACGACCCGGAAACCGTTCAGTGCCTCGAGTGAGCCAGGTAGGGTTCTTCACCCACGAAGCCTTTTGAGAGCCAGTAGTTTCTGCGAGATATCCGAGGCCAGAAAGCGGTCCTTCGATCCATAGCTCTCCGATTTCGCCAATCGGGGCCAGGACATCAGTGTTTTTCAAGTCGACGACCCATGTGGAGGCGCCATGTCCTTTGCCAATGCTCACTTCTTGCGTCGTCAGCTCATCGAGGTCCTGAACGGTCACAACGTTTGTCTCAGCCGGGCCGTATAAATTAAAGGCTTTTGTCTCACGGCTGAGGATAGATCGATCAGAAAGCGCTACTGGCTCGCCGCTCAGATTGACGACGGAAATACCGGTAGCTTTGCGCCAATCGATATGTCGGAGAATTGTAGGCGTGATATGGACGTAGTTGGCACGTAGCACAGCCATGGAGGTTTCAATATTGTTCTTCCGGTCTTCTTCAGAGGGTATGCAGAGGCAGCCGCCACTAGTTAGCGCGTGGAAAAAGTCGTCCCAGGCTACGTCGAAGGCGTATGAGGCGAAATTGTATACTCGCTGTGCCGAAGTGAGGCCAATCACTTCACGTTGGTGATGTAGCATACTGCAGATGTGGGAGTGTGTCAGCTTCGTTCCTTTCGGAGTACCTGTACTCCCTGATGTGAAAACAATGTACAAGAGGTCGTCTGGTGATGACGCCACAGTTCTGTCTACCCGTGCAGGGTCTTTAGATTTCTCATCATTATTCGGAAGGACGAGAACTTCCGTGGCGCCCAAACGACCTGCAAGGTCTCTTTGTGCTGCCGATGCGAGAATAATGGCGCTGCGAACTTGTTTGGTGATATCCTGGAGACGTTGCTCTGGCAATGTAACATCAAGAGCGACGACTGCCGCTCCAGCTTTCATGACACCCAATGCTGCAACAGGCATCCACATCGACTTTTCGAAACATATGGGCACAATGTGGCCACGCCCAATGCCTTGTTCACGAAGATTGCTAGCCACTTTTGTGGACATTTGTTCGAGCTCGCCATATGAAATCTCGCCGTCCCACGCGCACACTGCAGGCTGGTTCCAGTTTTGGAGTGCAACCGCGTGTATCTCGTCGTGGACGCATCGTTGGATGGACTCGGACAGAGGGCTATTCCAGGACCATATAAGATCGAGATCTCTTTGTTGAGCTGAATTCATCACTAGCTGTTTGAAGTTGATGAACAAAGACTCTTCGTTTTCCTCAATGTGAGCATCCTGGTCAGAAGGGGCTTGGCTAGAAAGTAAGAAATTGATCGCTGAAGTGAGTACAAATGCCAGCTTGTCCGTCGTCTCATTATCCAAGAGATCATGCGGCAGTTGTATGGAAACTTCAAGATCATTTGCATTAACACGTGCACTAAGGAGGAGATCAAACTCGTGTGGGTCCTGGTGATTGTAGTATTCGAAGCTGATCTTTCCATTTGCGTCGTCTTCGTCGAACCGATCAGATTCTCTGAGGGTCATCGCCGTGTTGAACAAGCGACGGCCCGCTGAGAGACCCATGGCATGCTGGACTTGGGCCAGGGATGTGTGTTGGTGCAGCAGATGCTGAATTGAATCGTCTGAAGCCTGTTGTAGTACTGATAAAGCAGGCTTATTGAGTTCGATTTTGCTAATCAGCATGTTGGCCAACGGACCAATCATTCGATCCACATCTTGAACGGGAGCGTCTCTTCCGGATGTGAGATATCCAAAACAAACATCTGGCGCATCTGTGAGGTACGAGAGCATCATAGCCCACACTACCTGTAGAAATACGGATCGTGTGATTCCAAATCGCTGGCAAAAATCAAATACCCCAGCTGTTGCGCCTTTCGGGATTTCGACGTAGCGGAAACGCCCATTCTCATGCGAGACACCTTTGATTGGTTGGTTGAAAATGGATAGGACCTCGCATGGT
Source organism: Bipolaris bicolor (assembly GCA_026262445.1). Lineage (NCBI taxonomy): Eukaryota > Fungi > Ascomycota > Dothideomycetes > Pleosporales > Pleosporaceae > Bipolaris > Bipolaris bicolor. Next base: position 806,084 of record JAODYD010000004.1, on the reverse strand, counting down.
TTGGTTTCATAAAGATACTTTGCCCACCAGTCAATCTTTTCCTGATGATTCGATTGTGAAAGATACCTGATCATCTCTCCAAATGGCGGCGCTGCAGTAGAATGAATACCATTGTAAGCCATCCGTAAGTCCTGGATCAGAGGAATGAGAGATCCTCCATCGATGAGCGCATGGTTGATATCCAGACGACAAGCAGTCTTAACCCCGGACTGGTAAATCGTGAAGAAATGTCGTGGTGAACTCTGCGAAGTCCACAGCGGACGCTGCAGTTGATAAAGAACGTCTTCGGGATCCTGGTCGTGGATTTCCAAGCAGGTGACTTTGATCTTGGGTTCCGAGAGAACTAACTGAATGAACCCTTCTCCGCTCGGATCTGGAAACAGAACAGTACAGAGGATGGTGTGCTTTCGGACTATAGAGCGCCAGGCTTCAGCAAGCTGAGACATGTCCACCTTTTTTTCTCCGTTTCGAGGAAGGCATTTCCAGATCCAGAATGTATCGTAATTGCTTAAGCCTTGATCTGCACTCAGCGAGATACCTTCCTGAAGTGGAGATGCTGGGTAAGCATCAATGATCTCCTTTGGTGATATAGCCATAGCTGGAAGCTGTACATCGTTGAAATATCGCAACGCGGCATCGGAAAGAGAAAGGAGAGGAACATCGGCCTGGGTAAGTCTGGCTGGGGCGCAATTCAAGGCTGTTGCTGCATCTCGTATAGTTTCTAGGAACCGCGCTTGCCATATGCTTAAACGGTCTCGATGAAGCATGTGCTTGTTGAGGGACATGGTGAGCTCCAGTTTACCGTTTCGAACTAGCATTTCTAGCTCGATGAAAGCGAGTCGAGGAGAGTTTTTTGCGACTATTTCCATGCCTTCCTCGTTTGAGGATGGAGATGCCAGCTTGAATAAACTGCCACTACTCTCAAGTTGCTGATATGAGCCTGCAAAGTTGACCAGAATTTCAATAGCGTCGTGCTCTTTGAACGCATCCCTGCACGTTTCACTGTAGAAGCGACTTGCGAAGTATTCTTGTCCCTTGCTAGGGATACGTTGTCTTGTGTCCTTTGCTAGGCATACTGCATCGACCACGTTGTCGTTTGGTTTGGTGGGAAGAGGAAGTGGGTAAATTATGGTGAACCAGCCTACAGTTTCGGGAACATCGGTTCTCCGAATACCAAGAGGCTCCCTCCCATGTCCTTCCAAGAAAATTGTAGGCATCTTATGCTCTGGGAACGAGTGACCAAAGGAGTATGCTAAAGCGCCAAGTATAATGTCGAGTGGCTCGGTCCGCATCGCATCATTGCTATGACCCATGAGCAACTGACTGCTGTCGCTGTCGAGTATCATAGTACTTTCGATAGCGTTGCCTCGCACTTGATATTCAGATGTGCATCCCCAAAACGAAGTATCAGATGGTGGTATTGAAAAAGGCAAGACTGAGTCAGGCATAAGATTGCAAGACTCTCGATGTTGCTCTTTGCACCATCTGCGGAATGAAGTACCTTTGGCCGACAACAAGCATTTGTTTTTGATAAAGTCTTCCAAGTCTCTCCAAATAACTCGCCACGACACAAGATCAATGACTAGATGATGGGCAGACAACAATAGCAAAGGCCGATGATTCGTCACTGTGAAGTGAACCGCCGAGAAGACTGGTCCATTGACGATACTTAGCTGCTTCTGCAGCTCTTTTGCCATAGAAAACGCCTCAGAAGGTTTTGAAACAGCATGTTCTACCATATGCCATGGTCCCAGGGGTGCGATATGTTGGCTCCACAAGCCTTGTGATGACCTGTGGTACCTGGCACGTAGCATAGCGTGGCGGTCAACGATGGCTCTCAACGCCTCTTGTAGATCGTGCTGTGAAACGTGTGTTACCAGTTCGAGCATGAAACACTGGTTGAAATGATTCTCGCCATCCGGAAACATTTGAAAGAATCTTTGCTGGATTGGTGACAACCCAAAGGGCTCTTCGTCCTTTTCCTCTTCAGCTACGACTGCGCTGTCGTCTTGGAGGGAACTTTGTTGTGATGAGGGCAATGCACAGCATCGGGGAGAGAGCCTCTGTATTGTTCGAGCGGAGAGAATATCGGCTACTGTAAGAGCCATACCTTTCTTTCGACATTGAGAGACTACCTGCATCGCCGTGATTGAGTCTCCTCCAAGACTGGTGAATCTATTCGTCGTCGAGATTTTTCCAAGAGGCAGATTCAAGACCTCCGCCCAGATTTTCTGAAGCATTCTTTCTGTTGGATTTTCTGAAGTTGTTGATTCAGTCTCAACATGGTTGTCCTTGTTCGCGAATTCCCGCCAGCAGCGGGCTCCCATCGCTTGCAAACGTATCCTATCTGTTTTCCCAGTGATGGTGGTTGGGATCGAAAACACCGGGATATAGCTTGTTGGAACCATGTATGACGGTAGCACTTGTTCAACACGGTCAGAAATGCCCACAGTCAATTGCCTGACAGCTTTCTGATGGTCAGCTTCGCTCTGCTTGATATTGGTCTTCAGCGAAATAAAAGCCACCAACACAGCGTTCTTTGTCTCCTCAGGATGTACAACCTCGGCAACTACATGTAGAGTTGATTGCTCTAGGTGGCCGGGCATACCAAACATCATGGCATGATGCACATGCTGTTCGACTTCTCCCAGTTCCACGCGTTGCCCCCTCAACTTAACCTGCGTATCCTTACGGCAGACATACACCAAGGTTCCGAAATCATCCCCGGTGTACTTTACGAGATCTCCTGTCTGATAGATTTGAGCTTGCGGATTCCGATGCCATGAAAGACCTCTGGTGAAAGCTTGTTCTGTTTTGAGTTTGTCCCCAAGATAACCGGCTCCAAGAAGAGGCCCCTCAAGACATAGTTCGCCAGTCATTCCAATAGGACATAGCTGGTGCACATCATCTGGGTTAACGACCCACGTCTTGATACCAATCCCGCGGCCAAGTGCGACGTCCATAGAATTCTCAGGATTATGGATCATGGTCATGGGTGTACACTCAGATGGCCCATAGACAAGAGTGATGGTGCAACTGTCGCCAAGTGAAGCAATGTCCGACGGAAAAATCATCTCTCCTCCCAACAAGAGGCGTTTCAATCGGCTCAATGCTTTACGGTCAATTCCTCTGCAGACTGTGGGAGTGAGGAAGGCAAATGTGATCTCGAATCGTAGGATGCAGCCCTCGAGGTCATTGCGCAAATCGGCGGTGGACGGGACACACAGACAACCCCCACTGGTGATTGTATGCATCAAGTTGAACCATGCAGCGTCAAAGGCGTATGACGAGAAATCCAGGACCCTTGTCTCCTGGTTAAATCCAAAAGATCCGTGTTGGCAAATAGCAGCAGCACTGTAACTCCCATTGCTTACCAATACACCCTTGGGCTTACCAGTGCTGCCTGAGGTGAAGACGGTATACAAGATATCAGAAGGCCTAACCGTTGGTAAACTCCGCGTGCCATCCAATTGCGTCGAGGACACATCATCAAAGCCTACTGGTATCACCTTTGCTGTACCAAGACGACTGCTCAAATCTCGATGTTTCAAGGAGCACAATGTTGCCGCCGCTTTAGATTCAGTTGCAACTTGTGCTAAACGACCCTCGGGTTGATCTGGGTCGATACCCAACCCGGTAATTCCGGCCTTCGCCACAGCTAGCATCGAGACTGCCATGAGCATCGATTTCTCAAAACATAAAACCACAATAGAGCCTGGTTGAATGCCTTGATCCAGGAGATGGAAAGCAAGCCAGGTTGAATATTCATCCAGTTGACTATACGTGAGGCTTCCATCCCAAGCACAAATGGCCATGGCTTCGGGGCGCTTCTGTAAATGAACGTCGAAAAGGCCATGTACGGTTTGGGTACTTGCAGGGAGTGCAGAAGAGTTCCATGAATTTATTTCTTCGATATCTTCTTCACAGATCCCAACAAATGTACTCCAGACAATATCCAAGCTGTCTTTACCGCAGAGCTGACGCAAGATGTGAACGAAGCGACGAGCTATGCGTTGGACAGGAGTGTTCTTGTAGGACGTCAAATGTAACACGTGCTTTTCTGGACGTGATTCCAAGCGAGCAACTGTTTCCAATGACCCAATGTCGCACAAACCGTCATCTTGGCAAGTGATGGCGGTGGTGAAACGGTCTACGGCCGGATTAATCTGCCTTAACCAATGTAAGCCAGGCGATTTGTTCGATACAAGAAGACATTGTAGTTGTTGAAACCCTTCTATTAGCTCTCGTACTGTAGCTTGTGGAGGCACTTCGAACTTGCACGGCCTGAGGGTCGTGTGCCGTTCCTCACATCCTTTCAAAGGGGGTAGCTTTGATTGGTTGCTGTCAGCAGTTGTGCCGAAGAAGACTTTATTGGATTTGTATTCTTCAGCCAAGAAAATTGCCCATGCTACCCGCGCTAGAGATGCGAAAGTGAACTCGTGTCCTGGTTCGATTGTCATGTCAAGAATGACTTCATGCTGTTTTGGACGTTCCGAGCTCTTGCAGCGCTCGGTTTTGCTACTCATATTCTCAATGCCATCCAGATAGTGTCTCCAAAATTCTTTTGTTTTGGATGAATCATGGCCTGTTATGTACTTGCAGAAATCGTTTGGGAGTGAGACTGGGCTCTCTGCGCCATCAACAGGACTTTTCACTAGATACGATTGAGTCGCCGATTCGATAAGAAAATCAGTAGCCCAGCACAAAACTGTGCGGATTTCCTTTGCCACATCGCGCGAGATGTGGCCGCGACGATAGTAAAGCGTGATTGCAATGGTCTCTGGATGAAGGTGGCCTTCCATAACAAGATCGAACTTTCAATGATTATTAGTATAAGATATACTATCTCGGACATTTCTGATGTGGCCCTACCTCATGCGGACTGATCAAAATTTCCTTTTCAAAAACCAGACTATCCGTTTTACACTCCCCATTTTCTGCTCGTAGGAGATTGATCATTGTGTTGAATAGGGGTTTACCCCCGAGGCCGAGTTTATGGAAAACAGGGGCAAAATACGTCTGCTGATGGCGCCGGTGCTCCTTGAGATTTTGAGCTATACTTTGCAACAGAGACTGAAGCGGAGATGCAAGGTCAACTCTGCTTATCAATAGGTTCGCCATGGGACCACAGATACGGTCAATCCCATCGACGGGTGCATCCCTCCCCGAACCCATGTAACCAAAGGAGACATCATGTCGTCCATTGAAATGAGACAGGACCAGGGCCCAAGCGATATGCATGAAGACAGATCGGGTAATGCCATTCTTAGAACAGAACGTTGTGGCGGCGTCGAATGGTTTCGAGGGAACGCGAATGGCGCCGTGTTCATCTTGTATAGCGTTGGACATCTCGTCGAGGGGTAATGTTGGGAAACGGCATGATTTTGAGCCCTTTAGATATTTGGACCAAAAGCCGCTAGTCTCCTCCTCTGTTCTGGTCTTGATGTAGCGGACCACATCAGCAAACGGCGCTGGCTTCGTGATATTCTGGCCATGGTACACAGAAACAACATCTTTGAGAAGGATACGCAGCGAATAAACGTCATACAGCGTGTGGCATATGTCAAAACGACAAGCCACTTGTCTGGTAGCCACATTCGTGCAAATGGTCAACGTGTGCCTCGGATTGGCCTTGGTCCACTTCGGACGGGGACGCATTGCCAGGACATGAGCGGCAGTCATATTTCCATTTTTGGTTGTGATTTGCTGGATAGAGATGGTTGGACTGCGAAGAACGACTTGCAAGAAGCCTTCACCGGTGTTATCTGAGGCAAAGATGGTTGCGTAAATTGGATGCTCTAACGCGGCTGCTCTCCAGGCAATCTCTAGTTTGTCAGAATCGACGCAGGTGTCGGCAGGAGGGATGCAGTTCCACACCCAATACACGGCATACGAAGACGGGCTGAGGAGTATGCCCTCTTGTAAAGGTGAGCAGGGAACCACTTCGGCAACATTCTGATTCAAAATGTCGCCAGATCCTAGAATAGCAAAGTTATCGGCAGTGGCAGCGGCCATAGTGGTAGGTCAGAGTCCGATACGGTCTTGCAAAGAGTAGAAATGAATTGATATTGCACGTGGGGTGGAGCTAGAAAGGGGGGCTTTCAATCAATACATAACTGCTCACTGCTACCAAGCACATTCTCCAGCTTGAACAAATCGTGACAAGTTGGGACCGATTTACGACCGGTGTGTGATACCACATGTTCGTCACTCCACTGAATTCTTGCTTACATCGGTGTGAGTACCAAATAGCTCAAATTCTTCGTTGCTTTTTGTATTGAATGGGAAGTTCCATGAGCAAGCAATGGAACATAAAAAACTACGCAACACACAAGAAAAAAAAAGCATACTGCCCGGCTTTGAGAAAGGGAGATCGACAACAGGATCTCATGGACTCATGTTGGTACCCATGAAGATGTACGTGCGGGATCCAATCCCATCGGATATTTCCGTTCAACAATTAATACGATTTCCAATAAAAACTCTCCACATAAACAGTCACCCTTTTGGCGACGCCGTAGGTTGTTTTTCCCGGTCTATATCGAGGCTGGGTGTCACTGGCGAATTTTCTAGCTGTGGTTCACCGAAACTTGAAGACCAAAAAGCAGTGAGGCTACTGAGTTAGTTATTCAAGATCACAAACTATCTGGCAATTACGTCCCATTTTATTCTCTATCATCACCTCATTCCAAATTTCCTACTCAAATTAAGGCTTCTGCGTGCGCCACCATGTTTCCTCCAACTATCCCAATACCATCCAGTTACTCAATGTAAGATAGCTAGCATTTAATAAGGCGATGTATCAAACCATTAACTCAACGTCACATAGGAAAGGAAAAGGCAAGCCGTCTTTTCACAGCCGTTCAGCATTTAAGCAGTACCTTGAAACATATCAGATGTCAATTCGTGATCCCGAATCATTTTGGCACAAAACTGCCAAGGAACTGCTTGAGTGGGACAAAATATTCGATAATGTTCGTCAAGGATCATTTGAGGGTGGAGACAATGCATGGTTCGTCAATGGTCGTTTGAACGCTTCTTCCAACTGCGTCGATCGCTGGGCGCGTGAGAAACCGAACCACCCAGCCATCATTTACGAGCCCGACGAGCCCGACAGCCCACTACAGCGCACCATTTCTTTCGTCGAACTCCGGCAGGAAGTCTCCAGGGCAGCATGGGTGCTGAAGGATCTTGGAATTCGAAAAGGAGATACTGTCGCAATCTACATGCCCATGATCCCAGAGGCTTTCATCACGCTTCTTGCCTGCTCACGAATCGGAGCCATTCATAGCGTTGTCTTTGCAGGATTCTCAGCGGCCGCATTGAAAGACCGTATACAGGACGCAAAGGCAAAGGTTGTTGTCACTGCGGATAAAGGATTCCGTGGAGGCAAGTGCATTGATTTAAAAAAGATTGTTGACGAAGCCATTGAGGAGTGTCCCGAGGTGCGCCACTGCCTGTTTGTCAAACGTTCAGAGGATTTTGATCAAATTCGCCGGCGAGATCGCGTCTGGCAAGAGGAGTGCTCAAAATGGTCACCTTATTTCCCGCCAGAGTCCATGAACAGTGAGGACCCTCTGTTCATGCTGTACACTTCTGGATCGACGGGTAAACCAAAGGGTTTGCTCCACTCTACTGCGGGCTATCTTTTGGGTGCGACATTGACTACTAAACACATATTCGACATCCAAGACGGCGACGTCTTCTTCTGTGGCGGAGACATTGGCTGGATCACAGGACACACATACGGAATCTATGGCCCACTCTCGCTTGGCTGTACTACTGTCATATTCGAAGGAACGCCTGCATACCCAAATCTATCTCGATACTGGGACATCATTGCGAAATATCGCGTCACTCAATTCTATACTGCCCCGACAGCGCTGAGGCTACTCAAGCGAGGCGGAGATGAGTACGTCAATCACGATATGACGGCACATTTACGTGTACTTGGGTCCGTGGGAGAGCCTCTGGCAGCGAATATCTGGAAATGGCTTAACGAAGTCGTGGGGAGATGTGAGGCGCAGGTGGTGGACACCTATTTTCAGACCGAAACCGGATCGCACGTGCTATCCGCTCTTGCCGGTGTTGTTCCATCGAAACCCGGATGCTGTTGTCTTCCATTCCTAGGAGTCGAAGCTGCTATCTTGGACCCTGCCGGTAATGAGCTTCCTGACGGGTCAGAAGGTGTCCTGGCGATCCGCAAACCTACACCCTCAATGTGCCGTACAATTTGGGGCGATCATGCTCGATTTGCTTCGGTCTATTATGAACCGTACCCAGGATATTACTTCACAGGCGACAAAGCTATCCGTGATTTAGATGGTTATTACTGGATTCAAGGTCGAACTGACGATGTCATCAATGTGTCAGCTCATCGCCTGAGCACTGCAGAGATTGAAGGGGCATTGTTGGAGCACCCACTTTTTGCGGAAGTGGCTGTCATTGGGGTCCCAGACGATCTTACCGGACAGGCTGTAGCTGCATTTGTGAGCACAAAACCGTCTGATGGGGCCACTGATTTTCCAAAGGAGGCCCGCATCAAGGTACAGCAAAGCATTGGCAAACTCGCTGTGCCGGCCCATGTCATTGTGGTCGATGATCTACCTCGTACCAGGTCAGGAAAGATTATGCGGCGCCTATTGAGGAAGATTTGGGAGGGCCAAGAGGAGTCTCTCGGTGACACTAGCACCCTGGTCAATCCTTCATGCATCGACAGTCTCATTGCGATTATCCAAATCTATCAAAGACACGACTCTGTAACTGCCACACCGACTTATTCCGACAGTCACAACGAGCCGATCCTTTCCGCTCAATAGAATTAGATTATGCGCATTTCGACGCTGCCATGTTCAAATGACATCTTGATGCCACAAGGTACGTAGAAGCGCCAGCTCACTCAAGAACATTGTACGCTAGAATACCGACTATAACTTCAAGTATCACTTCTTCCTCACTTCACATATACTCTACGCATGTCAACCACTTCTTCACCCGTTGTTCTGAACAATCGTCACCTCTTAGCTTACAAAGAATCAAAGTTTCAAAAAGAATAAAAACACCTACCCCTAGCCCCCATTGACCAACATCCTCAACAAATGTACCCACTATTCCACTTCAATAACCAGAACGTAAAATCCCCACACCTCCATCCTCGCCGGGTATGAAACCCGACCTACAAGGTACCATAAATTAACTATATGCACCCGCTCTACCACTCTCTGCTCACCGCGTCATCCTGCATAAGAAAAAATGAATTAGTGGAAAAAAAAGCACGCAATGAACGAAAAACATCAAAATAGAAGCAAAGAAAATATAAACTCGCAGAACTACTTACATAATACCTCCAGTAATAAACAACTTAGCACCGTCAATCCCGCCGCTAAGACCTGAAAAAGCCCCAAGTTTGAAGTTTGAGGAAGGCGAGAAAAGGAAAAAGAATAGATATGCTATTGCTCATGAAGAGAACCATGCGAATCTGGCTGGGAAAGAATATAAGAAGAAATGCGAGAGTTTTGAAGAGGTGGCGGTAGGTGCTACTGTCTCAAGCGGTTGAGTACGGGTAGCGCTTTGTAATGTGGCGGAATAACTGGTGCACGGCCGAATACACAGTTCAATGATAGTGGTACTGTGTGTTCTTTTTCTTTTTTTTTTGTTTGAGTTACGCAAATAGCTGTACCAGTACGGAGAACTAAACCGAAGTAATTATGATCAATGCTCAAAATTCTCAAATGTGGCAGGCAGTACTTTCAATGAATAAGAGCGTCACGAACAAGATAGAAAACCGTTTGATAAACAAAATTTCGCAGATGAATTATAGATATTCCACAGATGCTTCGTAACCAAAACCTATTTAGAAAAACCTCCCACTGATCACTAAATCCCCTTCATATCCAAACTTTTTGTCCAACTTACAAGCTGAACCAAACACTAACAACACCAGCAACTAATCCCCAAGCGGCAGCAACGACACCGCGATGCGACTCCGCGGCACCACCATCAAACTGTGGCATACCAGCGCCAGCCCCAAAGTTATGTTCCCAACCCTTGGTAAGCGCAACAGGGCCCTGTACGCTCTGTGAAGTACCCAGGATAGTAATGTTCTGGATAACAAGCTCAGTCTCGAAACCGAAGTCACCGCTCATGCTGAAGGCGCCGTTGTTGAAGGAGAAGTTAATGAGCGAAGTAGACTTCTGCTCGAGGGAATCTCCGTCATCGAGGTAGAGCGAGCCAGAGGCTTGGTTGGTAGCATTTGGCGCGATCCAGAGGACAAAGTTTTGCTTGCGGAGCTCGGTGGTTGTGTTTGCGGATTCGGCGCGGAGGGGGAGGATGGAGCCACCCTTGACGTGGAGAGGGATAGTGTCGAAGCCCACGTCGGTGAGGTTGATGTTCTCGCCGTTTCCTTGGATGCGCTCGCCGGTCCAGTAGTCGTAGAAGACGTCCTTGGGGAGGTAGATGGAGACGGAGGTCGAGTTTTCTTCGAGGACAGGGGAGACAAGGATGCTGTCGCCGTAGAAGAATTGGTGCTCGATGCCGAAGGTTTTTGCGTCAGTGGGGTAGTGGAAGAAGAGGGGGTTCAAGCTGGGCAGGCCGGTGGTGGTCTGGCGGTGGAAGGCAGTGTAGAAGTAGTCCAAGAGCCTGTACCTGACTGCGATGGCATTCTTGGCTGCGGCCCTGGTGAGAGGCCAACGGTAGTATTCTTGGCTGATGGAAGTGTCACCAGCGTGGTTCCTCATGAATGGGTAGAAAGCACCGAGAGTAGTCCAGCGGGCGCAGAGAGTCTCGGTTGTGTTTCCGGCAAAACCGCAAATATCGGGACCGACCATGGGGATCTGGAAGATGGTGTTGAAGTTCAAGATACCGGCAATGGAGAAGCGGTATTGAGCCCACTCGGAGACGTTGTCACCAAGCCACTTTCCGAGGTAGGAACCGAGGCCGGGGAACTATTCAAAAATCAGCATTCTGGATTCCAATGGGGAAAATGTACTAGACTTACAGACGACCTAGTGATAATGAATGGGCGTCTTTCGGGACGGCGAGCTTGCATAGACTTGTGAGACGTAATACTCATCATCGAGCCCCAGAAGTTGTGCGTGTCGTAGTGGTAAGAGCCATCGTAGTTCTTGATATCCGTAGCCAGGGTCCTGTTGCTGATTGAACCGGCTTCATTGTGGATCTGGTATTTGGGGTTGATCAGATCACGACCGGGAAGACCAAGGTGCTTAGCATCTCCAGCGTTGTTTGGCGCTTGGCGCTTGGAGGGACGCATGCTAGATGGGCCCTTCACAACAGAACGTCTTGCAGTGCTAGAGTTAGACTGTGGCTGGAAACCTGCTGGGAAGCCAGGGATTTGACGACCCGCAGAAGTGCGCACCGCCGGTGGCTCAGGTGGGTTCTTAGACTCCTCAGAATAGGCTATTCGATTGTTAGTATGCCAATCTAGTCAATGGAAGACGAAGTTTACCTTCAGGGTCCGAGCAGGGATATGGGCAGAAGTTGGCGGGCTCATTCATGTCGTTCCAAAGTCCATCAATATCAACACCAGTAGCGGGGTCGAAGAAGCGAGCGAATTCCTCATCCCAGTATTTCTGGGTGTTGGGGTGGAACCAATCCGGGAAGACAGTAGGACCTGGCCAGACAGCACCCTGTTCGAAGGAGCCGTTGCTCTTCTTTTGGAAGACTTCAAGCTTTGCACCGTTGTTGTAGGCATCATAGTCACCGCTCCAGACAGCGGAGTTGACCATCACAATGTAGTGCTGTTGGTGAGCGTGCAAATAGTCTACAAGCTGGCGAACAAGCTCGAGCGGGTAACGCTCGGGATCCAGAGTGAACAAGCGGCGGAGCTCCATGTAGTCGATATCAGTCCACATAGTCTAGAAAAGTCAGCACCAAAGTTTGTTGCTTTGGATAATAAAATCTCACCTCAAGTGGGATGTCAGCAGCGGAGTAGTTTGCCACAACCTCAGCAACCTCCCAAACATCACGGTATCCATATTTGCACTGGTGCGAGCCGAAACCCCAATAGGGCATCATAGCAGGCAGGCCAGAAAGGGCAGAGTATTGAGTTGCAACTTCCTTAGGGCCGGGTCCAGCAAGGAAATAGAAATCAAGAACACCACCAAGAGTGTTGTACTCAAGGAACTGGCCGTCAGTATCGTCAATCTTGATGTCCATACCCTCGGAGCTAGCCAAGAAAACACCGTGAGTACCATTCTCACCACGGTGATCAAAGTAGACCGGGTGAGCTCCGTAGAGGTTGGATCCTGGTGGTGTGCCATAGGCATCCCGATTCCAAAGCTAACCAAAATCAGTACCATATCCATGATAGGAAAGAGGCGGAGACTTACAGTTCGTGTATAGTTGGTGGTGTTGAGATGGAAAGCATCCGTCGATTCACCAAGACCGTACAGGTTTGGCAAAGGCGGCAGAGCAGTCCTCAGACGAAGGTACTGCGTCTCGAAAACGAGAGAAGCTGCTGAAGTATCGAAGAGCGTCTCATTGGTGGCCCTACGTTTGATGGCAAAGGAAAACGGGCTATCGGTCCAAGTGAAGGTCAAAGCCGACTTTTCAGGGTCGGTGCCCTCATCATCAGAAGGACGAGACCAGACTGATTCCTGGATCTGGAAGACCTGTTCAGCGGCGTCGTAGATTTTCACGTGAAGGCGGTCCTCTGTTAGTGGGAATTAGTATATTGCCAGTAGGTCAAGATGGCGTTATAACGTACCGGTCTGATACTCGACCTCGAGCTTGAGATCAGTGAGATCATCACCGTAAGCATTGCAAGCAGTACCGGCAAGGGTAAGATCCGCAGTAACCCGGGAACCGTCGTTCTGGACGTTACTGACTGCGTAGCCAGGGCAGTCGTCGAGAGGCGTGCTTTGACGTTGAACGAGGGAGCCTGCAAGGGCAGGAATTGCCGATCCGAGGGCGAGGAGCCCTTTGGTTATCATGGTGCCTGATGGTATTGAGAAAGACAGAGACCGGAGTGGATGCTGATCTATAGAGGACGTCCGGCGCCTCTTATACTCGAGGCAGTGCCATGCTTTCTACTAGTCAAAGTATCACGGCAGCAATCCAAGTATTGTGATCTCGGTTAAAAAGCCTCGTATGAATGGCTACAGTCGCTCGACATGCAACCAAGACGCGCTTCCCCGCAATACCGTCATGGTTAGGGTGTTAGGATGGTGGGCTTGGCAGCGATGCCATCGCCAAAGAAGCAACATGCCGGCGTGGAAAGGCTGGGAGACGCGCGCTAGAGTAGCTTGTTTACCCGGAAAGAATACCGTTTAGGGCTCAAATGTGTAATTATATGCACGAGGCTGTGGATTCCGGGGTAAGGACGGAGAAGATTAGATCGTCTAGGTCGAGGTCAAGTGGCACGCGAAAAGTGGGCGTTGATGGAGCAATCCGGTTGGACGCATCTCGGCCCGCCTGCGCAGCGATTGGCTGTCTGTCGGACCGGGGTTGGTGTAGAGTATCCGGTGCCGACATGCCTCGTTACAAAAACACGGCAAACGGGTCGGATGCAGTACGGAAGAAGCATCTGATATTTTGAAGAAATTGCTTTATCACGAACTTATTTTTCCTTGAGCTTGGACAGATGGAGCATGTGATTCATGGCAGCTGAGCGGGTACACGTCTTGGCCTGATGTACCCCAAGAACTGAGTTGGACAAGGTGCGAGCGTCTCAGTGTCAACACACAACATGATCAAACTAGTATTCATGATTCTGTTGTGTTGTATGTTGTAGGTATGTATGTTTCTTGATCAAATACACATCTGAGGTTGCTGTGCTTTTGGCAGAGTATCTCAGGTCGGGATAGTAGACTTTGCTTCAATCTGAGTTCGCTTGGCTCATTTGTGCATAAACAACGGTATTTCTCGGACAATGTTTCTTTTGGGAAGGAAAAAACCTCAAGTTCGATAACATGAGATGAGATGAAGAGATACACAGATAGTGGTGATGGTTTGCGGAGGACTCGCACGGTCCACATTGCTAGGTACCAACAAACTAGCGCGCGCATCCTATCATGGGAAAAGTTCAAACGCGACCGAGTATCCAGCCTCAATATCACAAACACCAACAACACGTCAACATGCTCTGTGCAATCTCCGGAGAAGCTCCCCGCGAGCCTGTTGCCTCGCGCAAGTCAGGCAACGTCTTCGAGAAGCGTCTGATTGAAGCGCACATCGCAGAACACCACACCGACCCGGTTACGGGAGAGGACCTGGCGACCGAGGACCTCATCGAGCTCAAGTCGCCCAATGTCGTGACCCCACGCGCGCCCAACTTCACCTCGATACCTGCCATGCTCAGCGCCTTCCAAAACGAATGGGACGCCCTGGTACTAGAGACACATACGCTCAAGCAGCACCTGGCGCAAACGAGGCAAGAACTGAGCACCGCCCTGTACCAGAACGACGCCGCCACACGGGTAATTGCACGGATAACAAAAGAGAGGGACGAAGCGCGCGAGGCTCTGTCAAATGTCACCATCAGCGGAGGCGCCCAGGGTGATGCCATGCAGGTCGATAACCAGGGCCTGCCTCAGGATCTGATCAAGGTGGTTGACGACACACAGCAAGAGTAGGTATCTAGTATGCGACCTAGACAACATATACTAACATGACACAGATTGTTCGGTTCGCGCCGAAAACGAGCTGTACCAGAAGGCTGGGCCACTGGTGAAGTCATCACCAACTACGACCTGGTCAAGACAACAGAGGCTATATACCCAGGTAGCAGCAACATTGCCGTACAAGAAGGCGGTCTGATCTTGTTTGGTGGATCAGACGGGACAGCTGGCATCTATGCGCTGGCTGAGGGCAAGGTTACACAGACCTTCAACGCTGGTAGCGCTATCACAGCAGCAGCTTGGTGTGGAGGCCGTGCAGTTGTTGGAACTTCAGCTGGTGTAGCCAAGATTTTCGAGCAAGGCAGCGAGGTTGCCCAAGTAGGATCGCATGCTGGAGCTGTTACGTCTGTTTCCGTCCACCCCAGTGGAAAGATGCTCGCAACAGCGGGTGCAGACAAGCACTATGCTGTACACGAGCTTACTTCTTTCAAGACCGTGTCCCAGGTCTACGTCGAAGCGGAAATCACATGCGTTGCCTTCCACGTTGATGGTATGCTCTTCTTTGTTGGTAGCTCCGATGGCAATATCCGCATCTACGATATCAAGACTGGCGCTGCTATGGCCCAGCTAGAGACAGGTGGCCCGATTGTAGACCTCAAGTTTGCTGAAAATGGTACTTGGTTCGCTGTTGCGCAGCAAGGCTCTACCAGCGTCTCTGTTTGGGATATCCGGAAGCAAACAGTCATTTACACCCTCGAGTCTGGAAGCCCGGTCACGTGCTGTGAATGGGACTACAGCGGCATGTATCTGGTGATTGGTGGCACTGGCAGTGTATCGGTGCAGCAGTTCACAAAGGCAACCAAGAGCTGGGCCGAACTTGTGAGGAAGGCACTACCAGTCAAGGACGTTGCATGGAATGGAAAGGCCGAGAGTGTGGTGGCTCTGACACCAGAGGGTGGTCTGGCGGTATTGGCTGCTCCTTAGGCTAGGATGCAGTACTGATTGAACTTGTAATACTATAAGCTCACAACCAACTGGAGCGCTATTTTTGGAAAAACTTGTTGGTTTAGAGCGACAAGTGCAAAGGATGAAAAGCCGAAGAATCATGAGCAAATGGCAGAGGCCTTTGGGTTGGACTACTTCAGAAGGTTGTGGAAGAGTGCAGTTTGGCTTGGAATGGTTGAAGCATCAACCAAGACAGTCAGCTTCAGGGCGACCATACTCCTGGTCGAAAAAAGAAAACATTTAAGGCGCAAACTGGGTTGTAGCGATAATGCAGAATATGAGGTGTGCTTGCCTCAGCTTAGCAATCAAGAAGTCATTTCCGGCGTGTTGCTGACTGCGAGTACGAGTACTACCTACGTCACGTTTCGCGCGAATGAATGCTGTTTGGCTTGGGCAATGCGAACTGAACGCTGCAATGGTGATTGATGCGGTAAGATGAATGGAAACCGTGGAGCCTGGCGAAGGGATCGTCTTTGTTTTTTCTTTGTTCAATCTCGATCTGGAGCGGTAGTGAGGGTGAGGGCGAGAGACGGGGGGTGACGTTTGTTATGTCGGGTCGCTCCCGAAGCGCCATGCAATGGTTGCCACCAGGGACAACGAGTTTCGCCGACGTTAGCACACCAGCGCTACGACACGACGGCCCGCCCAACTCGACGCCGTCCGCTCTCTGCTGGCTGTTCTTCTCGCCAGGTACCCCGCACATTCACGACTTCCTACGCCACACACACCACATAGCCCGTCGCTGGAATGGAAGGGGAAGAGCTGCCGTTTGGGTACACGCACAGACGAGAGAAGGTGAGTGCCGGCCCAACGGGCGAAGCTTGCGGCGGCCGAGCACTGCGACGCTAACAAAGGCTCGGTCCAGCGCTCGCATGAACAAATGGACGACGACGATGATGAGGGCTCGGCCTCACCTGCGTGGAGATACAACTCCTTCCCGGACATCCACCCTCACCAAACTCAGCCGCGCTTCCCCTCGGGCCTCCCGCTCATCGAACACCTCCCACGCCCCGCCTACTATGACCACGCTCAAGACGCCGCCCACAATAACTACGAGGAACCACACGCCCGCCATAATCACTTTCAGCAACCCAGAAGAGCACCTGCTTTTGAGTCCGCCCTGCGCGCAGCCCGACCTCCTATAGAACGCGCCTCATCGTCCACCGCCACGCAATCACGCCCTGCGGGACTCCACCTCCCCAGGATGGAAAATATGGCTTCTTCGGCTTCAGTGCGCTTCCCCGGAGACGGCTTCGACTACCGACGGCCAGCTGGATCATCGAGGGAACCTGATGTTGGATCTGTTGACTTAACAGGGGAAGAGGAAGATGTGGGCCCAGACTTAAACAGGGTTGACCAAGACGACGACAATGGTGACCACGATAACCACGATGATGACGACGACGACGACGTTATCATCGACCTCACCGCCGACGACTCTGGGTATGGAGCTAGTCAGGATGGCAACAGCGGCCGGCAACGACACGATCACGTTGAGCGGCAAGATGCGAACCGTGCTCGTGCAAATGGAGGACCCCGCTTACCGCGGGGCATGGATATCATAATTGACCTCGACAATGGTGAAGAAGAGTGGAGAATGGCCACACCAGCTCCTGAACCAAGTTCCCCTGATATTGAATTCATTTCTTCCCGGACAATCAACCCCAGACGCCTGCCACCACCAAATCTTGCTGGTAACAATTCCGACGGGGACGAGGTCGAGTTTTTACGAGAAAACGCTCTGCCAGAGGCCGAAATTCGACGGCGCAGGACTCGAGAGCTCGACAATGTCTTGGATCTTTTCGGTACGCTCAACGGTCGCTTCACACATCTTCGGGCTCAAGTCGATCGTTTCAATGCCCAGATCAACCGCACCGCGGGCCGCTTCCATGAGCCTGTTGCTCCTCACCGGAATCCATCCCGAGGCCATACACATATCCGTTTGGGTTTCATTACACCTGTCATGGATTTTGAGGGCACTGGCTTCAACTATGGGCAAGCAGCACGCGAAGCACCAGCACCTCCACCTACCTATGAGGCGCCACCTCAAGCACCTGAGGGTTTCACGAGGAGCCCAGAAGAGGAAGGTGCGCTTATCTGCCCAAATTGTGAGGAAGAGCTGTGTGTGGGTAGCGATGAGATCAAACGACAGGTGTGGATTGTCAAAGCCTGCGGTCATGTAAGTCAAGTTTTTACTCATATTGGAGCTTGTAACTAACATACATAGGTCTATTGTGGAGAATGCACCACAAATCGTGCTGCCAAACGTACTGCAAAGGGTAAAGAAAGGCCGGTCAGCACCAATCCGTTCAAGACCTGTGTCGTTGAAGGCTGCGACAAGAATGTATCAAACAAGAAAAGCATGATCCAGGTCTTCCTTTGATGGTCTGAGACTCTGAACCATGAGAGCTGTACCTGTCGGCAACATCCTCGTTTATTTTCCTTTTTCGGGAGGTCTCAATTTCGGCTGAGTTATACTTGGGATGTTCAACGATACCCAGGCTTGCATTCCTAATCTCGGTTTTCTTTGCATGCTACAAATCTATCTAGGGTTTTCTACTGCGGCGTTTCTGTCATCTGCTGCATTGCATATTTGGGCGTTACGGGTTTAGCATTTCTTCTATCAATGTCGTAGTCGGCTCGACAAGTCTAGCTCTTTCCCTCTTTGTAAGATTTTAACGTCACGTGGAACGCATGAACTTGTACATCGTAATATTTATTATGCTATCCATCACACCTGAAATCATTCCACGGTAAATGACTCGGATACCGAAGTTAAAAGGATAGAGCAGTAAAAAAGTGCCATGATCTCATCGCACATGATATCCCGGCACCGGCCACGCCAAGCGAACAGGGGTTCGCCAGGAACGCAAGCCGAGGCCTTTTGTCGAAAAGTTGTAGCTCAGAGTGTTAGGCATACGTAGACTTTTTGCAGCCAACCTCACCTTTTTTCTATACTGCCAATTTCTTCCTTCTTTCTTCGTAAAGAGAAACTGCCACAACGACAAGATCATAATGTCGTCTAAATCCACCACAGGGCGGGCCGCTGCACCAAACGATCAAAGGCCTGCGAAGCAATCGGGAGCGAAGAACGCCTACCTCCTTACTTATAATGCCGTATCTGCTGCGCTGTGGGCAGGCGTTCTGTACCAGACCGCCACCATCGGAATCAATGAAGTATTGAATGCACACAAGGCGGTTACGTTCTTCGGCAATGGTGACTGGCCCACTGCGATACAAAGAGGACTATCGAGTGCAAAAGTATACGACAACCTCGAATACTACACAAGGACTGTGCAGAGTCTGGCAGGACTCGAGGTACTTCATAGTTTGGTCGGTACGTTGTCAAACAGAGGAATTGGATTTGCGTGCAAATGGCTAACATGTAGATTAGGCATCGTCAGAGCACCTCTCTTGACTACACTCATGCAGGTTGCCTCACGCTTCTTGCTCGTCCACCTCATTGCCTCGCCCTACGCTTTCCCTTTCTCGACGCGCCATTCGCCAGCCTATACCACCATGCTGCTCGCATGGTCTGTCACAGAAGTCATCCGTTACTCGTACTTTGTCTTCTCTCTAGCGGGGGCCGGAGTACCGAAGCTCTGGACATGGCTGAGATACAACACGTTCCTCGTGCTCTACCCGCTAGGCATCTCGTCCGAATGTTGGTTGGTGTACCAGGCCATCCCGCTCGCAAGCCAGAAGAATGAATTGTTTGGGTACGCCCTTTGGGCTATCCTGGGCATCTATGTGCCCGGATCGTACATCTTGTTCTCTCACATGTTGGCGCAGAGGAGGAAGATTGCTAGACAGAGCAGGAAGGCGTAAGAGGCTTGTTTGGAAAGGGCTTGGGAAGGCTGAATATATTCGCCGATGCATGAAGTTCACTGTAGATGGGGAAAAGGTCTTGAGACGGGAGGTTGGAAACCATGTGTGTATGTTGATATCTTACATATCACACAATAATATACGAATACCCTAACTTTATTCCTTTCCACCTTCCTTGGGTCCTGTCTGCGCGTTCCTTTCTCCAACATCCAGCGCAACGAGGAAACGACTCACACAGTTGTACGCTGAAATTGTGGCTGTGATCTCAACAACCTCGCGCTCATTGAACGATTTTCTGAGTTCCGCAAATACAGCATCAGGAACTTGGACATCCAGCGTCATGGCGTCTGTGTAAGCTAGTAGTGTAGAGAGAGAAGGACCCAAGACATCCACTAAGGGTGAGCGAGGTGGAGATTTCAGGACTGCCTCCACTTGTTGTGGGGTAACATCTGGGGCAATTAGTCTTGTGAACAATGTGTGGTGATAAGAGGAAAACAAGTACCTGATGCAGATGAGAGAATAGGAGAGTGCGATTCCCACTCATACCATGCTCGGTTTAGAACTGCGACGCGGCAGATTGCCGTCTCACGGATTGCAGTGGGGAGACTGGTCTTTGTGCGGATGGAGCCCAGGAAGGAGTTCCTAACACAGACAATTAACATCCGAAGACAAGTAAGATCAGTTGAACAAGTTCTTTCTACTCACCATCCATCAGCCACTGGCGGAGAATGCAGCAACGTCCGATCCAACGCTATCAACCCCTTCTCACCCCGCCTCTCTCGCACCCGCTGCTCCACCGCTTTATCCTCTTCCGACGTGAAATTCGGGGGGTCAGGCACGTATGAGAGACGCATGTTTAGGGAAATTTCGTGATAATCAAGAAGAATAAAAGTTATCAGCTTCACTTCTTCCTCAGATATTTTTTTTAAAACAAAAAAGGCAAAAGAGTCAAACCCGTGACTCAAACCTTACACACGAGATGTTCCCTATCGGACACCGAGGGGTCGGAGTCAAGTACGTACCGCCCTTCGGAACTCCTGTTCCGAAAGTGGAGATTTCGTAACGTGAGTACTAGCGGCGAATCAAACCCTTCTTTCGCTTAAAAAAGTAGTAAGTACGATTTATTTATCGATAAAGAAGAAGAAGAAGAAGGCCCATTTGGCTTTCCCCCCCTCCACCCTCCCCACCCTCTTTCACTTTAATTGTACTTGGTATAAAATTTACGATTTTATTTTTGTTTTTATTTTGACCTTTCGTGGGGGGTATTGAGAAACAAATGGCGCCGAATTCAAAATTAAATGCAAAGCGCAAGGCGCAAAGGGAAGCCACCAAGGCTCCCAAACCGCAACCAAAACAGCGCTCGGGCGATGAAGGAGGGAGAAGCGAGGCGAAGGCGCTGATGATTCCGATTGAACTGCAGCAGATTTTGCTGAATATATTCCGGAATTCGTTTGCGGAGCGGTTGAGTGTGGATTTTGGGCCGCTCTTGCAGGAGGTCAAGGGGCATTTGTTTAATCGGGATTTTGCGGCTGCGTTTGGCAAAGAAGAGTATCTCGAGATGTATGCGGCGAGGTGGAGTCCGAGTCGCGCGTTGGGGTATTTGGACTTGTTTTGGGATTTGAGACAAGATCTGCGATTTGGCTTGGAAGAACCAATACCGGATGGATCGGATGGTGCTAAGAGTCGGAAAGTTGTATGTTTGGGCGGTGGAGCTGGGGCGGAAATTGTAGCCTTGGGCGGATTGCAGAAGCTACTTTTGGGTAAGGCTTCGGAACAAAAAGAGGGGGAAGACGAGAAGGTCGTGGATGCGGGGAAGATGGAGGTCACAGCTGTTGATGTTGCGGATTGGAATGTGGTAGTGGAGAACCTGGCAAAACACCTTACGACTGCACCGACACTGTCAAAGTACGCATCCGCTGCTGCAAAGGCGGCAAATGTGCCCTTTCTGGACCAAGATCAGATATCGATTACTTTCGCCCAACAAGACGTCCTCAAGGTGTCCGCATCGGATATGACGTCGCAGTTAGCAGACGCAAACCTAGTCACTCTACTCTTTACCCTCAACGAACTCTACTCCACATCCCTCCCTTTAACACAAAAATTCCTTCTCCAGCTCACTTCAATAATGAAGCCCGGATCCATACTTCTAGTCGTTGATAGCCCCGGAAGCTACTCCACCGTCACGCTCAACGGGGCAGAGAAAAAGTACCCCATGCAGTGGCTTCTCGATCACACGCTCCTGGACCAAGCAAGCAGCAATAAGCATGAGAGGGGCAAAGATGAAATTGCGAGTTGGGAGAAGGTAAAGGAAGATGATAGTCGATGGTTCAGGTTGGATGATAGGCTGAGCTATCCGATTGAGCTTGAGAACATGCGGATGCAAATGCATCTGTATCGACGACTTTAGCAAATTATCGAACCTCCTTGGTATTCGATGCGATAAAACGCACTCTATTGTTACTGGAATATCTCCCAATCCTGCATCTGGGCAGTCATTTTCGACACTCCACCAGCGTCAAGAACTAAGCTGATAACAAATGAGAAGGGCAGTTCCCGGGAGGACCAGCCCCCACAAAACAGTAAAAAGAACGCTACATTATCTCAGCATAAATTAACGCGAAACCGCCCTCGCAGGCGAAAATAAGTCTTCTTTTAGGCGCTTCACACCCCCTTCGAACTCGAAAAATGCTCATCTAAAGAAAGAAAGAAAACCCCGTCGTAACTTCCCTCTACTTCTCCCCGCCATGCACTTCAGTACAACTCCACGCCCTCTCCCTCTCCCTCCCACCACCATACACCTCATCGGGCCTCCGTACCCTCTCGTCCGCTCGCTCCATGCGCACACTTGACCGCGACAACTCCTTCGTTACAAGAATGCTTTTTAGGCTGTGGTCTTCCTGGACGCTGCGCAGGCTGGCGGTGCTGCTACTGGGGCTCTTGGGTGTTTCGCGGAGACGCGACTTTTCGTAGCGGCGCAGGCAGACGGCGATGAGGGGGACGGTTAGGATGAGGAAGACGATGGCTATGACGATGCCGATGATGGCGCCGGGACTGAAGCCGTCGCTGCGTGAGGGTGTGTTTGAAGAGAGGGCTGGTGGGGCGTCGGGGATGTTGGAGGTATTTGGTGTGGGTGCCATGATGTGTGTATGTATGTGTATGTGTGGTTTTGTTGGTTGTTGGTTGTTGGTTGTTGGTAGATTGGTGAGTGTTGATTGCTTGATAGTAGGATACGCGGTTGCGATGGTAAGGATCAACGAGTCGTTGAAATTCGTGCAATTCGTGCAATTGGGTGATGTGATGTTGACGTAACGTGATAAGATGTAAAGTGTTCTTCGGTAAAGACTGCGTTTACTTTTCGTCTCTCCCAGTTGCGGATGAAAGAGTGAGCGAGCGTGAGAGTGAGAATACGCCTGGGGGTTTCAGAAAAGACAGTCGCGCACCAACGTGCAAATCAGGAACACAACAACAATTGTTCCAGATAATTTTAAGCTGCAAAGGCAAGCAGACCAGATCAAAGTTTAAAAGAAGGAAAAAAGAAGGGTACAAACCAGGGAATTCAAATAGTGGGAACACGAGGGGGGGTTGCCGCCCATTTTCCCTTTTAAAGAAAACAACAAAGCCCCCCCCCCATGAACCGCATTCCAGAACTTCCGACATCTCACACACACCGCAACGACTCTCGTTGAGTGGTGGCCTTGCAAGAAAGGATTTGCCCACACCCCAGCATACTACCTTTCAGCTGCCGTCCATACACAGCGTCACACGCCGCTAGCGCCCCCAAACGCACATGTGTTGCGGCACGAGAATTGGTCGCTCGCCAAAGTTAGTGGCGTCTACAGGTGGCGAATCAGCGGGGTCCATGTACACTTTGTTGCGCCAAGGACCTTTTTTGCGCTGTGCTGGCCGCCTTTTGCGCGCATTATGGATAGCCCTTGCGCAAGAAGGTACCTGTGGGTTGGTCACGCGCCGCTTCAGCAAAGCAAATGGGGGCTCTTATTTTTGGGGCCGAGGGTAAGGCGAAGGAAAAGGGCCATTTCGGAGGAATGGGGGCTGGAGGATGCGATAGGACAGCGCAGAGGTGCATGCGAGCAAGTAAGGTTGGGCTAGGGTTACAAGTAGCCAAGGAACCGGGTTTATTGACTGTAGTTGGAAGTTTGGGGCGGGGACCTTTTTTTTTTACCCCTCATTCTTTTGCGTGGAAGCGACGGTTAGATGTTTTTGGCATTCCGAGGCTAGGCGCTTTTGTTTTTCTTAGAATAGTGTTTAAGCTGTTTCTACTGGTTTCACTATGTCGGTGCATTGTTAGCTAAATGAATTTAAACTTTGTGTTACGCATGGTTGCTCCTGGATGGCTAACGGTTACTAAAATATCCGAGATGGATATAGTTCGGGTCTGGTTTGGTCGGTGGTTTTGTTCGTTTGTGTAGTAGTTCCTGGGCTGGGGTAGACGATTGGACGAGAACATAAACCGAGTTGCATCGGTAGTTGTCGTGGATTTAGAACGTAGCTGAAGAGTAGGAGAAATCGCAGACCCCTTTGACGTTCCATGTATTGATTTGCTCAAATTCATAATGTTCAGCAAACTTTGTACATACGTGCCATGGAAGAGAAAAAGAAAATCGCGCTTCACTGCTTTTTCGATAGTTTCTATCTCAAGTGTAGTCAAACGACTTAGGGCCTGTTCGGTGCTGCGTTTTGCGTCTCCGTTTTTGATGCCTATTCGGGTATAGAGGGTTGGCAGGGAGGGCTGGCTAGCGGCGCAGCTGTACCAACCGAATCTGGATAGAAAACGGAGGAGCTGTTCGGCTGGGATTTTGGCGTTTTTTTTCTCTGTAACTTCATTACCTTGGGCGGCCTGTGCTGTATATACCTTACCATCAAAATGACGTCTATCCCACCTGAGTCAGTGTTGCAGCGCGTTGCCCAGCAGTCGCTTTCTATATCGCCGTCACCTAATCTCACTCAGGTGAGCTGGTCGCCGACACCGTTCACTGTGCTATCGTCGTCGCCGCCAGCTTCCAGCCCCACCCCGCGCGGGAGGGTTGGGAGTATCCGGTGGTCAGATGAAATGGAGACAGCGCTGGCACGGTCGCTGCTGGAGTCTGGAGATGAGCTTGGTCAGCGGTCGGACAATAGTTGGAAAAAGGTAGCGTGGGAGAAGGCCAAAAAAGACGTACAGGCGTTCGCTGGCTCGTCCGTGGTAACAATCGCAGCTCTTAGGAACAAGGTTGATGTATGGAAAAAGAACTAGAAAATATGGGAGCACCTCACCAGCCAATCTGGATTTGGTGTTGATGAGCTGGGCTGTGTGACTGGTGATCTAGACGCACTGGAGGCGTATTTTGTAGCTCATCCAGAAGCCCGCAGGTTCAAGTCAAAACCTCTCAAAATGGCGGAGGATCTCCGCCAATTGTTCCAGGGTGTTCTTGCGACGGGAGGGAGCGCTGTGTCAATCGAGGATCTGATCAGCCAGTCCATTGAAGCTTCACCCACACCAAGTTTTGACAGCAGGGCTACGAGCGAGATAGCTTCAGTTGTGGGTGGCAAACGGTCTGCTTCATCGTCAGTAATTGGCTCATCATCAAAACGGCGGCAGGTATCAGCTGGTGAGGTTCGCCACCAGCTTGGTGGGCTTACCGTTGAGCTATCCAATCTGGTGGCGGTGATGCAAAAGGACTATCAGCGGGACGCTATCCAGCTGGTGGAGGAGGAGTATCACCACCTCCCAGCTACTCTCAAATACGCTGTGATGGGTGAGTTTGAGAAGGAGTATACTGCTAAAATTTTCTGTTTGATGAGGTCAGCAACACGTCAAGATTGGGTGCGAAAGGTGCTACTTGACCGCAAGGAAAAGATCATTGGTACAGACGTTAATTTGGAGCAGTTTGATGCCGTGATGGAGAGGTTTGAGTAGGTGGTGGAGCAGCGGTGGGAGGAGTATTTTGAGTATTTTGTGCTGGAGGTGGGAGGGTTTGTGGGAGGTTGCAGATAGCTCAAAAATCTGATATATTGACTTTCACTGCAACTGAGCTTTCACTGCAAAACTGAGCTGTTAGTCTAGATATAGTATTTGCCACCCGCGCACGGTCCAATATCGCGATATATTGGCCATGGTGTAGCAAAGCTCTCCACCAAAACCTCACCCAGCTCCACCACAAAACACCAAAAAATTGCTATACAGATACCGTTTTGACGCCGCCGTTAAGAGCTGTAAGTCCTCCCAGTCACCATACAATAATTCATCCAGAGCTGGTCTGCTACCAGCTCTCTTCTCGCATCCGCGTTGCCTGGCTCCGCTACCTCCTCGCTACACCCCTCGCTATCCTCGCCACCCACAATATCAGTATCATCAAAATCAGCTTCAACTGGATAATACTTGTTAATAAAATTGTGTACCGCAACGAGCCCATATACTAGATTAACTTAGGTAGTAATTGAGAACTGATGCGGCCGATCAAATATACGCCAGCGTCGCTTGAATACACCAAAGGTACGCTCAACTACTATCCGCAAGCTGGAGTGGCGAAAATTGAAAAGCTCTTTCTTATCTTCTGGTGTGCGCCCAATAGCTCTAACCTCTCGCAGATGATAGCGTACGCCTCTGTACGGCGAGAGCGTGAGCTCCCTATTGGCATATCCAGCGTCAGCCAGATAATATCGACCTTGCGGTGCCGAAAATCCTCGGTGGATAGCATCCTGCAGTACTCGCCCATCGTGAGCTGAGCCCTCCCACCCCGCCAGAACGTAGGTGAAGTTCATATCAAAATCAACAGCGGCGAGGACGTTTTGAGTGAGCTCTCCCTTACGATTGCGGAAGCGCGACTGCTGACTGCATAGGACGTGTAGCTTAAGGTGTGTCCCGTCAATTGCGCCCACGCAGTCTTTGAAGGCTAGCCAGCGTTTTGGGTCGTCGCGGATCTTACTGGATACTATATCTGTATCTGAAGCTGGATGAACGACGCTGGGGTAGATCCGGATCAGCCCGTTTAGAACTTGATGGAAGTGTCTCCGATCTAGTAAGTAATTTGGCTGTATCCGCGAGAGCTTCTAAACTGACCGTGAAACAGTATCCAACGATCGCCCGCAGCGATATTTGACGTTTCTCCATGATGCCCCATTGCCGCAGATATATAGAAAAATGAGTAGTTTTTCCTCCACCGTCGCATACCCATCTCGAAGGCCTGCCGCCCGCAGCTGACTAGCTAACGCTACAAATACTTGCCGGCGGAGTCGAGTCTCCGCAAATAACTGCGTATCGTCACTCAAGCAGGCAGATAGCCACCGGCGGCCGCGGTCGCGATCAGCGTCGATAGTTCGTACACCCGATGGTGCCAGCTCGCTGGTGACTACTGCCAGCGCCGCAGTAGCCACCACACCAGCCACGGTTATCACGATAGCTTTGTTGATATCAGACGTCAGATCCATGGCACGTCACGTGGCAAAACGGAGTTTTCAAAACGCAGCTGGAGCTGGAGACCAGCGTCTAGAAAACGACCCTCCGTTTTTCTCAATCGGGTGATAATATGGGGCAGGTAAGCACTAGACATGGCTTATTTTAGTATGGGAGCGCTAACAAAACGGAGCTCTGTTTTGTGATTAAAAACGTACGGCTGGCCGAACAGTCAAGCGTTTTGAGGCCCGTTTTCAAAACGGAGTCCCAATCCGGTTAGTAAAACGGAAAACGGAGACGCAAAACGCAGCACCGAACAGGCCCTTATACGTAATCTCTTTCTACGCTCTCCTCGCGCTAGCCTCACAGGTATCCAAACAGTATAGGCAAATAGAGACGCATGGTCCAACCTCTACTGAATGCCTTGAGCACGAAACCTTTAAGAGTGATCGTAATAGTTTTGGCGTGCGGGAACGACCGTACTTGCCAAGACACAGGTTCACGAGGTTTGTTTCAAGGGTCCAGATGAGATCGAGATAACTGTGGATACCATGTCACGAGCTTGTGGAGCAGTGGTCTGAGAAAACATCATTCGGCAGTTACAACGCGTGTCCAAACGATTTCAACAATTCGCACAAGGAAACTATCAGGGTCGTTCGCGACAATGACTGGTTCTTGGTCTCCATGTACTTGAACCAATTAACGATCAGACAACCACCCAAGAGCGGCAGAGAATCCTTGCCCAGCGACTAGTGCCATTTCGACAATACATACCAATGGCATAACTAGAATTGAATCATACAACACTAGACATACATTACACATATTCATTATAAATGTTTCATGCGATAGACACCATGTCCATCAGTAAGCATAAAACACATTAACCCCATCCCTTCGTAGCCGCTTGTTCGTAACCTGAAGCCAAATCCTCAATGCCCAAGCAGAGGCAATGCATGCTGCTGAAAACGCCGCATTACTGCTCATAGCAATAACGTACTTGGGACCATCGCTCTCGGGGTACAAATAAGGTGTGTAGATGAAACTCGCCATCGAAACGACGTTGACAATGGACAGCGAAACGGCTTTCTTTTCGGTAGTTTGTCCGAGTGTACCGGAGACCCAGCCTAGAATGACGGAATTGACAGAGTAGACACCTGTGTGAAGAGGTTAGTAAAAGGCAATTGGTATAATGGCTATGTGTGTTGGGTACGAACCAGATGCGAAGAGGAAGCACGACACGTAGCGTGCGGCGAGGTTGAGAGTAGATGCGCTGATTGCGAAACCAACGACGGCGAGACCCATCATGGCGGTGATATGCCATGTTCTATCGTTGTATTTTCCGGATGAGATGCCGACGCAGATACCGACAGCGCCCGCAACCAGGGACGGTGGGGCCGTTAGAACTAGAGTAATGGTCCTGTTGAAGCCTAGGGATTTGACGACCGTAGGGAAGAACTAGTCACCATTGGTTAACGATGATCTCACGCAACATGAGTCCGCATAGACGTACCTGGTTGAACGAAGTGGCGCTCAAGTGCATGTTCTGCATGAAAACAAGCAGGTAAAGACGAGGATCGCGAAGTGCTTGCACGAAACCCGCTCTTGATCCCTTGCTCGGCTCAAGACCAACAGTGTCCCTCTGGATACGGTCGTGGGCCAACTGGCGTTGTTCAGGTGTAAGCCACTTGGTCGTCAATGGCTCATCAGGCAGCAAGAAGATGCAAATGATCGATACGCCCACCGTAACTATTCCCTCGATGATGAACAGCCATTGCCACCTATCAAAAAATCATTAGCATGTCCTCTAAACACCCACCCGCGCCAATAGTAGATTACTCACCCATGCATGCCATGCTTATCACTCAACGTCGCAAACACCGCCGCAGCAATAAGCCCAGCAAACGACACTGCAAAAATATTCCCCGCATAAAGAATAGCCACTCTCGTCGCAATCTCCTTGCGTGTATAGAACATACTCAGAATGTACAGTGCTCCCGGGTAGAACGGTGCTTCAACGAACCCAAGGAAAAAGCGCACAAGCACGAGTCCAGTGTAGTTCTTGACCAGAGCGGTGAGAGCAGCCACGCAGCCCCAGACGGTGCAGCAAATGGCCATGTAGAGCGAGGGTCGTACTTTGCGTGAGGACATGAGCATGTTGCTGGGGATCTGGGCAAAGAGGTAGCCGACGTAGAGGATGGAGATGCACGTGTTGTATTGGGTGCCACGGAGGCCTAAGTCTTTCTCCAGACCATCAAGGCGGGCGTTGGCGATTGCGTTTTGGTCGAGCTTGTTTCTTTGAAGTTGTTAGTTTTTTTTTCGATGGGGGAAAGGTGAGGCAGAGGCGAGTAATTCGTACAGAAAGTACATGGCGAAAAGTGCTGGCATCACGCGCATGTCTAACTTGCGCACCAGCGCAATTTCTGCTGGGTCAGTTTTCGCGACTGCGCCGGTATAATCAGCGCCCTCGGGTGTGCCCTTTTGTGCAAGGTCCTTCTCCGATGTTTCGACATCGTCAATGTGGAGGGGCACATCCTTCTCAGCATCGTGATTGTAGTTGGTGCCAGCCATGATTAGCTGTTGTTGTTGAAAGGAAAAAAAAGGTCGGTCACCAACCCATGGATTGAAACAAAAGTCAAAACGGATCAAGGACTGAAACTTTTCTCTCCTCTATATAATCAGGCTGGACAAATGTTGTACAGAAAGTCCTGAGTCTAGCTCGATCTCGCACCTACCCCGGACTTTCCCCAGATCCCACGATCTTGGGTGAAAAGCGGAGTAAACATGGGGAGGCGGAAGAAGGCCGGCACTTCATGGACCAGTCAAACTCGTTCAGAAGCGAGTTTCATTGACTCGTAGCTACTACTTGATTTTGTGACGAAGAAAACTTGACAACTTAGTCGAAGAGGCGGACAAAGACAAGTCCGGTGGATCATGCACGTGAGATGGCTTGCACTGGTGGCAAGCCCTGGTGACCCACCAAGCCTCGATCCCCGCATTGTGGCACCAGGCTAACTTCTCCAGTCGCGTACTCACATACCTCCCCGTGGGGTTCGTTCGCACTTTCTCAAGTCCGTATCTTGTTCTGCGTGAGATGTGCGCTTACACATGGGGTTCAACTTTGTAACATGGTTAGAGATCCAATTAGAGTCAACATTTTGCATTGCTGTGACATGCTTCAGAGTGCATATAATGCAAGCTTGGATCCCGGGTTTTTCATAATCATCAAACTCACAACTCTACACTCTTACAAGTAAACCACTCTTCTCTAAATCTTAACACCACTTCCACACATCATCACAATGGGTTCAATGCCAGAGGTCAAGAAAGCTCCTCAGATCGACCTTGCGGGTCTCGTTCCAGCCCCAGTTACGCCATTCAACAGGGATGGCTCAGTCGACTATGCTGCTATCCAACGCCTAGGTTCATGGCTCGGCAGCATTCCCGGCGTTAAGGGACTAGTAGTCCTTGGACACGCCGGCGAGGGTACTTTCCTTACTCAAGAAGAGCAAGTCGAAGTCATCAAGGCCTTTGTCAAGTCCGTCGATGACAAGATCCCCATCATTGCGGGAATCACAACCGAAGGCACAGAGGTAGCAGCCCTCGAGGCTCAACGCGCAAAGGCTGCAGGAGCCAAGGCTGGTCTCCTGTACCCCAGCCACGGCTGGCTGCGTTTCGGATACCAGCCCGGTGCTCCACAAGACAGATACAAGACGGTGTACGAGAAGTCCGGACTTCCTCTCATCCTGTTCCAATACCCCGACAACACAAAGGCAACCTACAACCTAGACACTCTTCTCGAAATCGCCGCACAACCCGGTGTTATCGCCATGAAGAACGGTGTCCGCAACATGCGACGATGGGACGTGGAGATTCCCATCATCAAGAAGCAAAATCCCGATTTGACCATCCTTACATGCCACGACGAATACCTACTACACACATGTTTCGATGTCGATGGCATGCTTGTTGGATACGGTAACATTGCACCAGAGCCACTCCTGGAGATGATTGAAGCTGGAAAGGCGAGGGACTACCCTCGCGCAAGAGCTATCCACGACAGATTGCTTCCTGTGACTAGGAACGTCTACCACCGCGGCTCGCACATGGAAGGTACAGTAGCACTGAAGCACGGACTGGTGGCCAGAGGTATCCTGGAACATGCGACGGTCAGGAGTGGGCTTCTGCCACTTCAGGATGGTGCGGAGCAGGAGATCCACGCTGCTTTCAAGTCGGCCTCACTGGGCAAGGTATCGCCACCCAAAAGCAGCTAGATAGAAGTCTTGATGCAGATATAGGTTTTATAATTTAACAGTTCTTTTCAAAGATTGGCTTTCACCGAAACCCGCCATTGTGATATGCCATATTTCCTGGCGGACCGAAATCTCTGTCCCACCAATAGTTCATATCTTCTCCATTGAATAGGTGCATGATTTGTTCGTTTGGCAATGGGTTATCTGAGTCCTGGTGTGCGATACCCAGGAAGTTACCTGGGTCGGCAAGGTGGTCATATGTCGGGTTGTTTGCAGCTAGAGCATCGCCAATATCATGGTTCGGGAAGTTCAATGACCCTAGGTTGCTCATCATAATTGTTGGATTCGATTCCGTATGAGAATGAGTGACATTTCTTGGAGCTGGCTGAGAGTTTGTTGTCATACCCGTCGCCTGATGGCTTTGCGTTGGATGTGTTGGTACGTCCTGTCGTTCTGAGAATACTGCATTTCCTTGATGGGCTGTTTGACGATTGCCAAGTAGTGAAGAGGTTTCGCCAGTTGGTCGGCTGTCATTTACTGGGGCGGCTCCAGGTACGACAGTAGAGCTCCGAGTTGACGGCTTGCTCAATCGTGCTGTGAGATTTTGAATTGCGACTATACAAGCATCTGGCCATTTTGTACCCCTCAATGCCAGGTGCTTGAGAATTTGTATGCTTCGATCAGAAAGTCGTGTTGCAATGTCTCGAGTGACCTGGCCTTCTGAGGCAGCGGAAAGAATTACAAACGTGCTCATCCACACCGCCCATGTGAAAGAAGGCCAAAGCAATGGGGTTCGTTCGTAGCCATGTTGGCCAGGAGAGCCATCGAATGCACCGAATCCCCGGAGAGCCTTGTGCAGAGTATTGATGATAGAACGCGAGGCGGATATGCATCTTTGTAATGCCACATTGTAAGCTGCATCCTTTTTAGAAATTGCCAGCACGGAGCGGTGTAGTGCTAGAATAGATTCGAAGCGAAGAACAATTAGAGTAACCTGGTGGGCCTTTGATATGTTCTGCACTTGCTCGTCATTGGACAGATATTCATCAACCATATTCCACCATCTGGTGTGCTCTGCCTCCCTTTCTAGGGCTTCTTCCAACTCGTTTGTGCTCCCGTGTAGGAAATTTCGGTGCCTCGTTTGCATGATGGATCCACGAATGTCAGCATGTTGAGCTAAGAAGTCTAATAGATCTAACCGGTCATCCCGTTCATTACCTGAAAAATGATAAGTATTGATGACATTCTAAGCCACGTCTCCATATACATACCGTCTCTATGCTCGCGATCATGGTGTCGTTCGGTATGTGGATAACATACATTGGCCTCATCCGAACGTATACCAAGTGGAGTCCCTAGTCGGATGCAGATATGTCGATCTATACATAGTACAGACCAAAAGAGTCGTTTTCTCAACTCAGCTTCTTTGTCAGGTACTGATCGTTGCGCCGGACAACGATGCAAACCCAATTGGAATGCCATCCGGACTGCCAGTCCTTCAAGGCGAGACGCAGCATTGTACCTATGCATTGTGATCAAGAAAAGCTGGATGCTGACCAACGCTTGCAGCGACAGGACCGAAGTCTCTTCGGTCAAAATCAACTGCGTACTCCGGATAGCATCGTTGATTGAATGAAACACAAGATTGCTCGGTATAGCCTTTCTCGCGGTGTCAATTTGTCGCCGATCACATATCGATATCGCCATGATTGAGCGAAGTATGATGTGCTGCAGCTCATTTGCTGTTGACAGCGTTGCAACATGTGGACCCCGTTGTACAATTTGGCGAAAGTAGTCCAGTAGTGAAGGAGCATGCAAGAAGGGAAACGCGGGATGCCAGTGATCGAAATACGCTTGGCTCCATTCGAGAAGATCTTCAAAGACGATGGATGGTGCAATAGTTTCTGGCGTTGGAGTAATTACTTCCCCTTGTCTCCACAGCCACCTGGATGCACTCTTGGACGCGCCCGCGGGTAGCTGATCTTCTTCGCCCGGCGCGGCGTCACTCTCTGGTGTGTCAACAGGTCGAACTGATGAGTGAACTCCGGCAGCATTTTCAATGATAGATGGTGGTCCAGCGTTGTTGGCCGGGCTAGTCCTAAACGTGCTGCGATTGTCGTCTTGTGGACTTGTTCCTTCTGCCCCAAACTCTCTCAACTGCTGGCCCATAGTCTGGAGAAATGCTCTGCGTTTCTTGGCACCGTTTGCATCAGATGCCGCCGTAGTGTCTACAGCTTCACTGTGGGTCGCTCGCCGCTTGCTGGGAATCACGTGAACCTCTGCCATGACGCGTGAGACCGTACTATCACGCTCATGGGGCTCGATAGCGAAGAAGACCCAGTCCGAAGTGGGAAAAGCTTTGTCGTAATGGAATTTGCTGAAGTTGATACAAGCGTGATGAGGGTGAGCGCGAACGAGAATGAACCATGCAAAACTGGGGTGGAAGCTGTGACGCTACACACGGAAGGGGCAGCCAAGGTTCAGGGCTGAGGCCAGACAAGGTTAAGTGCGTAGCAGTAGTACGAGCGGGGCCTGTCACGACCTTCAGGGTGCACATTCACGGTGCATAGTTAACGATTGTTCGCTGAGTATCTTATGCAATACATTGCTATTTAAAAACTCATAGAAACAAAACGATATAGAAGAAAAGAAAGTACTCTCCTTCTCAAAAGTATTTTCGCCATCTCGCGTCGGCTGCAGGATGCGACTGCAGTGTCGGTAGGGATGGAGGTGTAGGCGCCTCTGGTACATCGGGATATGCTTCACCAGCTATATCTTCTAGTGGAGAGAAGCCTATGGTGTTCTGGTCAAGATGTTCTAGATTCGTATCTGCTTCAGATAACCCAGTTCCGTCAGCCACTGGCCGCCACGGAACTTGCATTCCTGGAGGTTGTCCAGGCAGAAGGGTCGCTTGTTCAGCGCCTAAAAGTACTTGCGTGCCCTCATCATGTATCGTTCTGCTTGAACCCGCTGCCCAGGGACTGGTTGCAGGGGGACTCTTTTGGGTTGGGCGATCGCCACTGGTTTCTGCCGCCTTTGCGATACGTTCGCTCTTCTTCAACCACCAGGTGCGTCTCTGCTCCTCCGTGGTCAGAGGAAGATTTTTCCATTCTTCAATTTTGTGGGTTTTGGCTTGCTTCTGGCCATACTCTGCTAACAACCGACGATCCCTCTCGGGAAGGCGCTGAGGTTCGATCGGTACACGCGACTCGTAGATGGCCGAAAGAAGCTCCAAAACGACAATCTCAGTCTCGAGGAGTCGGTGTTCGATGAAAGATATGTATCCAGATGGTATACCTCTATTTATGAGATTAGCAAGCACCTGGCAGACTTGGCGTCGGAGCACCTTTTATTGATCGGTGGGTATCGGCATAACGTGTCTGAAGAGCTACATTGCGAGCATATCGGCAGCTCACGGTCACACTAAAGAGTGCCTTAGCTGGTGTTTGAGATTGTTAAAATGAAGCTAACCTTTGACTTTTTGTTGCGACAGGACTCGCAGGCGATCGGATGAAATGTACTACTACTCGTTTCATCCTAGACTGTAAGTATGAGAATATTGCAGGGGACAAGGATCTGCAGCAATTGGGAATTACGCACCATTGCAACAGCGATTCCACAGCATGCTGGCGAAAGCGCGATTCTATCTTCGTGCTCCGCCGGACTTGACTTTGTCCTAGCGCGGACGCTCTGCTTCTTGCCCCAGGCAGGCTTGCGCGGGGTAGACGACACTAATCTCGAAATGTTGCGAGTGAGACAGCATACCCGGTAGTTAGACATGACGCATTACATAACACTGAATATCTCATTTGCTGCTAAAGGTACATTGAGTATGCAAACTCTCTTAGCTTAAGACAGATGTGCAGATATATTGCCATGAAATCTCGTCACAGACTTTAAGTTAGTGCGGCCCGCATCGAGCCAAGAGTTGTATTGCAGGACTATGCCAGAAGCTAGCCTTTGAGAACTTCCGATGGTACAACAAGTACCTGTTGGTTGGATATCATATGTTATGCATGCCATTGGTATGCATACGCTGACTCCAGGAGTGACATTTGCACAGTCCTTGGTCAAATCCTGATTGTCCATATATACCCCCACAGCAGATATACTGTTTCCTTTGGTTACCGATTCCCATGTATCGCCTTGCTTAGTCGGTCATTGCTTGCCAGTGAGGCAGTACGGGATCGGCGAGGACTGAATGCTTTTTTTTTCTAGAGGTGGAGGTATGTTGGACCGCATTTTGTGTACGCATCCTCTAGCTGGCTCAACATTCAGCATCTGGGTCCCACCACGCGCCAGGGTCACCCGCTGTAAATTTGACAATTTGCTTAAGGAAATATATCTCCAATTCAAACCATAGTTTCAGAACGTGGTTTGGAGACATCCTTAATCACCCAAAGTACCGCTATGGGCCAGATCACGTGTTCTTTGGCACGCAAGCAGCCGCGTCGTAGTCCGCTGCTACACATTTGATCATGCCAAGTCCAGGGTCCTTCAACACCTCTGTATCCGCTACTATAAAGATTCGCCATGGGCCCCTGTCCGTGTTCATCGGCTGACCTCCCGTTCCGTTGTGATAAAGCTGCTGTACTTCTTCCAGCGCCAAGGCGTCCAGGACCGCAGGATCTGAGCGAGCATCTAGTTTGAAGAGTTCCTCCGCTTTGTCAATCATTGCAGGATCATCGGTAGGTTTTGTTTTCCCTCTGATTACATTCTTAGCGCCATTAGCGATAGCCTAGATCAGCTCGTCCCATCGCTGATCAGATCCGGGCCCATAATACGTTCGGTAAATAGTAAAGCCTCAAAGCGCTAGGTATGCGTCGGGATCTGTTTCGTGCTTGGGATACTTGTACAAGCGGCCGAGTAATTTTTTAAGCTGTGGTTCCCCCATCGTGTTGATGGGTCATAACGCAACAGTGAGGCGTGGGATATCTGAAAGATGTGTAATTGAACGAGGATACTTTGGTGAGCAATTTCATACATTTAGCCTTTGGAAAGAGCGTGATTCCAAGAAGTTGGAGCTAGACTGGACAATGCATGTACACCGTCTATAACTAACATCCTGGCTTCCTATGCTACTGTACGTACTGTGCCACCTTGGCGACACGCTGCTGCACGGAGCACGCAGTATGCACAGCGGTGTAAAAGAATTTACTCCGCGGCGATTGCTCTTCAAATTGCATAACCCATACCAACTCAGCCATCCCTGGTCTCTGCATGCAAAAATGTTGCATACCGATATCTAGCAAGGGCCCTGCAGGTACGCCTAAGTTGCTTGTACTCCTATCGGATATGAAGACTGGATGTAGGCTAGAAGGATGGAAAATAAGAATGCTGCCTCCAAGTCTACGAGTATAGCAGCATACCACGAAAATTACCTTGCTTTTACTAGTTCAATGTGAACGGTACGAGATGACGTCTTGTATACACAATACGAATCATGGTTGGTGTGTCTCACACTTTATATGCATAACTACCCGTTATGAAAAAACATGGATTGTGTGAGTAAATCGAGCGTGTAACCCTCTTCTCAGCCCAAGACGCAGCAGTATCACAGTTGGCACGCTAGATCATCTCACGACTCATCTAAGCTCACACAACACACCTTCAAATATCAGAAGAGAACATCACTTCACAAAACATGGTTTGAAAACAGGTCAAAGAAGCAGAATACAGTAATTAGTTCCATATACTGGACATTCTAAGATATTATTTCTAAGTATAGACCAAGTCTTAAGAAGATGAATTGACCAAATCTTCAAAAGTTCGCCTCTCACTTTTTTATATGTTCGTGTGCTGAACAGTGAAAAACAGCTACTACAGCCTCCAGTATCTACTATCCGCTTTTCCGCGTGCCACAGATTACACAGTCGCCTTTATTCCACGGGCTGGGAAAAAACAAGAGACAAATCATGTTTTTTGTATGGAACTTAAGCATTGCACGAGCACTTGGGGCGGTTGATGACCTGGCCGATCTGGAGTTGCTCGGGGATCTGGCCAGGGTTGGCAGCCTCAATCTGACCGATGGTGATGCCAGCGCTCTTGGCAATGGCGCTGAAGGTGTCGCCAGAGACGACGGTGTACTTGTCGTTGGTGCAAGAGCAACCTTGGCAGATGGGAACGATGGTGGTGTTACCGGGGAAGATGGCGTCAAAGCTAGCAAACCTGCCCTGGTTGGCGTTCTTGAGGGCGTCGAGCTTGAGGTCAAAGTTGTTGGCGATGAGAGTGAAAGTGTCACTGGGAAGGACCTGGTATACGGGAGGGTTGACGGACAGACCCCTGACGCAGTCCTGAGTGCCAGTTGGCTGGAGAACGTTGGGAAGGCAGCTGGTTTTGTCGATGGTTCCAGTGCAGTTGGCTGGGATAGTGATGATCTGGCCGGGGAAGATCTTGTCGGGGTTGCTGAGATTGTTGACTGCGACGATGTTGCAGGCACCGGAACCGTACTTGTCGGCAATGGTTGTAAGGGTGTCACCAGAGACGATAGTGTAGTTCTGGAGCGTGAGGGGCTTGCAAGAGACGTTGGGGAAAGGGCTCTTGCCTGCTAACCGTTAGTAATCTAATTTATAAAGGATAGTTATTTGCACTCACAGTCCTTGTCCTGCTTGTAGGGCATGGCAGAGACGGAAGCGGCCAAGATGGCAACGGCGGCGAAGAGAGTGGACTTCATTTTGGAAGATGATAAATAGACCGTTTAGGTAGTACTAGTTGGTAATGAGCGTGGATATAAAAGAGTGTGGGGATTAAAGCTGAAAAGCAGACAATAGGCAGTTGTAGCTGTGAGGAATCAGTTAATGGGAGCAGAACATGAACAGCTATATACTCATACACCCCTTCCTGACTCCGACCAGCATCATGACATATTTTTAGTCTTGTCACTGGAAAACGTCGTGACTTCGGCGCTTATTGCGAGATACTTCCACAGACTCGGTCTAATGTCACTTCCCTGTTAACCACATTGGCCGTCGCTCCGCCAAGCATCTCGAAGTCACCTCTCACTCATTTCGTTTTAGCCCTTGACTAATACTTGTAGACCTGTCAGCTTACATGTACATAGCTTCGGAGGCTTGGTTCGGGCAATATCATCCGGCTGACAGATCCGGCTGGGGTTGATCATTGACGTACGAATGCACTATGGTAGAAATAATGATTGGTTCTCAAGTTCATCAAAAAAGTGCGAAAGACAGTGAGTGTTAGTTCTGCTCATCAACAGAGGTGCATGCAGACTCGAATGTAGAACCCTAAAATGGAAAGTAGTGTAAGAAAATGCTCGCGTTGTGGGCCATCTCAGCAGCCATGATCAACTGGTCATCTTACAGTTTGGAAGCAGAGCGTTGACAAAGTGCTTCCGGAGCATACGATACGGGTTGGAAATTGCTGCAATAAGGCTTGAGCTGAAATCTTAGGGGACATGACAAGGTGTGGGAAATTGCATCAACGTAAACCAGGTTAAGGTTCACAGCGAGCGGTTTAAACCGGGTAAGCTCATGTTGGTACCAATTGGAATAGTCCTTCGCTTGATTTTTCGCAAGTGGTAGGGTCATTTTGAGTTATTCCGGATTAGATCCGCCTTAACCAATTCACCCCAGGAAGCTAAATGACGTTGTGAACCCTGTGAACTATTCCGACGACTTCCATACTTTCACAATACAAATCTTGGTCGAATTTGGAGCTTGCAAGAGTCTTGTTCTGAATCCGTGGAAGTCAATCGACTCCTCACTCTTGCCTGTCCTTTGTCATCGGCGACTTAGTTTGCTCCGAAGTTACCAAGTCAGTTGCAATCATTTCATTCATTAGGATTATCGGTTGTCTATGACTCGGCATCTGGTGATCTCCACAAATGACAGGGGTTCCCGGTTGTCAAGGCTTCTTCTTGGCGACAGCTTCAAGTTGATTTGCAACGGTCGGCTCGTAGGGCGGGTCTCGCATAGTGGTGAATCACGTACCGGCTTACATCTATATCCAAGGCTGTATCAAGGATCGGTAAATGAAATCCAGGCAAAGTATTGAGTAAACTGATACTTCATTGTGATCAAAAAGGGGTTCTCCATGGTCCGCCTTCCCGTCTGCTCTGGGCTGACAGCTAAGTAAGCTGGGCCGACAACTGGGCTGGCGCTGATAGCCGGACGATTAGCTAACTAGTAACTAGTAGCCTGACTAAGCCGTTGTTAGTGCACCAAAGGAAGTGGGTTAGGGTTAGTCAATCAACTGCAGTGCTAATGCAGCGGACAGATACAGGGATTGCTATTATTTTATGGATTAGATGGATCATAAAATAGCTTCTTTGGGTCGATTACTTCGCGTTTGTTCTTATAACTGCATCTCTCAGAAGTGGCCTGACGTGCGAATACATAAGGCTGGAATTGTGGGGCAATACGAATAGCAAATGTTCTCGAGAACGCTATAGTGAGAAACGGGCCGTCAAATGGCATGGGAAGGTGATGCGAAATCGTTCGCGTGGAGTGATCGTCGCAAATACGGGATCTGTAGCTTGGCTGGGGTCGCGTTCTCGAAATGCTTGCGTAAAAGTTCCGGCTTACCTGTACAGGTACTCCTACATTCTTCTAAAACACGCCTCTCGGTCTTTATTCTTTGCCAAGGGCCAAGACGCAATGTCAGATAAAGGCCCAACATGCAATTTGTTGGTACAGAAAAATTGGCATACGCGCTCCAAGAGCAGTGATCGTCACATGTGGAATGAATCATGGAATGGGTATCAGATTGCTTACGGCCGCGATTCGGAAGATGCCCCCTATCCTAGGGCCGGATGTGGCTGCTCAGCAGCGTACACTGAGGGCAGCATAAACATGACAGATTCTTTCCGCTTATTCCTTACGCGTGAAGTGACGCTTCATCCTGTCAGCGACATGCAGTGCATGAGAGCTTATATGCCGAATATCGAAGTATATGGTATGGAGCCAGTTGCGTGGTTGTCATCTTTGTTAGTCACGAACAACTGTCAATGTTCACCGGATGGCAGATCGACACGCTGAGATCCGAGTTCAACAGGGCGGTTCCTGGATGGAGATGACGAGAAGAGTTGTAAACAATGCTTGTGTGGTGATGGGCGGCAATCTCGGTGCAACCTGGACCTGGGGTTCTTACAAGCCCGGAACCGCCAAATATGACGTACGACAGCCTGATGGTACGTACTTGGTAGATTTGACGGCGGGAGATATCACCAATGTTGTCTCAACGTGGGTTTCAAGTGCATAGTATTATGTACTTACATACTACAATACAGCCAGGCCAGTACATGTGCCTGGACTTCGTCAATGCCATCATCAGCAACAGATTTGTTACCCCTGCGCTGCCCTACCTAGCCGTGTATGCACATGCGCCTGGGAAATTACTCCGTGCCGTATCGGTACTTGTGGGGTGCATGGACCACTTCTTCATTCAAAGTCGAAGCTGAGCTGACATCGTCTTACTACTCCGCGCCGGACCTGGCTTGGTTTCCTCGACAGCCTGTTCGCACCAAGAAGCTTCTGTAGACCCCTTATCCACAAAGCGTCTTTCTGAACATCTTATGCGTTTGTAATAGCAGAAGTTAATAGGTTCCTGCAAAGTATACATGTACAGACCTTCGGATGAACTTGACAACGGCCAATGAACCAGTACCGATAAACTCAATTCCGAGTACAATACACATGAATCATATTAAGCTTTGCTCGGTTTCCGAGCGGCCGTTACTAGTCGCATCAGCGTGGCTGCTTGCATGCTGGGAAAGGTTCCATTTGGATGGATACTTCAATGCAGCGATAACAGGGAATTAATTGACGCAATCGTACCTCATGACGACTCTTCTCTTCTTCTCATATTAAGGGTTTCAATTTTATTTTTTTGAATTCAAGATGCACATGAGGTTGTAGGGATGACAAAAATGGACACTCGTTACGGCCAAGTGAACGTCCGTTCATGTACATACGAACCTACTGCCCAGACCCACTACCGAACGCATGATCCCAGCCCATAACGTACAGTCAGTATAGCCACAGAAACAAGCGCCACCAACTTCAACAGCAAAGTAAAGATCCAGTATACATTTCCTCTTATTCTCTACTAAAACACTAATATCCAGCATCACCTCATTGTCGTCACCCTCGTCAAATCAAGTATCGGCTGACAAAAAACAATAACTTATTCTGAAACTATACTTATCAAACATCTATACGACAAGTGGAGAAGCCAAATGAATACCTAAAACCCCCACTCTACAGCTCTCAATTCAGCCCGCCGGTCCTTCCAATGTGTTCCGTCGACTAGGCACCCTCGGGTCCCTCTTCCCCATCGTAACCTCAAGCGCCTGAATCAAGCCTCTTTCATCGTACCTGACGAACCCCTCGCCCTCGTTCCTCCTCCCATACACGCGAATAGCCTCGATACCAATCCTCCTAAGCTCATCCTTGTCAACGGCTGGTGTCCCCGGCCCTTGCAGATGAATAACATGCGTGACGTAATTCTTGTACTTTGCTTTGTTAAGTGGCTCGAACACGCCTTTTGATTCCTCGCCTGCCTTGGCGATAGCTGCTACAAAGTCTAGCGCTGTGTATGGGTTCGAACATGGCCCGGTTTCGCGATCAATGGTCGAGTTGAGGATGAGGATTTTGTAGCGGATAGTGGAGTTGCTGATAGCTTCGCCAACTCCTTTGAGAACGAGAGAGGGGATAATGGATGTGTAGAGCGAGCCGATGCTGTATACAATGGCCTGAGCCTCCGCTAATGAGTTGAGCACCATGGGGTTGGCAGAGAGACGGATTTCTTGGCCATATGGGTTGATGTACCATAGTCGCTCGATTCTCGCGGGGAGTTCTTCCTCGTCAGCTTTTGAGAAGGTGATGTACTGTTTCCGAAGTGTGGGCAGAGATCCAGGTAGGTTGGCGTCTTCGATGCTGTCGTGGTGCTCTGTTTCGTCAATTGCTGTGGGTGCACCACCGAAGACCAGAGCTGTTGAGATGGAAGGGTGTGATATGGAGTTTTGGCCGGTGATTATTTCTCCGTTTGCGAGGCCAACGGAAATGTGATGCGTGAAATTGGTGTTGATCGCGGGGAGGACAGATGTGTGGCTAGGTACTGAGCAGATGCTAGAGAGCAGATAGATTGCGGATTCAAATGACCCGGTAAAGAGTCGAGCACTGAATGGAATTAGCACCGTTGAAATGTCATAAGTAGCGATCATTGGAAAACCCATGTGTCTAGTAAAATGATAGTTTAAGAGTTGAAGCGTGTATTTAGATGTATGTCCCGCAACATCAGTTAAATGAAAAAAAAATTGCAACTCACCCAGTCAGAAATAGATTTCCAATACTTGCGCCGGAAAAGTCGAAACTGGAGGAAGGCCGCCGTCGCTTTACGATCTCGAATGCGACAACATTCAACATGGACCGTACTAGTTCTTTCTTCGCAGTAGAAATATTCGTCCACAGTGCATGCTCGGCCTCTACAATCTGCAGCCACTCTTCCCGGGCTAAAGATCGTTCCTTTGGCAGCCTATGGTTGAAGAACGTTTTGATAGCTGCCTTTTCGCTATCGTCGTGATCTGGATCATCTGGGATAAGACGGACGAGACGACCTGCACTTGGTTAATACGAAAACATTGAATTAACGAGACGAAGGCTCATCGTACTTCGTACATCACCAATACCTTTCTACGTTAGTGTCTTCTTTTGTTCACTATTTCGCGAGCGATGCATACCTGGGCCACCAAAGACACGGATCAGCTCCGACGAGCTTCCACCGTTATCGCTGATAGGGATGACATAGCTAAGCGGGCACTTCTTGTCCTCCCGCACCGTTTTGAACACATCGACCAAATTGTTTGCAGCGCTGCCGCCGGAAAAGACGACAATACCCTTGGCTTTGAGGTTGCCGTTTATTGTTGGCGAAGCCGGTGCTGTGTAGTCGCCATGTGGCGTGAGGAGGGTATCGGCAGTCATGATTTGCATGTATGGATATGGATGTCTACGTTAGATAAGATTGACCACGCGGGTCGC
Organism: Bipolaris bicolor; assembly: GCA_026262445.1. Classification (NCBI taxonomy): domain Eukaryota; kingdom Fungi; phylum Ascomycota; class Dothideomycetes; order Pleosporales; family Pleosporaceae; genus Bipolaris; species Bipolaris bicolor. The sequence goes on along the minus strand of JAODYD010000004.1, from coordinate 763,036 downwards.
GGCTCGATGGCTTTTATGTCATGCTGGATCGTTGGCTACGGGGAGTTGTGATCCGACCCAAGATGTGGTCGCTCCTTCACCCACTTGAAGTAGAGTCACGCACTAACATCTTAGGGCGGCTTTCGGCGCGTTACTCAACTAGGCAATATCTCGCAATTTTGAATCATGGTTGGTGAATATGGATGTTTTATATTTGTTGCATTTGCAAAAGTTCAAATTTGAAGGATTTGTACAAACGAGTCTCCAGTTCGGACATGATAGAAGAGTGATTCCAACGCACACTCTTGGCTCATCAACGCCCATACCCGATGTTGCCTCACCACGAGTAGTGTCTGCATCGTGAGATATGACCAATACAGACGAGACTTGTGATGAATCTTTGGATATGGATTTGGGCGAATTAACCCTCGTCTCCGCACTACCCCTCCTCACGCTCCTTCACTGTGCCTTTACTAGCGATGTGCCTCTATGAGTTTCCAGCAGCCTCCTCGCGCTCCTTCCTCCGTGCTCGTTTCTCGAGTAGGGCGTCTCGTCGATCGGCCAGGATCCTGAATTGTCGCTGCTCCACGCCTGTGAGCCAGTAGCCGAAGCTGCCACCAACACCGGCATAGATGGGGTAGACCCAGATAGACTCCTTGTTGAAAAGCGGGCGCATCTCAATGCCCAACTGCCATAGTCGCGCGGCAACGCCTGGTGGACATGGTCAGTAGTGTTGGTGGTGAGTGTGCAAAGGTCGTGGGAGACGTACCGAGCCCGCCCCAGACGAGGACCTTGTGGACCATTGTGAATTGGCTTTGAACGCAGTCGTGATATCGCTATCGAGGAAGTCTGACGTGTTGTGCTGCTGCAGCAATTGGGTAAAGTGTTGCTGTCACCGCTGTATGAGGCTTCTTTGTCGCGATGCTCGATGTGAAGCTCCAGACTGCCAAGACAAGAACCACCTGCGCGGTTGCGGAGCGGAGCCAACGCCCGCCGACTCCCACCCCAGCGCGACGGGCACTTTTTCGCGACTTCTCTTGATACACCACTCTGCATGCCTCATAGTGCTGCACTCCTTTACAATTCGGGGTGACGCGCCCGGTCGCAGCACTTCCAAGCCTCCCTACGTCATTCGCTGCCCAACTGGCTGTTCACCCCCGTCTCCTGCATACGGCCGGTCGTACACGTCGCCAGACGACTGATCGCAACGACGAGCCACCGACCATGGCCGAAGTTGGACGTAAGCGCGCCCAAGATGGCGATGGCACTGCAAATGTGCGCAAGAAATTAAGGCCTTCGGAACTTCCACTCTCCCAGGCGAAACGATCGGCTATCGACAGCTTGGTACACATGTTTCGCAAAAAGGGTACATACGACGACATACGGAGGGACCTCATGAAGCAATATGTATCAGGTGTATGTGAAAATCTCGCATTCAAAAGCCTGGGCTAGGTACTGACAGTTATGCTCCAGCCCGCCAAAGATGAACTCCAATCCGCCCTCAAAGAACTTGTTGACCGTGAAACCGACCGTAATCCGTCATTACTATCCAAGGACCCCCGGATGGCAACCACCCTTATCGAGGGTGCGGGAGAACGCAGTGACATCTACGCGAACATCATGAGCACTGTCAACACCCTATTGGACCGATTGATGGAGGAACAGGGCTTGCCGAAAATGCGCGAATACCGCATTCAGGAAATTGGAGCGGAGGCGGCTGCTGAAGAAGAGAAGCGAGGCAGCAAGACCGAAGAGGAATGGGCACAAGAAGCCGAGGCTCGACGACAAAAGCGTGAGGCTCAGAGGGAGAAGGAACTGGAGGAAGAGCGCGAGAGGGAGCGTGCAGAGAGGGCCAAAAAGGAGGAGCGAAGGCGGCGAGAAAAGGAAGAAGACGAGGCTCGAGAGAAAGCTCGGCAGGACGAAAAGGAGCGCAGGCGCAAGGAGCGCGAAGAGCGCGAGAAGGAAGACGAAGAGCGCCGACGAAAAGATCGAGAAAGGATTGAGAAGGAGAGGGAAGAAGAACGCCAGCGCCTTAAGAAGGAGCGGGAAGAGCACGAGAAGAGTCGAGAGGCTCGCCTCAAGAAAATCCGAGAGGAGGATGCCGAGCGGGAGCGTCGCATACAAGAGGAGCTTGACCGAGATCGTGGTGGACGCTATCGCAGTGGCCGTGGACGCAGCAGGACCCCTGACCGTGACAGAGACCGCCGAGGGCGTGACAGAAGCAGGCGAAGGAGCAGGACAAGGTCAAGATCGCGTGACCGCCGTACATCTATCAAGCCCGAGGACATCAAGGTAGACGACGACCTGGCACTTCAGCTTTTGTTGCAAGAGAGCGAACAGATGAAGAAGTCACGGCAGCGACCCGCACTTGAACGCTCAGAATCACTCGAGCCGCCTATGCGGAAAGCACATCCACTTAAGTCGCTTGTACCGCGAGATCCAGTGGCTGTTCGACTGGCGAAGCTTGACGGAAAATCCGCCTCGCCTGCACAGCGGGCCTCCAGCAAAGACCTCAGATCTCCCATCTCGGAAACACATACTGCAGCCGCAAAGGATGAAGACACTGTGATGATAGATGCTCCACCAGCCGACGCCAAGGGTCGACGAGGAGAATTGTCTTCAAAAGCCGATAAATCACGCGCGCGTTCTAGATCACGCAGTATTGCACGGAGCACTAGGAGGCGAAGCAGAAGCCGTTCACTGTCTCGCGGAAGCCGCTATGACCGCAGGTCTCGACGGGACGATGATAGACATTCTTACAGACCGACACACGATGGTCGAAGGCGCGATCGCGATGACCGTGATGATAGACGCTCGCGCCGCGACAGTCGTAGCCGGTCACGTGAGACACGTACTAGCCGCCGCAAGTCGCGGTACGAGACACGCAGTCCTTCACCGAACAGAGAAGAGAGACGTCGAGATCGCACCCGGTCTCGTTCCCGAAGCCGACGTGACCGTGACCGTGATCGCGACCGCGACCGTGATCGGTCGGCCACTCGTCGACGCCGTCATTCCCGCTCTAGGAGTCCAGATAACATTGATCGCTACGTACCTGGCGGTGCGGCAGCGGCAGCAGCAGCAGCGGCAGCAGCAACCGCCACTACCACCAGCACCCGGAAGCGAGAGGATAGCCGTGAGCGCAAGCGTGATGACAGCCGACCTCGTAGGCGTGACGATAGCCGCGATCGGCCACGGAGCTACAGGTCTCGGGACTATGATCGCTGGGATGGTGGGAGAGAACGGGGCAGTAGACGGCAAGAGTCTGACTGTTACCAACCTGGTGGCGGGGGTGGAGATGGTGATGGGAAGGAACGAGACGGCGATCGAAAGGCCAGAGAGCGGAGTAGAGAGCGGAGTAGGGAGAGAAGCCGGGAGAGAAGCCGGGATAGGAGTCGTGATAGAGACAGGCGCAGACGTGTGAGGAGTCGGACGAGAAGCCGCAGCCGAGACCGTCGGCGCTGATTGAGAGCGAGTGGTGGGCTGATGGATTGATTGGTTTGATTCTTTGGGGGGAGTGTATTATAATAACTATGGGGTCGACCAAGGTGGTCTTGACCAAAGAGTTGGTTATGCCCCGCTCATTAATACTACACAGTACGGATGCGATCATGTCATGTTGTTGTTTTCACTGTTGGCAAATTATCATTCATGGTACATATACAGATGGATAGATGTACATGTGTAGTGTTGGAGTATGTATATGCAGTACCAATATCGGGACATGGATAGGACTGACGTCGGCATGGGCAAAAGCAGGGCCACGGGTCCTGCGTGCCAAGCGGCGCTAGGCGGGGGATCCCTGCGCAGCCACTGCACGGCTGTGCAGGCGACGGAAAGACCTGGTCACGTATCTTTGTCCCATTGCGCGTGCGACGACGCCCTTGGTATTGGCTGCCTACATTCTGGCCCTCTTCCCACTTCTCTTCGCCCTCGTGCTCGCCACCCTACCCGCTACACTCATTCACCTCTACACCAGCCTGCTACCGACCCTCTGTTCCGACCACCCACACATTGTTCTCTTCGCCCTGCAACTAGCGCCGCCGTGGTCATGTTCGCTCCCGGTAAACCCAAGATTAAGACGAGAACCGTTCTTGTCAAGAAGGCGCCCGCCCCCACTGCAAGCCCCTCACCGTCATCACGCCCTCTAGCCTCACGCCCAGGCAATGCCTCGCGCTCCCACAGTGCATCTGGCCCGCCATCCAACCGCTACCAGTCGACGCCCCGCTCGCAAACAACCTCGAGGGAACGGGCCCCCAAGTCGGTAACCGTGTCGCGTGTCGACACCCGCAAACGCAAGGGTGCCGATACCCCCCAGTGGGCTAGCAGCGATGAGTCGAGCGAGGATGATGACAGTGATCGCTTGGGTGTCAAGCGCCGCCGGACACGGCCAGCCAGCAGCAGCATCGAGCCCATGAGTCTAAATCGCGCTCTCGAGCCGGACTTGAGCAGGCGCATACGGATACAGGAGGCTGAGAAGAGAGATGCGGCAGAGGCCGAAGGGCCTTCGAATGGTACAACAGACTCGGTCATGAGACAGGCCCAGGAGAATGCGGCGTTTAGAAAGAAAAAGGCGTCGTCAGCCAAGATATGCCTGAAACATGGTTATGAAATGACAAAAGATGATGTAGCCAAAGCATACAAATCTGCTTTTTCAGGAAGCGACAAGAAGCTTGTGGTTGAACTGCAATATCCCAGTCTCTCCCGTCCAGAAAAGTTTGAAGCCGTTGCCCGGAAAGAAGTGGACGAGGAATACAGCCCGCTGGACGACATTTATTTCAGTATCGAGGAAATCATACAGCACTACCTCCCATCAGATCTGTCTGCAGAGCTGTCATCCGACGCACTAGGCACAGTCCGGCTCCTCAAGCGAGCCGTAACTAAAGACGACCCGGAACTCTTCAAACAAGAACTCTCCAAATTCAACAAGCTGATCAAGGACCGCTACAGCGATGGTACCATACCCCGCATCCTCGATGACATGCACGCCATCCCCCTCAGCCTGGTCAAGCGCATCACGGCCCAAAGCTACAACCGCATCGTGTCCCCGCACGCCCACCGCCTCCGCAAGGTCGCCGGTAAAGAAACCACCTACGGCGAGCTCCTCACGCCGTTTGTCCACAAAATCTTCGCGCAAACGGGACTCAACTCATCGCACATCTTCGTCGACCTCGGCTCCGGCGTCGGCAACGTCGTCCTGCAATCCGCCCTCCAAACCGGCGCCGAATCCTGGGGCATCGAAAAAATGAAGCTCGCCGCCTCGCTCGGCTCCGAACAAGCGGCCGAACTCAAAGCCCGCTCGAAGCTCTGGAACATTGCGCTCGGCCCCATTGAGCTTATCCACGGCGACTTTCTCGAGTCCCCTGAAATCGACAATGTACTTCGCAAAGCGGATGTCGTCCTTGTGAACAACAAAGTCTTTGGCGAGACGCTGAATAACCTGCTCCTACAAAAGTTCTTGGATCTGAAGCAAGGGTGCAAAGTCGTTAGTCTGGAGAGCTTTGGTGGTGGCGCTGCGAAACAAGGGGTTCGCAATGAACAGAGTATCGCGGGGCTGTTTGATGAAGAGAGGTATGAGTCGGGCACTAATAGTGTGAGTTGGGCGGGCGAGAGTGTCGAGTATTTTATTGCGACAAAGGCAAGATGAGCATGCGTGAGGGGTAGGAGGAGGGAGGATCTTGGAGCTTTTCTTCCCCCCTCCTTTTTTTTTGTATGGTAAGTGATATGAGTACATCTTCTCTTTTTTCCCTTCCTTCTTCTTGTAGTCGTTAGTCGTCGTTTACTCTTCTTCTCTGTATCATAAGTGGGAGGGGGGAAGGGAGGCTGGGGGGATTTTTTTTTTGTTGAATTCAGGATTTACATGTCCATGGTTTACCCTACCTACAGAGATTCCTCTTTGGGTAAACTCCTGGATGTTGTTTTGTCATCTTTCTGTTTGATCTAGAAATGGGTTTATCTAGGCTTGGGCTGGGTTTCTTGCAATACATAACCTGTTGGCTTTGGGCTAAAGAGGAGAGAGAGAGAGAGAGAAGTGCAGCGAAGAAACCGGCAAAGGGGAGGAAAAGAGAAGGGGGGGAAAACGCATTTGCATGGGTTCATCATCAGCATAGAAGGCAGCGACATCTACTTTTTTTTTTTGGTGGCGTTTGGATTTGATTGGAAATATCAATACCCCTTCCCCCTTTTTTTTTTGCTTGGTTTCCTTGTTGTTTTAGTAGGTGTGTATGTAGATGGAGAAGATGAAGAATATATATCCAAAAAAATGAAATAAAAAGGTATCCTAGCCGTTGTAAAATCGATTTACAAAGACGGTCGTGTTTTGCTTTGCTTTTCGTACACAACAGGGAAAAGGAAGTAATGCCAAGTGTAAGTGTAGGTTATGTGTATATATTCCATCTACAAAGAAGTGCCTGTTAGTTGTTATTTTTTTTCCTTTTTCCTTCCCATTTTGCACGCCCCCCACCTTTTCCATTCCACGTATATATCCACCTTGGAAACTCGACCCACTCTGCACTAGATGCATCCACCTATCGACCAGATACACCATTTCCCCCTCATTACACACAGCGAACCAAGCAATACCAAGCAAACCATTGCATTATGTATTAAACAGAAAAAATGAGTGTCGTATATACACGTATAAACATGTAAATGTAGCTGGAGGGGTATCAAAGGAATGGACAGCCGAACAAGCGTATGGTAAAAGAACCTCAAAGGAAATTCGTGTTCGCGTTTGTATGAAGAGGAGACGAGGAAAAGATATGTACAATCTGAAGAACCATCAGCAACCCCATATTTTTTTTTCTATCGATCCGAGTTTTGTGATTGCGGCAGCTTTTGTTTTCTTCTCTTAGAAGAAAAAGGCTAGGGCTCCAAGACCAACAGCAGCGTATTGGGCTCCATTGACGACAGCGGCACCAGTTTGCAGCGAAGGCTTGTCGTTTCCGGGGGCATTGGGACTATTGGCGGCGCCAGTAGCTTGTACTGGGTCGACAAAAGCATACGTCGTCATTGTGCTCTGGCGACCCTGTGCATCAGTCGTAGTAATCAGCTTGATGCTGCTAACCAGACCGCCGCCAGGTGTGAGCGTAGTCAGAACAACAGAGCCGCGTGAGTCAGTTGTTGACGTCACTTGGCCTGCTGTTGGCGCAAAGTTGACCGCTGAAGTGGTGACGGTTGTACGGCCGGCTCGGTCCGTAGTTGTCTTGACGACGGCAGGTCGGTTCTCGGTCTCTGTTACTGTGCTGCCCGCTGGATTGGTGCGCACAACAGTCACGGCGACGGAGGCGGTAACTTCACTAAGGACCTCGGTGGTCTGCACAACCGTCTTGCCATCCTTGGTTACTGTGTTTTCGACAGGAATAATAGCAGGCCGGTCTTGAGTCGTGGTTGAAACGGCGGTTGTGGTTTGCTGCTGAGTCTGTGTCTGTGTCTGCGTTTGATCTTGGGTTTGTGTCTGCGTCTGCGTCTGGGTTTGGGTTTGCGTCTGAGTTTGCGTCTGGGTCACAGTATTGGCAGAGGTCTCACTGCTTCCAGGCGGCGGTGGTGGTGGTGGCGCAGCAGAGCTGGTTTCAGGAGGCTGCAAGTTGTCGCTCGTTGTTGGCACCGGAGTGGAGTTCTGGATTGACTCGGGCGGGTTGCTAGCGGTAGTGGCGCTATTGGTGCCGTTTGAAGGCGTCTGCCTCTTGCGCAAGTCATTGACGGCATCGACAATAAGCTTGGAAGCAAGCGCCGGGTTGTTGCTGTGGATGTTTTCGACGCCCCGATGGTGCGACTCGAAGATGCCATTCTTAAAGTCTTTAAGATTGCTCAGTGCTGCATGCAGGGATTCTTCAGGCAGCGCATTCAGTAGGTCCTGGAAAGCTTCCTGTGCGGTTGCATAGATGGTCTTTGGGTGGTCCGCAACATCCTTGGGCTCCGCAGCTGCAATCGTGCTGAACAAAGGAAGTGCCATGACGGCAACCTGGCAGAAGGAACGCATGGTGGTGACGTGCAAAGCAGGCGATATCGGTTAAGCGAAGTAAAGAGAAGGCGGATTTGCCTCTTTTAAAGGGAAGAGATGTCAGGAGCTGCGCAGTTCGTGTCAGCAGAGCGCCATGATGTGGTTAAGCCCCGGGAGCGGTAACAAAGGGAACGAGGCGGAACAGATAGACTTTAGCGAGTCGTGGTCGCCATGAAGGCGGTGCTCAGGACGTGCTTACACAATTTCAGTGGGCTCCCGTGTGGCTGGGTTACCAGTGTCCCGACGCCGCGAAGCCAGCAATGGATTTTGTTGCTTGCTTGTTGCGTATTATTTCTCCGGTGCACTCGATGACGTTTCTGGGTTTTTCTTTTACGGCAAACAAGCCAGCAGAAAAGGTGAACGAAACGAAGGTGTCGTTTGTGAGTGGGTGAGTGGGTGAGTGAGAGTGAGAGATAGTAGTGGTAGTAGGTGTTGTTGAAGTCAGAGTCGGGCCGATGGACAGCGAGTGTAAAGTGTAAGAAGTAGTAGGGGGAATTAATTAATTTGGAGCGAAAGGAATGGGAAGGAGCAGCAGGCAGATCGGACCTTAAGGCAGAAGGTGGAGTGGTTGCTGATACATGGCACTAGCTGTGACCTGGACAGAAACGCGAGCTTGCCAGACCCGCTTGCCTGCCTTTCGCCTCCCAATGCCACTAAAGCACACGCTGTCCCGACTATCCCGTGCACCCTCAACCATGCCCATGGCCGGCCCTGCAGTCATCCTTCCACCCACACCCCCGTCGCGCTTCGCAATCGCTTGTCCGCATTGATGCTTTTCAGGCCTGTCTTCTCCGGACAACGGTTACTTGACCAGCACACATGAGGCCATTGTCCGGCGCGCAAAGCAGGTAATTCACATATACGCCCAGCGCGTGAAACAAGGCGAGAAGCAAAGTTGGCACATAAACTTCGGGGGGAGGGTATATTATGTGACAAGACAACATCAGACGAGTCGGGGTGTCGCCTTTTGGGTTTGACGCCTCCAGCACGTCATTTGTTTGAAAGGGAGGCCGCTCTCTCCCTCCCGAGGCATCATGTCCCTAATTGCGAGCGCGAGCGCGCGATGAAACCACCGTGTGCTGCTGCTGAGCCAAGTTGACGTCGTCCAACTCCACTCTAGACGACACACAGCCACCGCATTTGCCCGTACACACCTGCACCGGCCTTTTGCTGTCTCCTCCGTATCCCTCAGCCCACATGGCGTCCCCAACCAATCCTGGTCCGCGGCCTAGTCTGCCCTTGCCCAATCACCGTCGTAAGCGTCCTAAAAATAGTCACCTTCCTACTTCAACCTCATCATGCTCAGAGGTCCAAGTAATGTAACTCTCCTACCGTTCGCCTACGCATCCCTACACGATAGACGATGCACATGGCTAGACAGAAACCCCACCACTCAGACCTCCTCGCTTCTTCCCCGCTCGGCTCTAGACCTCTGCACTTCCTGTTCGTCGCCACCACACTAGATCCATGCCCCTCTCCTGTTGGCTCTGGTCGCAGTGTGTGTGCATACGGGATGCACAGGGGCAGGGGGAGGGGGGCTGCTTATCATCTTTAGTGTACCGTACTATACATCTGCATATGTAGCAGTACCACGTGTCGAGAGTTGTAATGCTATCAATCCACTCATACGGCCACAAACAACGCACATGTGCAATCACCAAACTTCGTTTATCAACTGCGTCGCTTCTCCCTGCATTCACATAAATTGACGCGAATCCTTTTGATCCCCCGACTAATCATTCCATTGCACCTCGCCCATGTACAGGTCAAGTACCACAACACATCACGCCCTTGCAACACGCGTCAAGCCCCTTGACCTTGTAAAACAAGTGCAATTCAACAATTAGGAAGGAAATCCCTCCCCAAATAAAAGCTACCATTCCCCTCCACATTTTGACTAACCCTACCTACTACCTACACACACCCTCCCTATCCCTTCTTCTTACAACAAAAGCGAGGCCAGGCCAATCCTCCTCTAGTCCCTAGACACACACACACACACACACACACACACACACACACACACACACACATTTACATACCAACAGTTTGGCCAAAGCACAGCCTTGGCCTAAACGGAAAAAAATAAAATCAAACAGGCCATGCCGTAGCATGAGGATATATATGGCTGGTATAGACACGCTTCCGCCATGCATTATACAACTCAACAAATGATTCCTCCCTCATGAAGCTGGTGGACCTGCTACTGCTGCTGGTGACTGTGCATTCTCAGTCACCGGCGCACCAGTGTTTGCATCCGCATTCATTGTCTGTGGCGTGATGGTGACTGTTGACCCAGATGAAGCATGCATGGGTCCAGAAGGTGTCGGCTTTGGTTCACTAGCCGGTGGAGCTGCAGCTGCAGCTTCTGACTGTACCGGCGCATCCGCCTTAGCTTCAGGCACACTTTCTGCAGTCGTCATGGATGATGCAGCAGCCCCTGGCAGCGATTGAGGTACCGTTGCAGCAACTGGTGACAGCGGACTTCTTTCCGGCGACCGCGCTATGGAAATGGGTTCCGTCAACGCCGCAGGAAGGTTTGTCCTGAGCGCCATTGAGTTGCTCCCTCGCTTAGGGCTTGATGTATTAGCAGCCGCTGGCGGCGGCGAGGGGCTAGGACCAGTGGGCGTGACATCATTCGACTTTTCCGCTTTAGGCTGCGGCTCTTCCGTAGCGTGTGGTATATCTGATCGTCTGCCGCGACCAGCAATGCTTTCACTTTGCTGCGCCAGATTCTGCGGCAGAGGCCCATAGTTTGAGCTTCCGGGTGGACTCTTGGCCCTTTCCCTCTTGTCTACACGATCTCTGTGATCCTGCCTCCGCTTGTGGAACCAATCGAAAGCCCCCTTCTTTTCACTCTTGTCGTGGTCTGGCGGGCTGCCAACTATGGACCCTTCTGACCCAGGTACATGTTCATACTGACCACTTCGGCGCCCGTTGCCTGTCCATCCCGAACTGCTGGCAAACGAACTCATACTCTTATCCGCGCCAATCACAGATCCTCGCAGGTCAGTCTGGCTCGCTGTAGGTGTTGCCTTGCTCTCCCCGCGTCGGTGGTGGCCCTTCCAGAAGCTACGCTTCTCTTCTTTCGGCGCATCTTCACCCAACTCGGTTTCCGAGTATTCGGTCGCGGTCGAGTGTGATCTAAAGGAAGCAGAAGGCGACATGCTGGGCTTCAGAGTGTTGCCTGAAGCCTTCGACGAGTTTGTGTCGTGAATGGCTTCCTTGGAGCTGTTAGAGTGCGACTGACCTTGTGCAAAAGCAGGCTGGGGCGGATGTAATGGTGAAGGAGGGCCATGGCCTGATTGAGACCCTCCAAAACCAGCCTCGCTCCCACCAAGAGAATGTGTAGAACTGTGAGTACTTTGGCTCACCGTATTTGGCAATCTCTTCTTCTGGAGCTTGTTGGGCTTACGGCCATCCTTCCCTTCATCAGATTTACCAGTGGGTGAGGCACCTACTTTTGACAAAATTTGGGTAAATGTGCGCACAGCAGGCGTCATTTCGACTGGGGGTCCGGAATCCACAGGCCCTTCGAGAAATTCCGAGCGTTCGCGCGTAGGTGTATGATGAGGACTGCGTTGGGGACTACGAAGGCCATTGCTAGGTGTGGTAGACCGTGGAGGCAAGAGAGACTGTGCAGCCTGTGCAGTGACATTGGGGGTGGTGGGCTGGCTTGGTGGGATGACGCCAGGTGAGGCAAGCGGGAAAGCGCCAGGAATACTTTGAAATCCAGGGCTGGCTGGAGGCATGCTTCTTCGGTTGAGTACAGTGGACGGCGTGAGATTGTTAGGTCCAGAAGCAACTTCAAATGGCTTCGGCATCTCTATCTTGTTTGGAGGTACAGTCTGCGCTCGTTTGGGCACTGCCTCTTCAGGTTCAGGGGGTTGTGTTGCTACAGTTTGTTCTACCGCAGGTGCCGCAGTTGCCGCAGGTGTTGTACTCTGTGAGGTCTCAGGTTGTTGTGGATATTGCTGAACTTCTGGTTTCGCATGAGCATGGGTCACTGGGGCATTTGCGGTCTCTGGTGCCAAAAGCTCGCTCTTGACCTCTTCCACCGTAGAAGTAGTTTGCTTCGATGGAGGGAAGCGCGGGCTGCCAATCGCTGGCGTGCGCTTCGAGGGTAATGTATTGCTTCGGTGCACTCCTGAGGTGGTCGGTGAAGCAAATGCTGGAGTAATTGGGCTAGGGACAGCCCCAGAATGACGAGAGCGCTTCGAAGATGTTGATACGTTTCTCCGAACTCCACCTTGCATGCGCAGACTCTCAGCACCTGCGCTAGAAGTCGTCGAAGCTGAGCGACCAATACCGGTGCTGTTGCGTCCAGGAGTGGTTGGTGTTCTGGCCTGGGGGGTGGACGGCCCGCTTTCAATACGCTGGACTGTACCCTCGTCGACAGCCGTGCCCTCCATGCCAATCAGGAAGTGATCCTGGTTGTCGATGAGAAAGATCAGCACGTCTTGGCTGAGGCGGTAGTCTTGCGGCGACATGTCGTGCTGGGGGTGAGATAATAGTCCCGGCTGGAAGATGGCAGCGAGATTCGACGTCGTCATCTTGTTGACATCGGCTTTGGCGGCAAAAACCGCAAGAAGATCCAAAATATATAACAACAGCTGTCTATTCAGAGACGGCAGAGCCTTGATTTGATGTTGATATATGCGCACAGCGGCGTCTGGGTCGAAGCCTCCGATGGACGGGGCCTGTCCTTCACAGGGACCGACAGCTTCGGCCTGGTGGCCCTTGAGGGGGTCCCTAAAAGGATCATAGTGCTGCAAGGGGATTATAGGCTCTGGCAGGTTGTTGAAGTAGCGGCGCAAAATGTTTGCGGCATCATGAACCGTGTAGCCGGACCAGTCGAGGCCCTTTCCATATCTTGGCGGCGTGTCAAAAGCCGTTTTGAGTTCCTTGATCCTCTTTTCCGAGCCGGCCAGCCGAAAGATGCCTTCCACGTCGGTTGCTGTGCGCGGGTTAACAGCTGGTGGCAGAAGTGCTTTGGCTTCACTGACCCTTTTCCTTCAAGAAGACACCGCACTTTGCGACGACGATGGGGACGTAGCCGTAGATATAGCTCTCGCCGTGCTCGTTGAAGAGCGAGATTGCGACATTGGCATAGGGGATGCTCTGGATGAGGGGAACGCCAAAGATGCCGGGGAGGGCTTGATCTAAGTGTGCGCGCAAGACAGTCAGTGATTGCGCGCGGGAAACAAAGCGGGCGACTGCGGCGGCGGCGGCAGCGTACCTTTGTCGTCGTCCTTCTTCGCGGGGCGCTTGCTAAACTGCCTCCACCACGAGGTCAAATCCCGCTTGGACGAGGCGGGCTCGGGAGTGACCAACGGGGCGGGCTGGGGCTCCCCATTGCGCACGCGCGGAGTCTGGGGATTGGTGTGCGTGCCTGCGGGCATGGCAAGCGCGGAGGGGAGGGGTTCCGAAGAGCGATGGCTGCTCTCCAGAGCAAAAAGAAGATGAGCAACGGGCGGGCAGTCGTCGATCGCAGGCGGTGGTGCTGTGGAGTTGGCTCTTGTTCCAGGCACAGGTGGACCCCGAGTGGGCAGGCAAGGCGGCAGCTATCTGGGGGGGCCGCTACGTGACGTCGGCTTCTAGTAGCGAGGGATGCGCAAGAGCTGCCAACGGGCGTCCTTCTCGTATTCCGCGACCGCTCTTCGCTCAGTCAGGCGGCGCACAACAGGACGAGGCGGGAGGGGCGCGGGCTGGTCACGATGCGCGGGCGTGCGGGCGAGTGGATGGGTGAGGGAGCGGGCGAGAGGTGAGCGAGAGGGAGCGAGGGCGAGAGTAGCGAGCCAGCCAGCAAGCGACGCGACTCTACTCTGGTCTGGTCTGGTCTGGGGGGGTGCAGAGCGAGAGGGGTGGGCAGCAAATTGGTGAGGGCGGGCGGTTAGGGGTGGGCACAGATGCGCAGCTTGCGTGTCCAAAGGCGCTTTTCAAGGCATGTGTGGGCGCAGAGAAGGCGACGCTGAAACTGGGGCTCGGAGCGACAAAGAGAGCATGCATGCAGGGCTGCTGGCTTGCGTAGGTGATGCTCCGAGCAGGCGAGGCGAGGCGAGGGAGTTCGAGTGGCTGCCCGATGACAACAGCAGCGAGTGCCTGCCGGCCAATCCACGCAAAACGGCATCGCGTCGCCTGACATGCCTACATGCAGCCTGGAATCATTGCCACAGCCATGCAGCCCGAGAAGGGAGAGGCACAGAGCGAGCCTGCTGCGCTATAATTAACCCCCATGGCTCCATACACACGCACTGGTGTACGTACATGGACACACGTAGTGTACATGCCTACTTCACACAGACTCCCCCTCTTGGAAACTGCATATCGGGTGCATGGTATGTACACATGCATGGTACGAATTGCCCATGGCCGGCCTGCACCACACCGCACACAACAAGTAGTAGTAGCAGTAACACCCACATGCTTCTCCATTTCCATTACCATATATATCATTGCCAATGGCAGCCATGTCCATGAGACATGCTTCTGCTCCTACTAATCCAGACGTGGGCAAGCATCTTACGTAGCCCACGCCCACACCGGATCCCACGACTCGTCTTTATATAGTAGTACAAATGGCCTTTTTCTGTGCCAGCGCATGACCGGGCTGGCCATTGTATCCAACCCCAACCATCGCACGCTTTGCAGTCGGCATTCCGCGCGTCGTCTCTCATCGCCACTAGGCAGCCTTGCTCTCTCCGCCGCAGAGATTTCCCTTCTGTCCATCTATCTTCCGCCCATGCCGCCGCCCTGGGCCATGGCGGCATTCTGCTCCTGGAAGCGGTCGCCGAGTCGCTGCGAGCCCTTCATGTGCTTGTCGACGCATCGCATCACGCAGCTCTCTTCGCGCGAGGTGAGAGACTTGCTCTCGAAGCCGTTGACACAGTGGTCAAAGCATTGCTGCACCAGGTTCGAGTACATCTGCCATCCCGTGTCAGTCGTCGAAACCCCAAAACTCAATCCAAAAGACCCTCTACGTACGTTCATGAATTCCTTCATCTGCTTCTTCTCCATGCGCGACTGCAGCTCGCGCTGCTCAGATGCTGTGAGGCTAGAGACGCTGCATTAGCTTTTGTGCAATGTTTCGCACCCGAAAACAATTCACGTACGAGTCCATGATTGATGCCTTTGTTTGTCTTTGCCGGAGAGTTCGAGTGAGATTGGCCGGTGCAGGGTATCCGAATCAGAAATTTGGCATGACGTCGGGTTGGTTTGTGACAGACGACACAGGCGTTTCAAAGTGGGGCACGCTGTCCTAGAGGCCGCTGCTAATTGGCTAGTGCATAGAGCCATGTTCAAGGATAGCCTCGCCCACGATGAAGGATTGCCTATAGTTACACTGCTCAAAGTTAAATATGGCACAGTCTGCGTATTCACGCCACAGTGCTTCCAATACTATGTATTGCAAATATCCAAGCTTAGCCTCCTTCAGCCTCAACAGTCAATGTTTGACAATCTAACGTATGATCCCTGACCCAATTCCCATTCCCTTCGCTCTTCCACCCAATTCCCCTCTTTCTCAGCAAATCCATACACTCTTCAACCTCGATTGCCAGCTGCTTGCTCTCACAATCTCTGCTTGCAAACTTTGCCTGGTCCACAAAGTCAAACACGCCCAAATAGCTCGCAATCACTTTGTAACTCTCGCGCCACTCGAGCCAAAAGTCACTTGACTGCGCTCTGCCCCTTCTCTTACCGTCGCTGAGCACATTGTTCTCTGGCCCAGGTGCTAGCTGGACACTGATCTTGTTGACCGTCGGGATGCGGTGAAGCGCACGAACAATCGAAGTAATATTTGCGGCGAATGGGAAGACACCTGTGAAGCTGAACGATGTCATGTTGCAGCATGGTTGTGTTTCCCTGAACAGGCGTAGAAGCAAATGAAAAAGTATCCTTGGCGGTTGCTTCAAATGGTATTCGTATGTGCTGTACGCAGCAATGGACGAGCCCTCGTTGTAGCCCATGTGATACCAAGGTCTTTGATGGATGAGAGCAGAGCCCCATGTCCGGCAATTCTCTTGCATATGAGCAGTACGGGGCGGTTCGGCCTGAATTAGCTCTATATAGTGCATCTTCATATCAAAAGCCCACACATCGTTGCTTCGCATCGGTGAATCCAGCAGTCCAGCCATTGTCGACGGTGGGGCAGCAACGACAACGCGTGTAGGTTCTAGGTGAGAGAATATTTGCGTCCAGATGTCAGTCACCCCGCGAGCCAACGGTGCTTCTGCAGCAGATACATGAGACAGCTTGTATTCCTTGTTGGTATGCACCACCACGCTCTTGATGTGATGCTTCAGTGTGTAATGTGTCACGAATCGACAAAAGTCTGTAAATGTTTTCGGAAGATGCGGAAGCCACAAAATGTTTGGCACTGACTTGAGAAACTCATCCCCCTCTTGGATGCGGCATAAATTGACGAGGACATCATCCATGGCTGGCTTGAATGCAAAGCCCGAGCTGCTTTTAAACTTGCTCCGCAATTTTGTGTAGATGACAAATTCGTGGTTACTCAGTTTGGTCAATTGCTCCTGCATGCTATCAACGAGCCGTGCGTCCAAAGGTACCCATTGCGGCTCATCGTCAAGTGGTATCCGCGAATAGCGGAAGAGTATGGGCAGAACAACCTTTCTCCAGCGCCATGACACCTGAGACAAGGTTTTGAGTGGAGTGAACTCTGATTGCGTCAGATGTTCAGAAGGCTCGTGGGTAAAGTTTGTGATTGAAGGCGGTTCTTGATGCAGCTGTGAAGCAATCTGCGATAAAAGCTCGTTCGGCAGCGACTGCATAGCGATTAATCGACTAAATTCTTGTTTCAAATGTTATCGCACAAGACATTGATCCGTATTTTCTTCGAGCGGAAAATATAAAAATGTCCAAATAGTCATGTGGAATTGTATGCCTAGAGTTCAGGTAGGAAGGTCGTCGGGCGTGGTAGTCCCACTACAATCCCCGCAAGGGTCCACGTTATTATGTCATAATGTTTCTGGTCAGCGGCTCTACTCATTGGGACATTTTGCGTCGCAATCATTCATGGAATACTACAGATATACACAAATATGCTTCAAATAGATACTTTTCACTATTCTCCTCGATGCAGATTAGAAGCTAGCACGTACGGCACCCTCTAGCCACGCAACGCCAGCCATAACTCCGTCCACAACTCTGACTCTCTTACCCTCGACATCCCCCAACTCCTCTATACACGCCTCCCTGACCATCTCATCCATACCAGCCATACCCGCACAGCCCAGACAGATTGCGCCAACTTTGTCTTTCTTCAAAAGCCGCTTCACAGCATCTTTCATGCGCTTGCGCACCTCGTCGGCAGGCGCATCATGCAGATCCGTGGCGTTGAGCCCTGTCGTTTCCACGCCCGCAAAGCGTTTGCTAGCTTCTGAACCCGTGCCCAAAAAATCAATTGTAGCATCAGTCAGGATAGACTCCCAGACCTTGCCTGTGCTGACGATGCCAAACTTTTCGTCAGGATGTATAATCTGAAGTGATGTGCCCACACTGGCCTCGAATATACCAGTGACGGGTTTGCGAGAGCCTCTCACAGTAGCGTGCTCTTTCAGGCGTGGCACGAGAGGATGCTTTGAGTAGCATGCGACGAGGAAGCCATCGTAGCGTGCGAGATCTTTCTCCAAAGCGGGCAGGCAATGGTCTACCGACTCGGCAGCGTCGTCTTCATTGTTGATGCTCTTTGGACCCGAGGGTGCAGTGAAGTACTCGTGTGCGGTCTACTAGCTACGGTTAGTCGCTGGGTCGCTGCTGTGAGTGGCGTTTGATTGACGTCTTTGAATTGTAGCGCATCGACAAGTGGCTTCAAGCCATTCGTCATTTGCTCCGTAGAGTTGGGATTGATGATGAGAACAGACCGCATCTTGCTGTATCTGGGGTTGTGGCCGTGACGATACTCGCCCATGGGTCTACTGTGAACTATGCAGAAGCTGCCTTCACAAAATGCCAATTGCCCCGCCCTCAAGGTTGACCTAAATGGCGTGGGATGGGAGAGGTGGATCTCGAGTCCAGGGTGTGGCATATGACGTCATTCTTTTTAACAAATGCTTGGCATCTGTCTCAAGCTGTTGGTAAACAAGGAGTGGTGATGATGGCACTAAGATCTCAAATATGCTTATTTTATTAGGCTACTGAGGTTATGGAACATGTACGAATCTGGTCACATAAATGTGTGTGCGTGTGACTCCGCATGCATGTGACGCTAGGGAGCTATGTTCAGCTTCCACTTGTTCACCGCCGTTCAGATTTGAGCCGTAACGCCATCGCAAAACAAAGGTATCAAGATATGGACGTGTTGAGAGCTGAACATGTAAGCTGACGGTCATCGTTGGTGAGCCTGTTCGACTTACAAGTCGTGAATCGTTGATGTGAAGGGGGTGGGTGCTTAGCGGAAGCAGGAGAAACCACCGCACGAGATGCGAAAGGGTGCGCGTCGAACACCGTGTTTGTCAACAACGATACCGCCACCTTTAGATCTGTTAGCAGCTGCTTGACCACTCTGAAGTGCCAGGTCCATCTTACCAGCCCTCTTTCCGCCAAAGCCCTTGTGCCACATGAGACCCATGGTTGTAATATGTGTAGATGTGTGTTTGTTCGTGGATACGCGTAGGTGTGAGTGGAGAGTGTAAAATAGGAATTTAGTGGGGAAGTACTGAGGTACGAGAGAGAGGTGGAGCAAGGGCAGTTATATATTGGACGTGGCTGGCTGCGTTGGCCCAAATAGGTGAAGCAAGATTGTTGTGCATTTGCGTCATCAGTGGCTGATGGTTGAGGCCAAGGGCTTGGAAGTAGCACTGCCACAGCTACATACCACACATTCTCGACTACTAGACTCTTGCCCGCCCGAAGCTTGCACAGGACAAGGCGATCGACAAGATAATCCGCCACGTCTGGGTCGAGGCGCAAGGGAGAAGGCGACCCCCTATTCCGTGACCATGCTTTTGGTCGAGACCCTTAGAAACGGCACGTGAAGCAAAACACAGCTTGGTCCACTGAGTACCAAGGTTACCAAGTATCACATATGCAACACTTTGCACATGAATTCCCACGGCTTGCTATGGACTTATTTTCCCAGTGTCAAGAATAGCCTGTCTCCAATATCGCCTAGTCCCGGCTTGATCATTCCTTTGTCATCAACACCCTTATCGCACGCGCCAACCCACACCTCAACGCCCTCCTCCCACTCACTACAGGCCTTTTGAAGCCCCTCCTCGGTAGCCAGAATACTGCAGACAATAATCTTCTTCACACCCCAGTCCTTGAGTGTATCAATAGCCGCACAAGCTGTCGCACCGGTCGCAATGATGGGATCGACGATGATGGCCAGCTCGGGCTGGGGCTTGGTGGCGCCAGACGTGTGCGGGGTGTGGTAGGGCAAATTGTTGTAGTACTCGACTGGTTGCAGGGTCGTCTTCTCGCGGTAGAGACCTAGGTGGTGGATGGGGACTGGGGTAGGGAGGAGGGATGAGAGCGCAGGGACCATGGAGAGGCCAGAGCGGAGGATAGGCACGAGCGATATGGCAGAGGGGGCGGGTGAGGTGGTGCTCGTTGTGTACTCATACCCCAAGGGCGACTTGTCCTGTAACCATGTTGTTAATGCATGTGCAGATTACACCATTGCTTGTGCCACACGCACTGAGGGCACACGGTTGGCTCTTGCATGATTGTTTGAGTGGAAAAAGTATGCCAATTCGCAGGGCGTGCGTGTGTGCACATGAAAGCAAGGTGGAATGGGGACGTACTGTGCTTCCCTGCTGTGACTTCAATCCTGAGGCGAGAGCTTCATAGCCCACCATGAGGGCGATTTCATGAACCAGCGTCTGTGCATCACGGGAACCTGTGCTTGCTGACCGTAGCTGGGAGAGTTTTGCCTGAAGACAAGGATGGGTGGACACGTGTGCGTTCTTGGGGAGGTTGGTGGTTGCCATGATGTGTGGATGTCTGTGGTATGTCTGCGTCGGACTGTCACGTGCGACTGGGTGGACGGTGCGATGACACAGATTCGAAGCAGCCAAGCTAGCAGCGAGACAAGTATGTATGTATATATACAGAGCTTGGGAAGGGAATATTGCTTGTTCAATTCACGGCGGGCATGAGATAGGTAGGTCGAGTAGCGCTACCCCAATGCGGGCGATAACAGCTGACCCGGCGTCGGACAGCGCCGCCCACGCATGGACGAAACAGGGCTGTCCCTGCGCCAATCGGAGAATACAGAAATCGGAGTCAGTGCTCGTGCACTTGGGCATGGTGCAAAAGCCTTGACAACAAATATGGCCCTGACGGGTGTTTATACTTTCTTCTTTGCTTCAGAAGGGGGGCGGAGGTCGAGGGCTGTCTGACGATATATACGCGCTACACGGCGGCAGGAGCTGACATCCATCGCGTTACGGGACAGTCTGCTGCGTGGCCTGCCCGACTCCAGTACTTCCGTATACAAACAGCCATCATATCCACTCATCTTCCAGGCCGCGAGGTGAGATGAATTGAGGGGGACCCAGTTTCCGGTACGGGTCCACGTCATTGTACATCCCAATCTGCAGGCACCCGAGACGCCTGTTATGGCGGACCATGCTGCAAACACAGCAGCAGCAACAGCCGACGACTACGACGATGTTCCCACCAAGCGCCAGTCTCACTACAATAACCAACGATCGTCGTTGCGCTCGTCACTCATCTTGGAAGAGCCATCCGCCGGCCCGCGACTGCAACCCTGGTCACCCAGCGATGCCGCGCGACTCGACTTTGATCTCGACTCGGGCATCCCACCCTCAGCCTACGACGACATTGAGCCCTCACCGCTGTCTGCCGGGTCAACCGCCTCGCCTGCGCCCAACGTCCCATATACGCGTCAGCGCCAGCGCACCGACAGCACCTCGAGGTGGAAGGACAAGAACTCGAGCAAGCGCACGTCGCGAAGCACCGCCGACTCCAGGCTCGAAAAGTCGCACGACCCAGACGACGCCCTAGTGCCAGGCTCCTGGCTGCACGTCTTCAACGAGGCTGCCCAATCGCCCACTCTACCTGCAGCATTCCACAGGCCAAGGACGCGAGGACAGAGCGGCAAGGCCGACACTGAGCCTGCAAACCCATCGCTGCCACAGGTCCAACCATCAGCAAGACTTGCAGTCCCGCAAGAGCGTCCGATACCCGGTTCACCGTCGGCTTCGCAACTGAGCATCACCGCCCTGCCCAGCATGGTGTCTGGGAAGGAAGAAGATTATGCAGGTCTCTATGTGCGTTCGAAGCCCACACCAGGAGCACGGAGAGCATCCAAGATAGCAACAGAGCTGTACACTGTTTCTTACTTGATATTCTTCTCCATCTGGGGAACACTGGCGCGTGTCGGCCTCCAAGCCCTCACTTTCTACTCCGGCACACCCCTGACCTTTTCCGAACTATGGGCCAACGTCGCCGGCACGTTGATAATGGGCTTCCTAGCAGAAGACCGTCGTCTTTTTGCTGCAGAGTGGGGAAATCGAGGAGAGGGCCTGCCAGAACCCTCGGATGAACCCGCACTCCAACAGGCCGACAAAGCGCGCCACGGAAAGGTGAAGAAGACGATCCCAATGTACATTGGCCTTGCAACTGGCTTCTGCGGCTCGTTCACAAGCTTCTCGAGCTTTATTCGCGACGTCTTTTTATCGCTATCGAACGATCTCAAGGCGCCCATCAGCCATCCGTACCCTGCGAACACCCCGCTTCCTCCGACAGGCAATCTTTTACCCAGAAACGGTGGATACTCTTTCCTGGCTCTGTGTGCTACCATTATCATTACCATTGCTACGTGTTACTGTGCGCTGCACGTTGGCGCGCATATAGCCCTTGGGCTAGATCGCTTCACGCCGATACTGCCCTTCCGCGTCATGCGCCGCATCGTCGACCCGGTTTTTGTTGTTTTGGGCTGGGGCGTATGGCTCGGAGCGATCATCATGGCTGCTGTTCCGCCAAATGACGCATGGCGTGGTCAAGCCCTCTTTGCTTGTGTCTTCGCGCCTATTGGATGTTTACTCCGGTACTATATTTCCATGTACCTGAATCCGATCAATTCGTCTTTTCCCGTTGGCACCTTTACCGTCAACATATTCGGCACCGCAGTCATTGGCATGGCGTACGATTTGCAACACGTATCGCTCAGCACCACGGGGCTTGTTGGTGGAGGCATTGTAGGCTGTCAGGTGCTGCAGGGTATCATGGACGGCTTCTGCGGCTGCCTGACTACCGTATCAACTTGGATCGTCGAAATTGATACTTTGAAGCGGAAAGCTGCGTACGTGTACGCGAGCCTCAGTGTTGTGACGGCATTCTCGCTGTTACTTATTATCATGGGGAGTGTAAGATGGACCGTGGGATGGGAGGTCATTTTGTGCAAGACCTAGCAAGCTTGTACGTGTCTAATAGCCAGAAGTTTCTTCTGGCATGAATTTTAGCGCCGTTGGGAAATGTACTGGACATGTGATTTAATGCGATATGAAGGAACAGGCGAGGGTAATGTGTGTATGATTTTGTTTTATCTTGGCTGGATCCCCTCATATACCCCAGAATAATAGGCATGGATTTCTTTTGGTCAAGTCGTATTCCCATCAAGTTGAAAGTATAGCCCCCAATGGTTCTTGCAGCCTGGATTGAATTTACTCGTGCATCTTGTGCATTTGCTCCCGCTCTTTAGGTACTCATCTACGGTCAGGACATGCTTGCATTGCCCGCATAGCACAGCACTCTCATCCCACCGCGTTTGGGGCCAAACTTCGGATGTATGCGTCTCGAGTGCATCGTGGCAGCTGATGCACGCGTAGAATTTCTCGCAGCAGAAATGCTTGATAGCAATAATGTCGAGCGGGGAGTGCCAATGTGCGCATTGTGTGAGTGGTGTTACGGACAGACCATAGACGGTAGGGTCTCCATCGTTTTCCGCGGGCTCGGACATGATATTGGCGTGGCGGTTCTAGCCAGCGACAAGTCGCACGTGGAGTTCGGAAGATGTTGGTTGTGTGAGGCTTGGCTGAAGGATAACTTCGGGACGATCAGTGGGCCGTTTCTGTCATAGCCGCACCTCTTCAAGTCTGCAAACACCAAACAGGCCATGAAGTTGCGCTGTTATTGCTACTGCACACATGATCCAAGTAGCCGTAAACGCATGGCAGACCCTCTCGGCGTGCTGCGCTGTCCTCGAGTTGATAGACGGTGAATTACTTGCTTGCACAACCAAGGTTGCCAGTTGGAAAAAAGAAATTTCACGATGGGGTCCGCATCTCCAGTCTTTCAGAAGCAAGCCGGGGTTCGGCGAATCTCTCAAGACGTCACTGGCCCCGCGCATTACCCCCCGCTAAGCTTTAATACCTACTGTAGCTCAGCTCAACAACGCATCTCTAACACATCTAAACTCACTTTCAATTGAGCATACTTGATACCCTCACATATTCTTTCTAGCCAGTTTGTATAAAAACAACCGCCAAAATGGGTCGCCAATTCTTCGTCGGTGGAAACTTCAAGATGTACGTTACAACCCGGGCCGTGAGTACCTTCACGACAATGGCAAAGAGCTGACCGTCCTAAAGGAACGGTACGATCAAATCGATCACCGAAATCGTCGACAACCTGAACAAGGCCAAGCTCGATGAGAACACTGGTAAGTGCAAATCACCATATGAGCCTTAGCAGAGGACTTGAAACCTGCATCACACCACTGCAAATACAGCAAGCTGACACATTCAAACAGAGGTTGTCATTGCACCACCATCTCTCTACCTCCTCCTGACCCGCGAACACCTCCGCAAGGGAATCGAGGTTGCAGCGCAAAACATCTTTGACAAGCCCAACGGCGCCTTCACCGGCGAGATCTCAGTCGAACAGCTCAAGGACAGCGGTATCACCTGGACTATCCTGGGTCACTCCGAGCGCCGCCAGATCCTACAGGAGAACGACGACTTCGTCGCCAGCAAGACAAAGGCAGCAGTCGACGGTGGTCTGGGTGTGATTCTGTGCTGTGGTGAGAGTCTGGAGCAGCGTGAGGCGGGTGAAACCGTCAACGTTGTTACCAAGCAGCTCAAGGCCGTTGCCGACAAGGTTAAGGACTGGAGCAAGATCGTCGTTGCTTATGAGCCTATCTGGTATGTCGGCATGGGGGAATACTAGCTACTCGAACATGATGTACTAACAAATACCAGGGCTATTGGTACTGGCAAGGTTGCTACCACTGAGCAAGCCCAGGAAGTTCACGCCGCTCTCCGTGAGTGGCTCAAGAAGGAGGTCTCAGCAGAGGCTTCCGAGAAGACCCGTATCCTCTACGGCGGAAGTGTCTCGGAGAAGAACTGCAAGGAGCTTGCCAAGCAGCCCGACATTGACGGTTTCCTTGTTGGCGGTGCCAGCTTGAAGCCTGCGTTTGTTGACATTATCAACAGCCACCAGGCGTGAATCCCCCGGAGCGATGCTCGTCTATAGCTGACGCAAGCTCGCACCGGAAGGAAAATGATGAAGTTATGAGAAATAGATCTTTGCCAAAACCCACATAGGTTGGAGCATAATAAACGCTTTTGAAGATCAATGACGAAGATTGATATGACCTGTGAATTTTTGTTCTTGATTTTTTTTGGATTTGATACACTATTTGTACATATGGTTTGTTTCGGTGTACTTGGATTAGGATGCTGTATATGCATTCACTTTTATCCGAGTGCTGTTTAGCCCGGTCACACTGGCTGTGTAGTCGAATCTTTTTTCGTCTTTTACGATCAACGATCGTAACTTGTGCTACCAGTTGTTTTGAACTCCTGTATCCCTTGAAATTCCTATATCTTGATCTTGCTTCCGTGGAACGGACTCCAAATACCCCTCACGCTCTCATTCAAACTCTTCACCGGTCGTCCGTCTAGTTTCCTGTTCTTCTCTCCCGTGCTATTCCTCAACATCTCAGCCTTTTCCCGTACGCCCTCGTTCTGCAGGTTCTTGACGCATATTGATCGCTGGGCTCCATTGATGTAGTTTGCGATGATAACCGGGTGGTGGGCCGGCCGTGGGCTGACGGAGATTTCAATCTGAGGATTGCGCTTGGCAAAAGCTGGAAGGGACGACTTGATGAAGGCATTCATGCCGCGCGAGGACCCCCACCAGTTACAGTAATGGAAGGTTAAGGATTTGCAAGGCAGGACAAAGGCTCCAACGCCATTCTGTGAAGGAGCAATTGTTAGCAGCCAGCGTGGGAGGACACAATGAAGGTATTCTCAGGACCGGGACATACTTGAGACTTTGCGACCGTCTTGAGAGCCACGACAGGCATGTTGGCGTGCAATTGCGGCTGGGAGACTCGTAGTGCCTTCTTTTGGCCAACCTCAGAGGCCAAAGTCTGGCTACCGGCGCACTGTTCTCACGTGCCCGGTCGCAGCCTAGGATTGCGCTAGTGCGAACTCCGCGTCGCAACTTGTTGCCAAGCCTATCAGCCCCCAAAGAACCAGAAGCACCTGCTCTCATCGTCACTTCTTCAACCATCCACCCCATAATTCCAACTACTCCACATCGCCATCTGGAGCGCATTCCAGACATCACGCCAAAATGACACATTTACTCCCGCCGATGCTGTTGAACCTCTTCGCCCCGCGGCCGCCGCTGCGATGGGTTGAGCCTACTGACCACGCGCCAGAGAAGCGTTGCACCCCCAAAATTGGCGGCATTGCGCAATACATGGACGCCCTACGCGAATACAAGGATAACGATGGCTACGTGCCCACCGACAGCTGGCTGCAGAAACGCGATCGCAAGAAGCTCGAAAAGAAGGAGAAACAGGAGAAGCTTATTACTGAAGGCGTTAAGAATTGTACGTCAAGACGCGCAGATCAATTGTTCATAAGTTCAACGCTGACTCTGATACAGACAAACCCTCCGAGGATCCAAAGGTACAGGGCGACGCCTTCAAAACACTCTTCGTGTCTCGCCTATCGTACGGCGTCACCTCTGACGACCTCGAGCGCGAGTTTGGTCGTTACGGTCCCATTGAACGTATCCGCATTGTCGAAGACATCACGCAGCCAGAAGACGCGCCACCTAAGAAGCGCAAGCGCGGTTATGCCTTCATTGTGTTTGAACGTGAGAAGGACATGAAGGCAGCCTACAAAGAGACAGATGGCATCAAGATCAAGGACCGACGTGTTCTAGTCGATGTTGAGCGCGGTCGCACAGTTTCTGGCTGGCGTCCACGTCGCTTTGGTGGTGGCCTTGGCGGTAGAGGCTACACAAAGGGACCAGCTGCCCGCGGACCTGGAGGCGCAGGAGGTTTTGGAGGCGCCCCTGCCGGTCCTGGTGGATTTGGAGGCCGTGGCGGTGGCTTCAACAGTGGTTTCGGTGGACGAGGTGGAGGCCGTGGAGGCTTTGGCGGTGATCGAGGAGGTTTCCGTGGTGGAAGTGGAGGCTTTGGTGGCGGCGGCCGAGGCGGCGGCGGCGGCGGTTACGGCGGTGGGCGAGGAGGTATCGGGTACCAATCGAATGGCTATGGGCCTCCCGATGGTGCACCCGCTGGTCCTCGTGGTCCCCGAAGCGGCGGTTTCGGTGGTGACCGAGGAAGCGGTGGTTACGGAGGCGATCGTGGTGGTGGACGGTACGACGATAGACGTGGCGGGGGTAACGACCGAGGATCCAGCGGTGCTAACAACGAACCGCTCGGCAGCAGGGATCGATACCGCGACCGTGACGGTGGATATGGTGGAGGCCGAGACGATGGCTCGCGGAAGCGCGCGTACGATGGTGACAGCTACGACGACCCACGAACACGACGAAGGTACTAAGCTCGACTTACGGCTAAGCCCTGTTGTGCAATGGTTTGTCAAAAAGGTTACCTCCCTTTTCTTCGCCCCAGCCTTTCTCGTCAACGAGGGTAAGATCGACTCTGTTCAGCTCTTGACGTTTCGACTCTACAGCACAGCGCAGTATAGGAGGGTAAGGAGCACGCAACACCAAAAAGTCACTCCTAGGCACCATTGCATATCTCGAGTTACCTCTATCATACCCCGGACTTCTACAACGGAAAATCATCACTTTCATGTTTGCAGCTTTTGAAAGGTATAACGCCATTCCACGAGCCAAAGTATTCCGTCGGACACTCGAGCATGTTAGTTTTGCAAGGGAACAACGAATATCTTCTTTGACGGGTAGGGTAAACAGGTGATATTTTCTTCTTTTTTTCCCGTTTTCACGCATGTCTTAATAGCTTCATGTCGTCGTTTCCTTTTTTTCCTTTCTTTGTTATAACGTTTTTTGCCTTCTTTTTTCTTGCTTGGGGTAGGTTAATGTAAGTGTATTTTGAAAGCAATATGTTTTTCCCCTTAGTCTAAGTACAGCATCAAGGTAAGGCCACACAGATAAGGGAGTTATAATAATTCCTGGCTTGGTGATCCTTATCGTATGGTGGTTTGCATACACATACAAGCCCAACGAAGAATTGATGTTATTCTGCTACTGTTGGTGCTGCTCAAGTAAGTGTGGATGACCGTTATCAGTTTGATGTAGAAAAGTATGTACTGTGTACTCTTTCGTGCAAGTCGGGTATATCTTCCATGCTTGTTTTTTTTTCTCTCGATACCAGTGCTTCAGTCATCTTGTATATTCCAACCTATCTTCCTGTAGAAAACAAAGATACCCGTCTAAAATCACCTTCTCTTCCTTTCTACACAATCCCTCTCGACCCACTCTGCCACAACTGTATCTCCTCCTCAGTACCCTGCCCAGGCCGTGGTTTACGAAACGTACGCGTCGCCCCTAATCCGCGACTCAGCAACGAAAATTCTCTCCTCTCTTTCTCTCTCTCCCCCCCTTTTTTTTTACTTTCTTCGCCCATGCTTTGCAATCAAACTACGAGACTCACCACAGAGCCAAATATGCGGCCCAGCCTCCCCATCATGCAACCCATGCTCATTAATAATACTTTCAATCTGGCGAGCGCGCCCACGATTCGCGCTTAGCGTTGTGAGATTCTGTGCCCATCCGTAGAGGAAAATGGATTTATTGAGGGGACCCAGTTCCGCTGCTACTATGCGTGCGACGGCAGGGAGGGTGTCGGTGAGGGAGTCGAGGTTGGGTGATTTGACGGTTATGGGGAGGGCGAAGCCCTGGGGGACGGTGTGGTCGGATAGACTTGCCTGAGAAATATTGCTGTTAGTTTGGGCATTTCAATACAATGTACTACTAAAATCAGAATTTGAGAAGAAAAAAAGTATAGAGGGGGCTGAAAGAATCAGATGGATCAAGGGAAATTAATAGTGACCATACCCATTCCGCAACCAAGTCCTGCGAGGACCGCACTTCCCAATCTCCCTGTCCTAACAGAATATCCGCTCTCAGCCTCTCCGTATCCGTAGCTAGAGTCTGCACGATAAGATTCATCTGGTCGGCCGCTTCGCGCGTGCACACCATAGGATGCGCCTTGATAGCCGGGTAAAGATGCGTAGGAAGTAAGTGCTCCTCTGCCTCCTCTTCGATCTGCGCGCGCACTTCGCCAGGATACCAGTCTAGTATCGGACAAGGCTTGTGCGAGATGTCTGAGATAAGAGCGAGGAGGATGGTGCAATCGATGTTTAGAGTGTTGCTGAGAGCCCGGGAGCGATCGATGAGGAGGTGTGGGAGAACCTCATCAATTGCAGGTGCTCGGGGGATATCATCGCCGCATTGCACAATGGCGCCCGTAGCTCGGATCTTGTTGATGACGGAATCGATGGGCGCGGATTTACCGGCGACGACTCTTGTGAGGACGAAGCGGACTTTGGGTGGACGGCCGCGGATGGGGTTTGCCTGCGCTGCTCGGGCGAGTTGACGGGCGTTGCGGACAACGTCGACTTGGTCTTCGTCGTCGTCTTCGTCATCAACGCCGATTGAGCGTGCGTCTAATGTATCCTCGTCTTCGTCGGAATCAAAGTCGTTGACCCATCCCAGCTTGGCGAGGTCAAAAAGAATCCGCTTTTCGGAAACGGTTGAGACGCGAATCCATTCGCTGCCTTCTTCGGCAACAATATCAACAAGTGCAGCGGTTTTGTTCTTGGTTTGGCTTCCCTTGGATAGACTCAGACCTTTTGTCGTGTGCTTGCCTGCTGGTGCGGTGTGACGGTGCCAGAAGAAGTACTTTCTGAAGCTCTGGAGTCCATGTGAGCGCTTTGCTGCGCTCCATAGTGCTTCGTAGTAGAGAAGATTTGACGAAACAATATAGTGCCTAGCTTTCTCCTCGTCCATTTCGGAGCCTACTAGCTTTTTGAGAAAGGCTAGCTCGTTACGCATGTCATTGCGCAGATTACGATATCTGATCAAATTAGCTGTACGCAAAGAATTGGGAGAGTAGTATAGATGGTGGATGACAAGAGTTGATCTATGACTGCAAAGCGTATCAGACGCGACCAAATATAACGTACTCTACTGGATTGTGGATTTTGCCGACTTTTTGTTTCTCAAGAACTGCCGCCACATATGTCTCCACTTCATCGTGCAAGCGCTTTCCGCGTTCTACCAAACCTTGGATGGTAGCTTCCAGTTCGGCTCGTGGAGTGGGCGTTTTGTCTCGAGTCTGGTCATCTCCAAGATTCAGACTGTCAATTTCTTTGGTAATGTTTTCCGCCATGACGCCGGGACCTGGAGGAATAGTCCGAGTGCCAAAGATGGCGTTGGAAATGAGTAAGGAACTGTCGAACGGTGGATACGATCTCCGAGACATCTATCGTGATAGAAAGCAGGTTAAGGATACCTAATGATAAAAATATTTCCCTTGTTGCTAGCGTTTTCTTTTTTGAGATATGAGTCTCTTCAGCGTGAAATCAAGGATGTTTGTAGCAAAGAAAATTGTAGATATGTTAATCGTGCTAAAGCCATGGAAATCGTAACCCAAGCGTTGTATAGAAGATTCGATGAGGCTCGATGTTGACAATCGCGGCTGCCTGAACATGTGCTGGTACAAGCTAATGTTAAGCTTTTTTGAACAGTCATGTCATACTTGCCTCGATGCGCCCTGTTCTGCCATAGTCAAGAGTCTTCTGCGCCCTTCATAAGTTGGGGGCTGCGAGTACAGACCGACGTTCGCCCGAGCGCAACCCCGCCAAAAGTTGCCCGCATACCGAAGCTGGCCTATCCGTCCTCCACCTTGCAATTGCTCCAGTCAACCTGCAACCGTCACAATGCCGTACTTTGCCACAAGTGCCGAGTGGTACGAGCAGTCGTCGCTACTGCTAAAAGCCCGCCCAACAACTGTACGAGAAGCTATGCGCAAAGCACGCGACACGCCCTTCTAATCGAGTTCCTAGACACGCATCACCTCCAAATACTCGGTCCACAAGCCCACAGCCGCCAAGATCAAGAAGCGACAAAAATATGAAGAGAAGAAGGCATCACGACCAGCAGACAAGGCGCGAGACTCATCACCACAACCGCAATCGCAAGACGTGGAAGAAGTAACGGCCACCTTTACACTTAAAACATACGACCCAGAGTCAGGAACATGTCTGCAATATGAGACCAACAAGGGCGCCGAGGTTGGAAGGCTAATTGGTAACTTGGGAAGGCTAGGGAGGCACATGGCAGCGCTACCGGAGACGACAGAGGATTTGAGCATGCCAGCGGGCGGCGAGGGCGCAGCGACACCGCAGGTTGACGAGGGCGGCGACGTCAAAATGGGCGGCACAGCACCAGATGCAAAGGCCGGCGCAGGAACAGGAGGAAAGAAGAAAAAGAAGGGCAAGAAATGAAATGTCATGCGTTGAGGAGCATCCAAAACCACACCACACCAGCTCGGCGTCAAGGCTTGAACGCGTCGCGCATTCGATGTCTGAAGACCGCATATTGCAGGAAACCTGGAAAATGGGTAATCGCGGTCCTAACACTTGTATACCAGAGACGGTGCGAGTAGCGCATGACTACCGAATTGAAGATACCCGTCCCCACACATGACTCTATCGTGTCTCTTCTCAATATCTTGTTACCAGGGAGGAATATATCACTGGCGCGGAAATTCGCTCAACTCATCCTGTTTTCACATGCTAAAAATGTTCTAGACTTGATTCGCAGGTTAAGTCGTTGGTATACTCAGTGCCGCTCTACAGGGCCAACAACACAAGGCTCGCCCGAAGATTACACGTAAATCTTCGCAAAAGTCTTGAACACCCCCCGTCGGTTGCTGACGAAGGACGCGCAACACTTGAAGATTCGTCAATTACAAAGCTCATCCGAAAATATCAGGGGTCTCGCTTTAGTTTGTCCGTCAAGTGGCCCGGAGCATGGGCCCAGAATCCATCCATGAAATCACCTCGTATGCAAAAGTTATCATTTCGTATCTTCCAGCTGCCGTGGCTGAAGGATCTTCCATCCGGTGAAGATGGTCCTCCTCAAGGCAACGGGAGAGACTGCGGGGTAAGAAGGGTGTTGGTGGGGAGAATCCTCCCGTGTCTCAGACATGTGCTGTGCGCCACCGACCGATATCCTGGGTGTCATGTATTCCATGGCATTCACATACTAGCTACTTCAAATTAATTAAAGATAGAGTGTTATGTAATCTGTAGAATTAATGTTAGGCGTTTGTGAGTGTGTGCAGTAAGTTGACATCCGCAAAAGCATTACGGTTTAAGAGCGCGACTACAAACTGACAGCATCTTGGATCGGAGAACTAGAATTCTGGTCTTGGTTGTCGAAAAGGCCAAGACAGGAGAACATGGTCTGGCCTTTTTTCTATATGCTTCTCAGACTGCAGCAGAGAGTGTGCAATCGTCGCATGGACCCCACTGCCTGCGCCCGGTGGACAGGCGTTGACCACGTACATGGCTCGTATCATAAACAACATGTGTGTTTCCAATAAGCCCTAGGTAATTCCGCTCTTCCCGTTCCCGTTGTCAAGCAAGTTGTTGTTGATGTTGCAACCGAATTACGGGTATGAGGCTGAGTGCCAGAAACGTCACACGAGTGGCTTGCATACTGCATGCATTGTGCATCCGGTCAATATCGTATATTCGATTTCCTCCGCAGACATCCGGTATTTGGGATCAGGCAAGTTTTATTTGAAGGGCAAAGGGCCAAACAATGTGCATGAAGGGGCGTCGTTGCCCAGTCGGCAAACAGAGACAGCGCCAGGCTGCACGAGTGGGGTTTTACATACTGCGAACTCATCGCAACTAGCCGCTCTGCAGGGGATATGTTCACACGTAATTAGTCTTCTCGACCACTCAACATTTGTCGCTTATCCTCTTGTTCGTCAATCCTTTAGTACATACAGGAGAGTAGGAATTCCCATACGATGTGGTGTAACCTATTGGACCCATACTAACGCTAAGCTAATAATAATATATAATAAGAAGCTATATAAGCTATATGTTTTTTTAGTAATTATATCATACAGTTCCTATAGATTTAAGAAGAGTTTATAATATCTATAATACTTACTTAGTTAATAACTATACATGTTGTCGTTATATATAGTTAGATTAAAAAATTAAAAACTTGCTATTAGTTTAATACTAACAGTAATTAGATTTCAAACTTATATAACTACTACAACGTACTACGCTACTATTAATGGATATAAGAAGAGACTACATGATATATCTAATTAAACTTTGGTAGTATTTCGGTAGTAATACATATGATTCCTGTCAGTAAGCACTTGTAACAGGCACCTCTGTAGTTTTCTTTCTGACTAATATTACTCTACTGCTGACGTTTGTCTCTCCGTAATAAACCAGGAAATATCAACATCAAACCTAGTCGCGGTGTGGAATCAAGATCCTCGGCCATGTCTCGGTGGTAATACCTTGTATCATTGATCGCAGTGGCAATCTCGAGTATCAACCACGCAAGCTTTGCAGTCTTGTAACTGCCTTTTAAGCAGGATGAATGTCATATGCAGTTACTTTACAAGCCTGTAAGGCCTAGCCCATACAACTTGTCTGCCACAGTGCGGACTATGGTAGAGCAGTATCACCTGACGCGTGTAACGACAAACCCTAGTGCTGATAGCATCTTTGAGGAACCTTCTTAGCAAGTCAGCGGGAAGGTCCTATGTCGCCGGTAAAGCCGAATTACTGCCCTGAGGTGACGAACATAGTTCTATCTCAAGAGGTAATTGCTTAAGCGGAGTATAGATTATAAATAGCCTCTGTACGCACATGTACTTGTGGTGTTATTCTCAAGTACATTTACTATTGAATTATCCTTTCTGTCTCGTCCACTCTTTCCATCGTCGATGCATCTAAAAATCTTTCTCGTCGCAATATGCGCGACCGTTACAGGCGCTGTTCCACTTGCTGACTTGGTGGCAAAAGAAGTTGGCTTCTCTTATCTCCAGAGGAGGAACCAGCCCTTTTATACCCAATGCCCCGATGACGTTGCATCGGTTGTTGAAAACTGTAGTACCAGTGGTGATTTAGGAAAGTCATGCCATGGTACATGTAGTCCCATTACCTGGAGTGGAACATGTCAAAAGCAAACCGGATTTATATACTTCATAGCAATAAGAATCATCAATAACAGTGATCAGTGTTCAATTTCATGGTCGGCAAACTCCAAAATGCCAGCAAAGTAAACATACATAGCCTGGCCAGGTATAACAGGTGAAACGCTGTTTAGTATAGTTCTATAATAGAATGTCAGTATACAGTTATGGTGTCTAGTACTGAGATCCTAAGAGGTCACTATATAATTCATATAAAGTTGAATGGTTCGCTTTCACAAACAAAGATTAAAGCATAGTAAACAAGAATATTATTATAGGTCTAACGTTCACCTCGACTATATCGTTTCTACTCCTACACGAATGTCTGCAACTTGGCCATAGCAAGGAGACAGCGCCAAAAGATTACATGGCACTAGCGAGCCGTTACAATGAAGTCGCTTACACATACGCGACCATGTCATGATGAACTTATCATCAGGTTGCATCCAAGATCATCACTTGAGTCCTCCAGATGTGTGGCGCGCTGCTCGTACATATGCACGTTGGGAGGACCTTTGGCCTTCCGGTAAATCCTCAGGCTCAAAAACACATAACTGGCCAGCTGTGCCTTGTGTCGCATAAGAAGGCAAAAGGCGATTTGCCTGTCTACCCCTCAGCCTTGTGGCTTCGACCGGTCAGTGTCCCGTTGCCAACGGTTAAGCGAGGTTCGGGAGAACCATTCATGCTGACCAATTGGAGCATGTTTCATCTGCACTTCCAGAGTCGGATTGGATGCGATGGTCTCAGTTCGAAAAGGGCCCTTATCTCCGCCTGCATCAGTATGGTAACACCACTGCTGTCACCAAAGTGAGGCTCTACAATAACTATCAATATCACGTTGACTCTGATTACTATATCTTCCATCGATTTTCTCCCAATATTTATCTGGTTCATCATCTCACCTTTCCTTAGACGACAAGCCTTCTGTTAACACAAACATCGAGGCTTTGTTCAATTCTTTTCTGTTGACTGGTACTACTCTCTCTTTCGGCCATCTCACTCCTCTTGATCATGGCCCATCCAATGCCTATACCACAACAGACTCAATACCCGGGTCCGATGCCTCAACATCATCAAAACAGTGGGCAACAGCGACATGCCTCAAGCGGACAACATCAGAGCTTTGGGCAAAACTCTCCAAAAGAGTCTGAAGATTTTCCCTCAGATTCCATTCAAGCCCCTCTTCTCGTATCATTCATCCTAGAGAGGCCCAGGAACGATATCAGCTGGGAAGATGTTGTCCCCGAGCAACAACACGTCAGAGCTCATGACCTCAAAAAGGAGGTACTGAAGTTTCGACGTAACTACAACAACGTCAAGAAGGCTTTGGACGAAATATCCTCTCCAAACTGTCGCAGAATAATCAATGAACTGGTCGAAGAACAGAATGTTGCCTTGACCAAACATAACCCGACCATGGAGTACAGGATTGTGAGTCTGATCAAGAAGTTCCGAGAACGCGCCTCTTTGACGCGCCGCGAGAGATACCTGGCACGTGTGGACATAATCTTGGAAGCAGAAGACTCTGGCCTCCAAGGTACAAAGACGGGAGTTGGAATGGCTAGCGACAAACTTCAAGATCTCAACAGAGTCAAGCAGGGCGATAGTCTTCCACAGTTCCAGGGTCGAGTCAACAATCAAAGCCAGAATATGCCAGCACCACAGCAGATGCCTCAGCAGCGACCTCAACCTCATGGCCCGCATAACGTGCCGCCTCCTCCACACCCTGAGCTACCGCGTGGTCAGCCTCCTCCTCTTCATGTTGTTAATCCAGGCAGCATTCATATGCCGATACCCACTCCCCATGTACCGCCTCAACTTCCACCTCAACCACATCTAAGTGGAGGTATGAACGGGCAAATTCCAGTAGCTGGCCCACCTGCGCCGCCGCCGCCGCCGCCGCCACCGCCACCACCACCACCTAATGGAGGGGCCCATCCAGTTATGTCAGGACCTCGCGGGCACCCACCACCAATTCAGCCACCCTTACCGCAGGGTCTATCAGGCATGCCCGGCAGTTACCCCGAGGCTATGCCAATGCCAGTACCAAGGCACGTACCAGGTCGTAGGCCAGGCCCGGTCAACCAGACAATGGGCCCCGAGTTGCCTAGGAGCCAGCAAACCAAGCATAGGGACCACATGGATGCATCCAGTTTATACTCAGAGGGTGAAGTTAGTTGGGAAGATGAGTCGGAGGGTTCTAGCTTCGTCGACATCGACAGCGACATGCATGGGGAAATGCATCCGCGCGAACCCGAACGCGGACGACATGCGAAGGGGTCAAGAAACAATCCGAGACATCGTATGCATAGTAGAAGCAAGCGGCAAAGTCGAAGTCGCAGCCGGAGTCACCCACGCAGAGGCATTCACCAGCAAAATGCACGGCAACCGATGCGGAGACATCGACCCAGTAGTGATATCAACGAAGGATATACTGGCAGACGTACCCCAGACACACAAGGCTCGAGTTCTCCTCAACCCTTGCGTGCGAAGCTCTCTAGCCAAGCGCCAGCGAACATTCACATCCACATGAACACAAACAACACTGCAGATGACAGAACACGCAGCGGCAACGCCTCGCCCACCAGCCTCTACAGTGAAAAGAGGATTCCAGGGAAAGTGTACAATTCACACGACGACATGTCCGATGCCTCATGGGATCGCGCAAGTGGCACTGGCTCCTGGCACACCTCGTCTGTCCGCACGGCCGAAGATAACATCTGGGACGCACCTTCCCGGCCTCAGCCTGCAAAGCGTGAGCACATCCAGCGCAAACCGACGTTCGCAGCGCGCCCAAACGACGCCTTTGATCCCCAGCGCCGAAGCCCCAACCCCAACACTGCCGATCTGCGCTCCGCACAGAGACCTAGATACCCCAGAGAACCAAGCAACGAGCACATGCCCACTCGCTCATCCATACGGGAGCCCACGCGGGAGCGGGAGCGCGACCGCGAATACCCATCTTACGCCGACGACCAACACCCCTACCCTCCCCGTCCGGATCTCCCGCACCGCCGCACCACTCCAGCAGTGCCTCGTACCCAACACATCACCAACCCCTTTGCCTCAATCTACCCTCCTGCCCCTCCTAAACCCGCCCGCGCCGCCACTTTCACACCAGATCTGTACGATCATGCGTACATGCCAGCCCAGCCGCGTAGGAAACAGACAGAAGCTGCACCGCGCGATGAGCAGATCAATCTGCGTGACTTGCGCGATGCGCTCGAGTGGGCGCGCGAGAGGAATAAGGATAAGGAGAGTATGCAGTCGGCGAGGTATGGAGATGATGTCTTGGGTAGGAGGAGTAGAAGAAGGGATTCCACCATGGATTATGATGATGAGTGGGATTTTGAGAGAAGTGGTGGGTACTAAATTTATGGCTCTTTTTTTTTTCCTCTATTCGTTCTCTCTTTGCGTGTGCCGTATGGGAGTTTTCCTTTCAGGGTATGTGGGTATTTCGGGTTCTGTTTTCAATCTTTCCTTGATGGTGTTACGAATTTTGGAAAGACAAACAAAAAACAGCAGTGAGGTAGGGTTATACTTGTTTAATCAGCTCCCTTTCATACATTACAGTCATATCTATCTACTCTTAATGCACAGCAATGCATCGTTTTACAAAATGGATTCACATTAACAACCAAATGGCATTGAAGTTACCATTACCCTTCGGAACAAGAAAGGAACTCACATCACATCACAGTACCAAAAAAAAAAGTCAAGCCCATCAATCTTTCAACTCATTATCCAATTAAGTATCAAGGAACGGGGGCAAGAGCCACAGCTGTCCCCCACCGTTCCTTCTCTCTGATCTTTATCTTTAGGTGTTTTCCTTTATCTCTCTAGCTATACTCATTAAAAGACGTGAATGATGTCGAAGTTGTTGTTGTTGTTTTTAGAAGAAATCAAGATAATTGCCCGTTGGAGCAAAATCCCAAGATTAATGTTTATATGTGTGTAAGATGCAGGAAAAAAAAGAAGAGGCCGTTAGATATGTTGTGAACGAAGAAAAAGAAGAAAAAAACAATCATTTGTCACAAGCGAGGGTATTGAATCTTAAATAGCTATCATACACGCACACGTCAAGGTGTAAAAGGACCAAGCACGCGGGGGGAGGAGAAAAGAAGAAGGCAAAGGGAGAAGAAGGAGGATGGATATCGAGGGTACAATGCCAAGATAATGTCCAGCAAATGATGCGTTATAGGGTCGCGGAAAGTAGGACGGAGGAATAAAGTCGTGGTTGATTGATGCTGACCATGATGATAACTGTAATCATCAAGGTTGTTTGTGAGGGCTTAGTCTGAGGCGTAGAAGTGTAGGTGGGTCGATACTTGTGTTGCGTGTGGTGCTGACGAGGCAGCAGGGCGCAGGGCCTCCCACTATACACGTACACGCTTTGCCCCCACAAAGATTGCGCAATTCAGCCGTAACCTCGTACCAATTATTGCTTAGCGCGCAATCTATCGTAGTGTTGATTGCACGTCATGAACTGTCCTCTCGAGCACATCCTCCAGCCTCCACCTTGGTGGCTTGGGAATCTTCTCCTTGCCGTCTGTTGAGCTCTTCTCAGCAAGCTCCTCGGGGTAGGCACCACCGGCAACACCTGAGCTGAACTTCAACTGCAAAAGATCGCCGACTTGGTCGCAAGCCGTAAGCATGCGGTCAAGATCGTCCTTGGTATGCGCAGCGCTAACGCAGAAGCGGGCTCGTGATGACACGAGAGGTGTGGCGGGGTAGCCGACTACTACGACGGAAATCTTGCGCTTGAGCATCTCGTGGGAGAATGCAGGCATCTTGGCGGGGTTGTAAAGCATGACAGGGATGATGGGTGAATCGTCGTGACCGTAGACAATGAAGCCGAGGCGCTTGAGACCCAAGCGCAGATAACGGGAGTTGAAGCACAAGCGCTGCAGACGCTCTTCACCTTGTCCTGGTACAATTGAACCGTCAATGATACGGAGAGCAGAGGCAATCTGGACGAGGACTGGTGGCGAAGGTGATTCGGCGAAAAGCATAGCTGCGTTGCTAATTCGGAGCTTGTCGATAATGGACTTCTCAGCGGCAATGTAACCACCGTTGGCGCCAAAAGACTTTGTGAGCGTGCCCATGAGGATATCAACTTCGGAGGGATCAATGTCGAAGTAGTCGCATACACCACGTCCACGAGGACCAACACCGCCAACAGAGTGAGCCTCGTCAACAAAGAGATTGAACTTGTACTTGTGCTTCAAGCTGATGATGCCGGGGAGATTGCACATGGTACCCTCCATAGAGTAGAGACCTTCAACAGCAACCAGAATCTTCTTCCACGGGCGGTGTGTGCGGGGCTGACCTTGTGAGATGGCTTCACGAAGCTTGCGCTCAAGATCGCGCATGTCATTGTGCTTAAACATGGTGACCATGGCTCCTGAGAGACGCGCTCCGAATCGGATAGAAGAGTGGTTGAGCTCAT
Source organism: Bipolaris bicolor (assembly GCA_026262445.1). Lineage (NCBI taxonomy): Eukaryota > Fungi > Ascomycota > Dothideomycetes > Pleosporales > Pleosporaceae > Bipolaris > Bipolaris bicolor. The sequence continues at coordinate 724,147 of JAODYD010000004.1, read as the reverse complement.
CAGAGATCATGAGGCAGCCCTTTCCGACAATGGTGGGGAATGTAGTAGCGTTCGTAACGAAACCCATGGAAAAGACCATTGAAGCGGGCTTGCCGACAAACTTGGCAATAAGATCCTCAACCTCGACGGTAAGCTCAGAAGTACCACTGTCGGACCGAGGGCTAGCCATTGAGATTCCGTACTTCCTGATGGCAGCCTCGGCTGCATCGGCACAAGGACCTTCTGATTGAGCGAAACCCAGGTAGTTGTATGAGCTCATGTTCAATGTCTCAGTTGTGGTTCCGAGCATCTTGAAGGTGTTGTTTCCGTCGTCAGACTTGCGGTCGAGCACAGTGATGAATCGTCCTGGGACACCGGTAGTGGGCCGTGAAAAGCAGTCGTTGATGCGCATCTTCAACCGTCTTGTGTAGAAGTTGTCGAAGTCGCTGTTGAGGGGTGCATATCCGTCCTTCTCCTGCAGGTGGCTGTAGTGTTGCTTCCTGAAGCGTTTACCGAAGAAGTCACGGACGTGTCCAAATACTATTAGGATTAAGTAGCTGATGTATGTAGTGAGAAGGAAATAATATGGTGGCTCGTCTTCGATGGGGTCGCCAAACTCGCCCTCAAATTTGCTGTGGTAGCGGTGCTTCTGTGATCCAAGGGGACCGAATTGAGCGTGGGCTCGCGCAATGCGACGCTGCTCTTCCGGCGAAGGCGGCTGGAAGAGGGTTTTTGCTTCCGTGGGCATCTTCTCGCCGGTAGCAGTGGTGAGGTTGATGGTGGGGAGGGAAATCTGCGAGGGCGAGGGCGAGTTGAGGAGGGCCTGCTGCTGGGCAATGAAAGCTTCGCGGAGGACAGCGGCTTCGGAACGCGACTTGGGAGAGTTGCCACCGAAGAGTGATGTGAACTTGTTGCCCTTTGCAAAGGAGGATCGGCGTGCAGGCTCACGCTTCTCGTTGTGAGGATCGAGGGGAGGAGTAGGGGTAGTCGACGCAAACGGATTAATGCTTCGCGCAGGCATGGCAGCAATGGCTCGAGTAACAGGCTGTTGGGCTGATTGAAGCTACAAAAAGACTGGATGCGTTGTCCAGGTGCTTGGGTCTGGTCCCAGGCTACGGAGTCGCAACGAGGATGTTGGCGGTGAAGGGTGGGCGAGACTAGGCGAGCTGCAATTAGTAGGCGACTCCTGAGCAAAAAAAAAATGGCGTTTGCGTGCGGGGAATCAGTGAGCAGGAGCAATCAGGTGCAGCTACCAGCAAAAAAAGAAACAAGATGAGAAGGGTGAGGGTTGTGTTTCATGGGGGAGAGAGGGACTGATGCGGTCATACATTGGCGGGTGGGAAAGGGCGGCAGTGCCGGATAGCGTCGACCAAGGTGGCTTGCTCGAGGCTTGAGGAGAGATGTGCACCTACGTTATGCGAACCACACAGCAGGCGGAATGGTATACGTCAGACGGGCGTTACCGTGAGTGTTTGTTTTGCAACGCTCTTTGAGGGGTGGTCAGCGGCGAGCGTCGTAGTGGTGGTGGTGGAGCAGGCGTGTGTTGGCGCAGGCACAGGCAGCTTTCCCTGCAGAATGCGCGCACAAGCAGACAGACAAGACGCTCGAGGGCCCCGGATTCAGCGGCGAGGGTGTAATGAACGACAAAATGTAGGGTGTAGGAGAAGAAAGTCACCATGCACGCGGGCAGAGACAACAACAGCTGCAAGCTCACTTATCAGTGCCGTTAGCAAGGGGCACCGAGGGTTGTGGTTGGTCGGACGAAATGAGCAGAGCCCCTAGGCGGGCCCTCAAGTCAGCCTCAGGTCAGGGGAATCGGACGGTGATCGCTGCCGCCTCGCCACACCTTGTCCGTCCCAGGTCCGCTCCTCGTGCGAGCCCAAAGGGGACGACGGCAAAGAGAAAAAAAAATATCCCTCTCTGGTATTGCAGCACAGCGAGGTCCAGCCCTGCATCGAGAGAGGCCAGAGCGCCGTCGATGTGCCGCGCCCTTGCGATGTCCACGCTTTCCCTTGCACGTCATCGTCATTGACACCATGATTGTCACGGCGGCCAGACTCGCGTTGCCTCGCAACATGGATATGCTCGACATCACGACTAATTGAATCATCTCCGTCGACAGAGCCCTTCTTTGATTGTGTGAGTGTCATGAGCCAGGCATGCTTGGCACAATAAGCCAGGATATAGGTCACACCACTTTCCATTGGGCAAAAGGCGTCGATCCTATAGGCTTCCCTTGCCATCTGCAGGAACATTTGCCATGTTCGGTACCAGCAATTGCTGCTCCAATATTTTGGTTCATGTCCCACCCGTAGTTCACGCATTCAGGCTCGTCTTGCGCTACACAAAAGCCATTTTGCGCCTGGCCATGTGGGTTGTGACTCGAGTCGAAGTGATTGGCCGTCAGATGCTCGTAATCTGACAACGTTTGCTCGAGTGACGTTCAACGGGTTGACCCGTTGCGCCTTCATTTTGCGCTGTCAAATGGGAGTCTGTACTAGGTCATAGTGCGACCATCCTTTCGCGAGATTACGATGAACTCAAATCTCAATAGCCCTGGGCACCGAAACATTTGTCCATCTTAATTTCACTCCTCTATAACTCTGCATCCTTCCCCCGCAATGTCTCCC